>CALNVZ010003429.1:30643524-30682999 GCA_940671915.1 Paracentrotus lividus
CAATGCCCTCGTCTGGGGACAAACCTTAGGAAAGGGTGTTGTTGACAATCAAAAACATTAATGTAGTTGTGTGCGGGCGAGGTTGGTGGAGGGCTTGGGGCCCGCAGCCCACAAAATTTTTATAGCAAAGATTGTGGTTTTGTTTCCTATCGCTGTTATTTAACAACGCATGTAAAATGTGTCTTCTATTAAATGGATACTAAATTTTCGGCTCGCGCTTCGCTGTCGCTGATACTAAATAGGATCTATACTGCTCAAAATGATATAGGTTTTCCCGTTCAAGTTCATTATTTCCTCACTCTATTTCATTTATGTGCATTCAAATTCACGCAGCTGCTGCTTTCGTGTCGGTTGGATCATACAGATTTTCAATTCGAGCAAAGCATTTCATTTACGTGCACGCAAATTTTCGTTTGGTGTACTCAATTACATTTATCGGCACTAACATTTTTGTTCGGTGCAAACGAATTCACTATATTTTCTTTCAATTGTCGATTTCATGCACCAATTTCCCGATTCGTTCATTCAATTTAAAGCGAAACAGCGACGGGCGTGTTTTGGGGCAAACAATTTCATTAAAAGGAATTCTTTTTCCTACTTTGTGCACTTAATTTAATTAAAGTCTTTAATTTTCAGTAATATGACCATTTACGCACCTCAAATTTAAAGAGTGAGATTGTGGAGGGATATAATCTCACATTTTGTGATTTTATATCATGTACAAAATTCTCAATGTTTTATCGAGTTTCTACTTTTAAATGTTTTGTATTGGATTTTTCTATTTTTAATTTTGAAATTGAACACAAAAACTAGCACTCAAAACCGAACATGACTCAGTCATGCAGCGTACGAATTATAAAATATGAAATCGTCAGACAAGACAGTGTTTATAATTTTCTGAATGTGCATTAATTTTGTATTATACGCAATACAGATGAATAAAACAGTTAATTACAAGAACAAAACATACTTTGTTCTTGACAATCCCTCTGATCACGGTTGCCTCTGACCATTATGGTTGATAATTTCTAGCCATCAATCTGCTGACGAGCAAGGCATCTCGGCATAAAGACTTGTAAAAAAAAAAAAAAAAAAAAAAAGCTATTTTACACGACTGTAAAAACCTCGAAATGATAAGATTCTCACTTCGCGGAGAGGTCTCTGCGACTCGATAGATAATTTTTTTTCCGTCGCGAAGAAAAATATCATAGTTTCAAGCATGTTCGATTTTCTGCGACGCGTGAAACGGCGCGGAGACTCTGCCATACATCTTTGAGACGTCTCGAAACGTCTCCGCAACTGTCTCAAAACCGTCTCAAAATTGTCCCAAACTAGTCTTAAATCTGTCTAATGATAAGTGAGATAACATCATAAGCTTTCACTAAAGTATCACTAAAATTTAAAATTGTATGCACTTATTTACAATTCAATAATTGCCTATTCGTGAATTTGTTTGAACGAAGGAAGACAAATAATGCCGAAGCCAGCTGTAAATTTAAATGAGTGCACATCCATGAAATTGTATGCTCCTAATGTGAATTCGCACTAATGCTATGTGGAATCGTTTGCAAATATAGGGAATTTGAGTGAATAAAAATGAATTTGATTGACGATGCGTTAGCGCGATCGGAACTTGCGTTAAATCGTTTGATCCAAATGTGAATTTGAGTGATGGAAAGATGAAATTGAGCGGGAAAACCTATATCTCCAATTTTTAGGTGAATAATTTTGTCTCGCGCTTCGCGCTCGCATTACTTTTTCCATTACTAAAATGAACAGGAATCAAGGCAGCCATTATAAGCATACATTCAAAGACAAATTTTCTATGTACACCCTCCCTCTCCGAATACATTTCTCTTTAGATCTATGCGTCTGATCTAAAGTGTCCCCATTTTCCGAAAAAGTGCCCTTCTTTATCAAAACCCCCACTTCCAAATCCGTCTTGCCGCCTCTACTATATACATATATTTTTTTTTCGCACTCGCGGATACTATATTGGACCTTGAATGCACAAACATTTACAATTTTAGCTTAACTTTTTCGGCTCGCGCTTCGCGCTCGCATTAGTTTTTCCATTACTAAAATGAACAGTAATCAAGGCGGCCATAAGCTAAAAGCATACATTCAAAGACAAATTCTATTCGCACCCCTCCCTCTCAAATCCGTCCCGCCGCCTCTGCTCTATGGGTATTAAAAAGGTTCCTTGTGTGTCATGTATGCCAATCAAGATCGCGACAAGTTGGCAAATTATTTCACTCATCCCCCCCCCCCCACACTCCTCGACACGGATTTACGCCGCTGCGTGGAAACTAGTTTGAGACGGTTCTTTGAAACTGCTTCGTCACATGCACAGTTTTTGAAAAATGTCGCGGAGACGTCTCTACTACTTTTAGACGTCTCCTCGAAGTGAGATACCACCCTAAAGGAGATTACAACCTCAGTTCATACTCAAGAACCCAAAGCCTTCTTGATATCAGCATAACATTCTCCCTTTTTTGGTTTCTTGTTCAGCTCTAAACCCATGTACCAGTGGCCCTTGTCAGAACGGAGGTACTTGTAACAAGGTACAGGGACAATACGCCTACACCTGTGTCTGTCCAGAAGGCTACATCGGAGACCAATGCACAATCCGTATGTACATTAATGACATGCATAATTTAAAAGATCCAACTATTTATTTTTCAAAGCTCAAAATTTTTACCCAATAGATAGTGGGTCCGAGATCAACTGAGCAGCGCCAGATCGACGTTGCTCTATCCCTATCTTGTTGAACGCCAAGCAGGGTAGCAGGAACTCGAATTTTTAAACGTATTTTGGTATGACTCGACCACCCGATTATGGGACGGACGCTTTATCTACCGAGCGGATTTGTTTATCTTTCCAATTTTTCCACAATTTTTTTTTTTTTTTTTTTTTTTTAACTGTCACTATCCATGGCAGCATAACATTTCACTGCTCCCCAGATGCAGTTTACTTATCTATTCTTGGTAGCATAGCATTTGGCTGCTTTCCAGATTTTTCATGAATTTTAAATTACATTCATGTTATACACAAGATGAATACATTTATTTTATGCAGTAATATAACAATATTATCAAGCCACTATTAGGACAATATAATCCCTTCTCTCTGCATTTTTGTTTTATTTTTTATTTTAGTACTCGATCCATGCCTAGTGAATCCTTGTGCAAACGGAGGAGTCTGCACAGAAAGTGGCATAGACTTCACCTACACTTGTGATTGCCCTGTGGGTTACGTTGGAAGTGATTGTGAAATCGGTAAGCGAAATGTATAGGCCTACTGCGAGTTAGTTGATGTACATGGTATTTTGATTTTTGTAGTCATCTTCTTTTTTTTTTCCAAAAGGGTATCATTTAACATCAGTAGGCTATACATATGAGAATGATCACTGCGGTTTCCTTTTTACCTGCCCGCTAAGATCAGTGAAGAAAGCAAAGATATCATTAAGTACTTGTACTTGAACAACCACAAACTGTATAGTTTTAAGTTTTATCCCCGGGACTTTAAAATACCAAGTCATCGGTGTGTAAATTTGATTTGAATACGAAACCTAACGATTGGTTTAGTTATGATTATAGGATAGTGTTTAATCCGTAGAATTAAATTTAAGTGAATTTTAAAACGATATGGATTATGATATTAAATATAGTGAGTGGCAGATTCATGATTTGAAAACAGTGCGGGGTGCCGACGCAGATTTTGAAAAACAAGTGAATGAATTAGCCTATAGTGTTATCTGTATAGGGAAACTAATTTTTTTATTTAATGGTAAGGTACTTGTTTTGCTACTTGGTGACATAATTACTACGGTATGGGGGTATTGTGTACTAAATTAGGATGTTATCATTCAGTTGCCGTCTGTTCAGTTGGGTCAATAAGACGACACTGCTCAGGATGTTGCATTAGGCCTATTGGTAAGGAATCGGGGCAGAATTGAATATTTGACGACTTGAGGTGGGGCTATACAGGGCTGCTGATTCGAATTGGCTTTAATCAGTCGCAGATTTATAAACAAATGTATTTAGATGATCACATGCTTATATACTGATAATGAACGATTAGGATTTTGTGTTAATTTTTGTTATTTGTATTTATTTATTTTTTACCAAATGATTTTGATGCCTGTGAAAGCCTCCCTTGTATGAACGATGGTCAATGCGACAACTACGTCTCGGACTACGTTTGTACATGCTCGGAAATATATTATGGAGTCAACTGCGAAATTTGTATGTATTAGCTTTCGTAATACCCCCGTCACACTAATCCTACAGTCACACAGACACTTACGTATAGTTACGTCCCGTTGCGTCCAAAAATTCTTTTCTTTTCTGCGGATCCCCATGGATGCCTTCCCTTCATAGTCAGAAGTGGAAATAATGATTATTTCGTTCATCCAATAAAACAAAGAAATACATTAGAAATGATAGAAAAGAAGATGAAATAAGATTAAAACAACACAAACGTAACTATACGCAAGTGTCTGTGTGACTGTAGCATAAGCTCGTTCCTACTACGTCCTTGCACATTTTGCCGAACGGGCATAGTCTGTGTGTAAACTGAGTGGACGTAGTAAATACTTCTTACGATCTGTTTACGAACTTCATGGACTAGCTCGGTCGGATTTTCAAAAAAGTGTTCAAAAAAATCGGGCGCCCATCTCGTCCTAAAATTTAACGGGGTGGCAACGTACCCATATCAATTCTACTCTATGTAAAATGTAAAGTTAACGTATACCAACGTGCGGTATTAAATCGTAATTAAAAAAAGGCGCGTCCATTATCTAAGAGGCCAGACGCAACAAAGTGACGTTGGAAAATACGGCTGAGAAGCGCAGAAATCTATACAGCTGGCTGCAATACTAAATTAGCTCACAAAAACTCGCGTAAGAAGACTTTCCTGCAGTGGAAATGGTATTGTCCGTTCGGTTCAGTAATCTACTCATGGAGATGAAAGAAATTGATGCACTTTTATCATGTTGTTAGTTAATAGATTCTCCAGACCAGATGGAGGATATACACATTTGGGCAAGCTTATAACATTATTATGCTGAAGTTGTAATCAGAATATGCAATTCATATAAATTGATGATCAAAACAATGACATAGATTGTGAACTTGTCACAAGTCTTGTGAAGACGCCGTTCACATGTTTCTATGCGATATGCATGTGATAAGCGTAAATATGGACTAGTCGAGGAAAGAACCTCTTTATTATGCTCAAAGTGACAGGACTTTTTTTAATCAATTAAAATGAATGTACCATCTCCGGAATGCTGAGAATTCAAGCTTTTAATTGCCCTGTGATTGAATTGAATTGAATTGAATTGATTTTATTTTCCACGTCATAATTCACATATACATTTTATGAACATAGTATTACGAGTCATTCAAATTTCATTTTAAAAGAGGAAATGTAACAGAATATAAGTATAACATAGATTGTGACAGACATGGGAAGACTGCGACATAAGCATGGTGCTTGATGAGCTAGCAGCCTACAATTATATATGTAACTTTTTAAAAAGTTCAGTTAATACATAAAACATTTTTTTTCCATTTTTAAGTAACAAGAAGATGACTTGCGGAGAAGAAAGATGAGAGAAAGAGGTTGGTTTTCACATAAAATAGGATCATATATAGTGATTGTTGCCAGGTCATAGACAATTAATAAATACATAGGTGTTTTTATCATGTCAAATAAGCAAAATGTAGTAAGTAAATGCTCAGTACGTACTCAATAACATAGACTTTACAGCTTTCTTAAAGGTATACAGTGTGTTCAAATTGCAGATTTCAATAGGAAGAGAATTCCAAATATCTGGACCAGTGTGTCGAATAGATTTAAGAGCCAATGCCGTTCTAGGGTTATTTAAATGAAACTTGTTCGCTTGTCTAGTGGGATAAGAGTGGACATCTCTATTTAAGTTAAACAATGGAGGGAAATATGACGGAAGTTGATTATTTTTTAAGCGGAACATAAAAATTGCATTTTGTAGAAAATAGATATCAACAGCTTTAAGGGTTCTTAATTGAGCAAATAATGGACTTGTGTGATCTCGGTATTGTGAATTGGTACATATGCGCATAGCTTTCTTTTGTAACAATAGGATTGTATTGGTATTTGTTGTTGTATTTGCCCACATAATATTACAATATGAGATATATGGCAGAGTTAAAGAATTGTATAACATAAACAACACATTTAAAGGTACATAGTATTTCAATTTACATAGTATACCCAATAAGCTATAATAGTATAATGCGGCATCGAGGATCAAAGAGCAAAAATATACCATATTGTACAGGAATGTGATCTGTCTAGGCTTTCGAATTGACACAAGTGACAGGACTTTTTTCCCTTTGCAATAAGTTATTCCTATTTTTGAAAAATTCAGACTCTTAGCGTATTTATTCAAGTTGATAATTTCTTTGAAAAGGTAGTTGCTCGCCACAATAAAGAAAATAAAGTGAAAAACTGTCCAAAAAAAAAAAAAAAAAAAGCCAATGTGCGCGCTCGCTTTGAGTTAGAGTACCTATATATAGGTACTCTACTTTGAGTAGAATGGTAGCGCCCTCTATCTCTTAAGTTTACAACTAGAATTGATATGCGTACCTGAAACGAGATGGACGTACTACGAACGAAATTGCCGTACTTAAATCGTTCCAAAGATGTGCTAGGACGTCTTACAAACGAGCATTGTATATTCATTATGAGCTTGAAGTTACGAAGACGCATGAGGTCTGGCAAAAACGGGATAGGTTTTTTTATGGGAAACGGGCACGCATTTGCTTTCAACACGTTCTAGCCACGAATAATACGGAGCTTTCTAACCTCAGACCGAACGTCAGCTACAACGAGTTAACTGGAGCGTATCGAAGTCGTGCATACCTCGTTCGTTCCCTCGCAGAAGCGCTTTCGAAATTTTGACGACGGTAGTTTCGATAGTCACGTGACAAAGATGTTTGGACCGGGTGACAATTATTTGAATTATTTGTATGTGCTTGTATAGTATCTTATGTATTTTATTGTTTGCTCATGTATATCTATGTTTTATCCTTCTTTCCCTTTCTCTTTCATCATTTCTTATGTATTTCTTTGTTTTTTCTTCCTTCATCTTCTCTTCCATCATTTCTCATGTATTATTTTGTTTATAATCCTTCTTTCATCTTCTCTGTCATCATTTCTTATGTATTTCTTTATTTTTAATCCTTCTTTAACTTCTCTTTCATCATTTCTTATGTATTTATTTGATTTTAAGCCTTCTTTCACTTTCTCTTTTATTATTTCTTATGTATTTCTTTGTTTTTTCTTCCTTCATCTTCTCTTCCATCATTTCTTATGTATTTCTTTGTTTTTAATCCTACTTTCACTTTCTCTTTCATTATTTCTTATGTTTTTCTTTGCTTTTCCTTCTTCCATCATTTCTCATGTAATTCTTTCTTCTTTCATCTTCTCTTCCATCATTTCTTATGTATTACTTTGATTTTAAGCCTGTTTCACTTCTCTTTCATCATTTCTCATGTATTTCTTTGTTTTTTCTTCCTTCATCTTCTCTTCCATCATTTCTTATGTATTTCTTTGTTTTTCCTTCTTCATCATTTCTCATGTAATTCTTTGTTTTTCTTTCTTCTTTCATCTTCTCTTCCATCATTTCTTATGTATTTCTTTGTTTTTAATCCTTCTTTCACTTCTCTTTTATTATTTCTTATGTATTTCTTTGTTTTTTCTTCCTTTATCTTCTCTTCCATCATTTCTTATGTATTCTTTGTTTTTAATCCTACTTTCACTTTCTCTTTCATGATTTCTTATGTATTTCTTGTTTTTCCTTCTTCCATCATTTCTCATGTAATTCTTGTTTTTCTTTCTTCTTTCATCTTCTCTTCCATCATTTCTTATGTATTTCTTTGTTTTTAATCCTACTTTCACTTTCTCTTTCATTATTTCTTATGTATTTCTTTGTTTTTAATCCTATTTCACTTTCTCTTTCATTATTTCTTATGTATTTCTTTGTTTTCCTTCTTCCATCTTCTCTATCATTCCTCATGTAATTCTTTGTTTTTTCTTTCTTCTTTCATCTTCTCTTCCATCATTTCTTATGTATTTCTTTGATTTTAATCCTTCTTTCACTTTCTCTTTTATTATTTCTTATGTATTTCTTTGTTTTTTCTTCCTTTATCTTCTCTTCCATCATTTCTTATGTATTTCTTTGTTTTTAATACTTCTTTCATCTTTTCTTCCATCATTTCTTATGTAGTTCTTTGTTTTTAATCCTTTTCCACTTCTCTTTCATCATTTCTCATGTATTTCCTTGTTTTTTCTTCCTTCAACTTCTCTTCCATCATTCCTTATGTATTTCTTTGTTTTTAATCCTTCTTTCACTTTCTCTTTCATTATTTCTTATGTATTTCTTTGTTTTTCCTTCTTTCATCTTCTCTTCCATCATTTCTTATGTATTTCTTTGTTTTTAATCCTTCTTTCACTTTCTCTTTCATTATTTCTTATGCATTTCTTTGTTTTTCCTTCTTTCATCTTCTCTTCCATCATTTCTTATGTATTTCTTTGTTTTTAATCCTTCTTTCACTTTCTCTTTCACTATTTCTTATGTATTTTTTGTTTTTTCTTCCTTCATCTTCCCTCCTTCATTTTGTTTGTATTTTCCTTGTTTTTCACCTTCGGTCACCGTTTTTTCCATCATTTCTTATGTATTTCTTTGTTTTTATCTTACTTTCACTTTCTCTTCCATCATTTCCAGTGTATTTCTTTGTTTCTATTCTTCTTTCATCTTCTCTTCCATCATTTCTAATGTATTCCGTTGTTTTTCAATCGAAGAAACTTCACTCACGTTGTCGTTGTCGCGACGACGTGGAATCGGGGAAATCTCCCCCAACTCCCAACGGATTTTGACGGATTAAAAACGGCCCAGAACTAGTTAGGTCGGGACGAAAAGCATTGGAAAAGAGTTGGAACTGATTAAGAACGGGTTGCAACTAACTGGGGACGGGTTTGGATTGTTTCAGACGGGCTCTGTTTCGTGGAAACGGTCATTTTCACCCGATTTTAACTAGATACAAACGGACTGCAGACGAGGCAGAGACGGGATGGACGTATTGAGGACTGTATACGAACGTTGTTCATCTTAATGCAGAAATAATTAGGTCAAATGTACGCGTTCTTTTCGGACCAATGGCCGTTTTTCGTATTTATTCTAAAAGTTGTGAGATTTCTGTAATTGTAACAATTAATGCGTGGCAATTAAACAGCTGATCTATTCGCTTATACTACTATCACGCTGAACAATTTCTTACCATGTTATTAAAATTATTGCAGAACGGGCTTAATCTATGTACACACGGAGTGGACGTACTTGAGACCTATTTGAATCTGCTCAGGACTTTATAGCAATTGCTTGGATAGAAATGCGTTTCAATTTTTAAACAGAACGGCATGTCATCCCTTACAAAAATATCCTGTGGTACCACACAGCGGTACAATACAAAATACCACAGGATTTTCATATGGTATTTTTGGCACAAATACCACATAAAATACCATACAGGAGTACCATACAGCCAAAATACCATAGGGTTTCCTATGGTTTTTTGGCACAAATACCACATAAAATACCATAACAGGAGTGCCATACAGCCAAAATACCATAGGTTGTTCCTATGGTTTTTTTGGCACAAATACCACATAAAATACCATACAGGAGTACCATACAGCCAAAATACCATAGGGTTTCCTATGGTTTTTGGCACAAATACCACAGGATTTCTATGTTTTTTTGCACATATACCACGGATTTCCTATGGTATTCTGGCACAAATACCACAGAAAGTACCTATACAGCAGTACCATACAGCAGTACCATACAGCAAAAATAGTACCCCACAGCATGGAATTACTAAATATGCCCACAGCAATACAACTCAAAGGTACCAGGATGACCAGATACCGTTACGACCGGAACACCACTCGCCGTTAACGCAGGTATACCACACGCCGTTATCACAGGACTGCTGCAGACACAAGAGGATGACATACACTGGTATATATACCACTATCTAGGAAAAATTATTTTGGGTCTCACTGTGTTATTTTCTATAATTCTTGATAATAATGGAAATGACAAAACTATTGCTCTCTTGATGTTACTTTGTGTTTAGGAAATATATTTCCCTAAAAGAAAAATATGAATATGCAGTGAATTACTAGTTAATGAGGTAAGCTTCACAAAAGTACTGATTTGTGCATACAAAAACATTGTATGCAAATGAGCTAATTACCATAGTACCACATGAAGTACCACACGAATACCATACGACTACCAAACTTCAGCATTAAACTACCTTAAATCCACTTTGACTAATGCCCGTTTGGTTTCATCCGTGTTGGATATTTGTCTTCAATCAGTTTGTCAAATTACCATTTGGTCTAATTAATTTCCATTTCGTCTAATCAAGTCGACTTGGTCAAAAACCACTTAGTCAATTCCTGGAAAAAACTATCCCTTAGAAAAAATATCGTTTGGCAATACCACACAACGGTAGGTATTGGCGGCGATCCCGGGTGGACGGGGGGACGATCGAGTTCCAACCCCCCCCCCCCCTCGATTTTTGCTTTCTGGAGGGATCGTCCATCCTCGATTTTCAGAGCTTAACAAAAATATATGTACATACAATAGACGACGAGGCACAGTGTGCGTAAAATGTACCAAGTTCAGGTCATTAAAAAGCAAAATTTTCGGCTCGCGCTTCGCTTGCAAAAAAAATTGGCGGCAATAAGGGGGACGTTTCCCCTTGATTTTTAAAGCGTCACATGTTGTTTTTATTTTCTAAGTATTTTGGATAGATTTTGTATTTGCCCACTTGTCCAAATGTGATGGAAATAAACTTTTAAACTTCTTTAAAATGTTTGTTTTCAGGTCCGTATCGTTATAAAAAGTTACCATATTCAGAAAGGGATTACAAACATAATATATTTTGTAAAACGTTGATTAATGAGATTTTCCCTTGCGCTTCGGAATTGTATTTTCTTTAAGGGTAGTGATTATCAGCTAGTGAAAAAATTATTAATGTTATTATGAAGCAAAATTTACAGCTCGCGCTTCGCGCTCACAAACAGATAGCAATACAATGATTTAACGATTTAACTGTCGTCAGGTCGATATAATGTATTTGTGGAATATGTTTTATTTGTTCCAAGTTTATATTCTTAAAATTGTCATTAGTTTATGTATAATAAGTGAAATCGATCATTCTATTTCGAATTTTGGGTATACCAATATTTAGGACGACTTATGCCGTTCGAGTCTATAATATTTCCCATTCCGCGTGACGTTTTAGTGTTAGCAGATTTAACGGTTTATGGAACTTTCTACATCAAACAAAAACAATTTGAGCAGGAAAATAATATCTGACATGCCTGTCATTTTCATTTATTGAGAAATTAAGCTTGTATTTTGCTAAAGTTTCAACAATGAATACCTAAAGCTATATACTACTGTATGATACTGCAGTGTTGTACTGCTGTATGGTACTGCTTCATGGTACTAATGTATGGTACTGCTGTATGGTACTGCTGAATGGTACTGCTGTGTGGTATTAACTGGTGTGGTACTAACATGAAAGTAATATCTGACATGGCTGTCATTTTCACTTAGTGAGAAATTAGGCCTGTATTTTGCTAAAGTTTCAACAATGAATACCTAAAGCTACATACTGCTGTATGGTACTGCTGTATGGTACAGCTGTATGCTTCTGTTGTATGGTACTACTGTATGGTACTGCTGGATGGTACTGCTGTATGGAACTGCTGTACGGTACTACTGTATGGTACTGCTGTATGGTACTGCTGTATGGTTCTGCTGTATAGTACTGCTGTATGGTACTACTGTATGGTACTGCCGTGGTACTGATGTGTGGTACTGCTGTATGGTACTGCTCTATGGTACTGCTGTATGGTACTGCTGTATGGTACTGCTGTATGGTACTGCTGTACGGTACTGCTGTATACAGCAATACCATACATATGGTGTTTGAGCCAAAAAAACATACAGCAATACCATACATATGGTATTTCTGCCAAAAAACCATACAGCAATACCATACATATGGTATTTGTGCCAAAAAAACATACAGAAATACCATACATATGGTATTTGTGCCAAAAAACCATACAGCAATACCATACATATGGTATTTCCTGCCAAAAAAAACATACAGAAATACCATACATATGGTATATGTGCCAAAAAACATACAGCAACACCATACATATGGTATTTGTGCCAAAAAACATACAGAAATGCCATACATATGGTATTTGTGCCAAAAAAACATACAGCAATACCATACATATGGTATTTGTGCCAAATACCACAGCACTGCTGTATGGTATTCTTATGTTACCCTTTTCCTGAGTGGTATTTTCCTATAGTACTTCTATGGTATTTTATTGTACCATAGAAATACCATAGGAATACCACAGGACAATCAGAAATACCATATGAATACCACAGGACATTCAGAAATACCATAAAAATCGTATCAGGACATCTTCCCCGGAGGACAACTCCCCCTGGGACAACTCCCGGAGGACAACTCCCCCGGAGGACAACTCCCCCGGAGGACAACACACCTGGGGGGCATTTCATCAAAGGACTTGTCGGACATTTTATCCGACAAATTTGCTCTCAGGTCAATACAGATGCAAGCATTTCAGTAGCTTATAACATTTGTCGGATAAAACGTCCGACTAGTCTTTCATGAATGCCCCCCCCCCGGAGGACAACTCCCCCGCAGGCCATCTCCCCCGGAGGACAGATCCCCCAAGGACAACTCCCCGGAGGACATCTCCCCGAGAAAACTCCCCGGAGGACAAGTCCCACAGAGGACATATCCCCCGAGGTACAACTCCCCCGGAGGACAACTCTCCCTGGAGGACAACTCCCCGGAGGACAACTCCCCTGGAGGACAACTCCCTCGAGGACACTCCTGGAGGACACTCCCCCGGAGGACACTCCCCGGGACAACCGCCCAGCAACTACCCCGCAGACAAGTCCCCCGAGGATAATCAACCATTCCGGATAACAGATCCACATGCACTCGTAATTTTGCTCCATTTGCGATTTTTTTTTTTTTTTTTTTTTTTTTTTTTTCTAAACCGAAAATAGCCATTCAGGAAATCAAAAATCTTGGCAATTTTTATTTTTTTCCGGCGAAGGGTGTTAAAGTTTGGCAGCTATAGAGGCGTACTGCTATTGAATCGAATTTTATCGTCAAAAGAAGAGATATCAACTTTAATCTAATCTTCATAGGAAGATGATCTGATTAGATTTTAGATGTATGAGAGTATGTAGTCAATGATCAGGCCGTAACTAGAGTTTAGCGGGTGTTTGAAATCTGAAAAAAATGAACCTTTTGAAGGGAGATTCTTGAGCGCAAAGCGCGATCCGAAATTTTTTACTAAAATGACCCGAGCAGTAATTTTTACTTTATGGTTCTATTTTTTGTTGGTTATTCTTTTACAAACGGTGACGATTATCTTTCTTTAGCCAAAAAAAAAAAAGAAAAAAAAAAAAAAAAAAAAAAAGAAAAGAAAAAAAAAGGGATTTCAAGTGCGAATCGTCAAGTGGAAAATTTATATAACACCACTCAAATTATACAAAAATACATTGTACATAATAATATGATACAAGGGTTTTGTTTCGTTTTGTTTTGGCTTGTTTTCAGCAAATGTTTAGAATTATAAATGTTTTCATCGGATATGTTGACGGAAATACTGAAAAAAAATTGGTTGATATACCGAGATGTTTTTATTTTCATCTACTTCTGGAATATTTTCATACCAACACTAGTTGCAGAAACACCCTCTTATGATAGCGTGACACGGCATGAATGCAAAGATGTGCAAGTGTATACTTATGAACACACACCGTCAGATATAAAATTGTCTGTAAAAATCTTAAACCAATGACAATGATTGTATTACATTATTCCTTGAAAAATGACAAACAAGCGATGATGTTGGAATTGAGTTTGTTGTGAATTCTTTTTTGATAAATAAAATGTGATCTCGTTTAAACT
Source organism: Paracentrotus lividus (assembly GCA_940671915.1). Lineage (NCBI taxonomy): Eukaryota > Metazoa > Echinodermata > Echinoidea > Camarodonta > Echinidae > Paracentrotus > Paracentrotus lividus. Next base: position 30,657,633 of record CALNVZ010003429.1, read on the forward strand.
TTTACGCCCATTCTAATTTGTTAAGTTGTGATTAATTATTAATAAAGCTTAATTATCGTGGCTCACCCCCCCCCCCCCCTTGCTGAAGACGACTAGAGATATGTAGACCAACTCGCCCTTCGTGCTCTTTTATCCTGTAGCTTCATATTTAAGTTCCTCATTTAGCATCCTTCCCTTTTTCAACATTTCTTTTATTTTTTGCATTTTCATATTATTTTCCTTTTCTGAGGGTCACATTTCGTTGGGGTACCTCTGAATCTGCCAAACCTAACAACCTTTTGAGGGAAGAAGTAGCCATTCATAGATTGGAATGGGTGGTTCCAATGGATGATTAGCAGTTAAATAACCATTCCCATCCTCGCTTGTCATTACAGAAGGGTTACTCCATGCGAAAAGTAATGTAATAATTGTAACAGAAAGAAAAACCAACGGCTTGGCATAAAATCAATAGTTAAAAAGCATTTAAAGTTAAGGGAGATATCATCCGGGGAGTTGTCCTTGGGGGACCTATCCTCCGGGGGAGATGTCCTCCGGGGGAGTTGTCCTCCAGGGGAGTTGTCCTGCGTGGGAGGTGTCCTCCAGGGGAGTTGTCCTGCGGGGGAGCTGTCCTCAGGGGGTGTTGTCCTCCGGGGGAGTTGTCCTCCAGGGGAGTTGTCCAGGGGGAAGTTGTCCTCCGTGGGAGTTGTCCCTGGGGGAAGCTGTCCTCCGGGGGACTCGTCCTTGGGGGGACCTGTCCTCCGGGGGAGATGTCCTGCGGGGGACCTGTCCTCCGGGGGAGCTGTCCTCCGGGAGAGTTGTCCTCCGGGGGAGTTGTCCTCCAGGGCAGCTGTCCTCCGGGAGTTGTCCTCCGGGGGAGATGTCCTAGAACCCGTAAAAATACCACAGGACATTTTTGTGAGGGATAATTCCCGTCACACTGAGCTAGTTCTCACTGCGTTCTTGGTAGTTCTTGGTGAACGGGCTCAATCTGTTTACGCACGGACTGAACGTAGTACAGACCTTTTAGAATCTAGTACAGACCGTTTACAATCCGTTTACGAACTTGGCGAACGGGCCCGAACAGAGAGAACGGAAAGGCATTCCGATTTTTTTTTTAACATGTTAAAAAAAAATCGTACTGGCTTCCAGTTATAAAATTAAACGTAGTGACAACGTTCCTTAAACGGATAGGACTTACTCTGAACGAGAAGGACGTACTACGAACATGGTACCTAACTTTTACCATGCTGCGCATAGGCACTTTTAGTGACTGTTTGGACGTGTTACGAACGGTATAGAGTGAACGAGCCGTTTACTCGGTCTGAACTGGATAACAACGTATTGCGGACGCGATAAAGACGGAATTGACGTAACGAGAACTGTTTATGAACTGCCTATTATTGTATTCGAGAAATTATTTTTCAAAGTTATAAGTTCCAACCCGACCAAAGCCCGTTCAGCAATTTTTTTACGAACGGGCAAGAACGTTAAAGAACGACCTCAGTGTGACGGCCCCCTAACACCCTGCACCGTACTCTATTGTCTTTGAAGATATTACGATACTAGAGATACTATAAAAGGCGATGCCGTTCAGGGGGCCGTCACACTGAGGTCGTTCTATAACGTTCTATTACGTTCTTGCCCGTTCTTTAAAAAAAAAATGCTGAACGGGCTTTGGTCGGGTTGGAACTTATAACTTTGAAAAATAATTTCTTGAGTACGATACTAGGCAGTTCATAAATAGTTCTCGTTACGTCAATTCCGTCTTTATCGCCTCCGCAATACGTTGTTATCCAGTTCAGAGCGAGTAAACGGCTCGTTCACTCTATACCGTTCGTAACACGTCCAAACAGTCACTAAAAGTGCCTATGCGCAGCATGGTAAAAGTTAGGTACCATGTTCGTAGTAGCCTACGTCCTTCTCGTACAGAGTAAGTCCTACCCGTTTAAGGAACGTTGTCACTACGTTTAATTTTAGAACTGGAAGCCAGTTCGATTTTTTTTTAACATGCTTAAAAAAAATCGGAATGCCTTTCCGTTCTCTCCGTTCGGGCCCGTTCGCCAAGTTCGTAAACAGATTGTAAACGGTCTGTACTAGATTCTAAAAGGTCTGTACTACGTTCAGTCCGTGTTTAAACAAATTGAGCCCGTTCACCAAGAACTACCAAGAACGCAGTGAGAACTAGCTCAGTGTGACGGGAATTATGACATGCTGTACTGTTTAAAAATTGAAACGTATTGCTATCCAAGCCCATGCTATAAAGTCCTGAGCAGATTGAAATAGGTCTCAAGTACGTTCACTCCGTGTGTACATAGATTAAGCCCGTTCCGCAATAATTTCAATAACATGGTAAGAAATTGTTCAGTGTGATAGTAGTATAAGCGAATAGATCAGCTGTTTAATTGCCACACATTAATTGTTACAATTACAGAAATCTCACAACTTTAAGAATAAATACGAAAAACGGCCATTGGTCCGAAAAGAACGCGTACATTTGACCTAATTATTTCTGCATTAAGATGAACAACGTTCGTATACAGTCCTCAATACGTCCATCCCGTCTCTGCCTCGTCTGCAGTCCGTTTGTATCTAGTTAAAATCGTGTGAAAATGACCGTTTCCACGAAACAGAGCCCGCCTGAAACAATCCAAACCCGTCCCCAGTTAGTTGCAACCCGTTCTTAATCAGTTCCAACTCGTTTCCAATGTGTTTCGTCCCGACCTAACTAGTTCTGGGTTGTTTTTAATCCGTCAAAATCCGTTCTTACTCGTTCTTACGTCGACCAAACGGCCTCCAGAAGGTTCATCTCGTTCTTAATGCGTCATTATCCGTGGCTAGAACGTGTTGAACGCAAATACCTGCCCGTTTCCCATAAAACAAACCTAGCCCGTAGTTGCCAGACCTCATGCGTCTTCGTGACTTCAAGCTGATAATGAATATACAATGCTCGTTTGTAAGACGTCCTAGCACATCTTTAGAACGATTTAAGTACGGCAATTTCGTTTGTAGTACGTCCATTTCGTTTCAGGTACGTTGCCACCCCGTTAAATTTTAGGACGAGATGGGCGCCCGATTTTTTTTAACACTTTTTTGAAAATCCGACCGAGCTAGTCCATGAAGTTCGTAAACAGATCGTAAGAAGTATTTACTACGTCCACTCAGTTTACACACAGACTGTGCCCGTTCGGCAAAATTTGCGAGAACGTAGTAGGAACGAGCTCAGTGTGACGGGGGTATAACTCTAAATAATGTTATTTGTTATTTCATTCATTCACCTATAAAGCTACAAATATTTCTACTTCTTGAACCTTGAACTAACCGTGATGCAATAATGATTTCATCATATTTACAGTGAGTCCATGCTGGAGTAACCCTTGCTTGAATGGAGCAATTTGTACTACAACTTTTTATCACCTTGAGCAGCCCAACTATCACTGTGCCTGTACCTCTGGTTTCTTGGGACCCAGGTGTGATACAGGTACGATCACGAACATGGCAATTTTGCAATCCTCTGACATGTCTGATATCCATCTAATACTCGCCCAACTCTAGTCACATCAGGGCCGGCGGAGACGGGGGGGGGGGGCCTGGGGGGCCGGGCCCCTCCCCCCACTTTTTTTGCCAGAAATTTTAATATTTTCTAACTTAAAGGGAAAAAAGGGAAAAGAAAGAAAAAGAAGAACGGGAAGGAGAGGAAAAATGCGTTTAAAATACACTACCTTCGGGTTCATAGAAGCCAATTTTTTTTTCTGCTCGCGCATCGCGCTCGCAAGGTTCTCTCAAGAAGGCACCTTGACTGATCCCTTATGTCCCATATTAGTAAAGTTATGTAAATTTTTCTATTCGCACTTGGCCCTCGCAATTTATTTTTGTTAAAATTGAGGTGATCTTGATCCATAGAAGAATTCAAACAAAAAGAGATAAGATGGAAAATGTCCGTAAAATGCACGTCGGTCTTATTATGTCTCATTATAAGCCAAAAATTTCAGCTCGCGCTGCGCTCGCAAATTCCTCTCAGAAAGACTGATTTCTGACGTCGCAAAGTGAATGTCAATCAAAATTCAAAATCTAGAATACACTACCTTCAGTTAATTATAAGTCAAAATTTTCGGCTCGCGCTTCGCGCTCGCAAACTTTTCTTTAAAGAGCCCATTGACGTATCCCTGGCGTCCCAAAAAATGTTATGTAAAATTTTCTGCTCGCGTTTCGCGCTCGCAATTTATTTTTGTTAAAATGAAGGTGATCGTTACCTATTCAAACAAAAATAGGCCTACATATAAGAGGGGGAAATCTGCGTAAAATATAGGCCTATGGCCCTATTTGTGTTGATTTATAAGCCAAAATTTTCAGCTCGCGCTTCGCGCTCGCAAATGAGTCTCAGATGGCATGACAATTATCAAAATGTGTATAGAATACACTACCTTCAGGTTATTGTAAGCCAAAATTTTCGGCTCGCGCTACGCACTCGCAAATGTGTCTCATATGGGATGACAGTTATCAAAATGTGTATAGAATACACTACCTTCAGGTAATTATAAGCCAAAATTTTCGGCTCGCGCTACGCGCTCGCAAATTTCTCTAAAAAGTTGTAGTGACCCTGACTTTGAGCTTGAATATGATCTGCTCATTTACAAAAGTGCACTTTTTCACATTTCGACCCCCCCCCCCCGTAAAAATCCTTATTATTCGGGCCTAATTATGTTCACCTGAATTCTTCTCAAACTTGGGCCCCCTCACTTTTGAAAACGCTCCGCCGGCCCTGCACATTAAAAAAAAAAACAGTTAGTACTCTAATGGTAGTCGTACATTGACTTGATACTAACAGCAAATAATCAGGTTGAAAAGGACTTGTTGATTTGGCAAGCGTGAATAACGCTAGTTGCAATCAAATGACCACCCGATCATCGGAAAATCAATCGAAATTATTAAACAGATGTCGGCCACAGACTTCGGATAGCCGAACAAAAACAAAAAAAAATACACATGAGTATGATTTTATGGGTCTTTTTTTTTCATATTCAGTTGAAAATATTTTTAAAAGAATTTTTAAATGATGCTTAATCTCAACTATTTTTTCTTGATAATTATCTTGATGAAGTAAAAGTTTAAAGATTTTTAACCATTTTAACTATCTCTGTAAAACTTTTACTGTATTACATTTTTTTTCTTCAGGTGATCCCTGTTACAGTGAGCCATGTCAGTCGGGAGGGACTTGTATCATTTCCATTGTCAACGACATCTATTCCTATACCTGTAACTGCCCTTTATATTACAACGGTGCAGACTGTGAAACATATAGTAAGTGAAATAAGAATTTTCAACTTGAAAAAGATTTACATTCATAATATCGTACCATTTGTCTACCAATTGAATATAACTCTTAGAAATACGCAGTCACAAAAATATTCAGATTTCCAAATTTACCAATTTTTCGTTCTTAAGTTAGCATCACTTTTATTTATTTTTTACTCCTATAACCTTTTGAATGAAATTAAATTCATTCATGACTCGGTATGTACATTTTGCGCAGCAACGACAAAATATTTGGCGACCTGCGTGACATGAAAATAATGATTCAAAACCTCTTTGCGTTGACAATATTAAATGTCAGATTCCCATGAAGTAATCCTATATTATAGTGTAATATATGATATATTTTTACTTTGCAATTAATTTGAAATTACTGTATAGTATTATCATTGTTTTTACCATGATAATTCCAGATTTTGACCCATGCGACAGCAATCCGTGTTTTAATGGAGGAACGTGTAATAATCTCGGCACACAAGATCAATACAAATGCGATGTCCACTCGGATTGGAAGGAGTAAATTGTATGACTGGTAGCCTATGTTTATTTTCATCTTTCCCTCCTCCCTCCCCCCCCCCCCGCCCCCCCCCCCCCAAAAAAAATAATAATAATAATGAATAAATAAATGAATAAAATCAAATTAAAAAAACAAATCAAATAAATAAATGGGTCATTATACCCAACAAAAAAAAAGCAAGTCCCCCTTAATCAAATTGATGTAACTTTTGAATGGGCTTGTTTTGAGCACAATGATTTGGAGAGGGGTTCTCTACACTTATTGAGTACCTTCTGTGAAAAAATGACATCGATCACTGAAGACATGCATAAGTGATCAACGTTTAAAGCAAAAATGGACATTTTCAAAAGTCACAAGGGTCATTTTTGGTCTGTAAAAATAAAAATTTTGTACAATTTTCTTTTTACCACGTGTTAAATTGTTTTCGTGGCTTTATCTTCCAAATTTTGACCATCCTACAGCAATCTCGATACATTTCCTTTTTTTTTTTCGTGGATGAGTGAGCACACTTTTAAAAATTATGCTCCGGCCTCAAAAAAATGGTAAAATCCAACAAGTTTATTTAAAGAATTGACATCAGATGTTATTATCAACGTTTTATCGACACATTTTGTGAGAACATGAGCACTATTCGTCGTGTCATGAACGAATGAGCACACTTTAAAGGTGACTTTTGTGACTTTCGTAATTACAATTTTACATTTAACGTGTGTTTATTCATGCATTACGTAACGGTTTAATTCCGCTTGTTGATTTGGGGTTTGATTTTGCCTCGAGATTGTACAGGATGGTACTAACTAACAGGAACAAACGTTAAATTGATAATCTGATAAGGCCCGGAGTGGGGCCAAAACTCTGAAATTTCTTCTGATTTGATTGTTCTTCTATAATAACTTCTGCTCACCGAAGCGTAAAACCCTGGAATTTTCGTGAAACTCAAATCACATGAAGTATCCAAGAAGGTTTGTGACAATTATCCAAAGTAAACAATTGAATTTTAGTCCACAAGGGAAAAAAAAGATTTTTCACGTATCACGTGTGCATTGAAAAGTAAATTTTTAATAAAACGCCATTTAAAAAAATATATTTGACAAACATATTTTTAAAAAATGTTTGATAAAATGATTTTATTACATAAGAATGGAACAATACTCACCTAAGAAATTTGAAAATATCCTTTTTTGTTTTTATTAAGTGTTCATTCAACCGTGAATTGATGGGTATTGTTTAAAACACTCTTCTAGATTGTATATTCCGTCACAATCAGTAATTTTTAAAAGTAAAAATGGGTAAAAAATGCAGTTTTTGCAAATTTTACCACATGTTCATCCAACCGTGAAATTTAATGTAAAAGTCGTTTGATGTGTTAGAAATCAAGTGCAACAACGCTTCTTAACACATTTGTGAAAATTTTTGAAAAGTCTGAATTTGTTCAAATAATATAAAATTATAATAATAATATAAAGTTATGAAATTAAACTTTTGAATTTCGAAAAGTGACATTTTTGCCCTTTGACTGTACTCATTGCAGCATGACTAGACGAATTTCAGTAGTACAATTCACTAAAATGTAAACTGATAAAATTACCTACAAGCACATGTCATAAAATTGGTAAAATTCCTCTTTGTTAAAAAGTTACATCAATTTGATTAGGGGGGACTTACTTTTTTGTTGGGTATATATTATGTATCTGTACCCCTTGAGAGCATAAAAATCATGACTTAAACTACAATCTGTATTTTTTTAATGTTACAGTGAGGAAACTAATTTCTATAATATAAGATTTCCTAGTCAGTTTCAGTAGCTCGTCACTCCATTTGATAAGTGGTTCATTCAAGTTAGGACGATTTGGCTTTCAGTCAATTTTCCGGAGATCATATTCCCTTTTCCAGCAATCAATTACATGTTTCATTTGTTCAAATTCCGATTAAGTGCACTATATACGTAAAACAGTAATTCCATTTTATAGCAGAGACGCTGTTACGATTGCGCAATACCGCCATAAGCGGCATTTAAATTCATTCCGAGTTTTCAACTTACAGTAATTAGCAGTCAAATTAGGACTTAAATTTATAGCTGCAGGGAATGTTTTTGTTCTTAATCATATAATTTTTTTTTCATCAAATGTTTGCGAATTGTTATTAGCAGCAACCGTAAATGAGTATGTACCTTATAGTACGGCATGTGCTTAAGTTTGATATACATTTTACAGTTATTAATTACTTCATGAAATCATTTTTTCTCCTACATTTTCTCTTTTTACTCAGGTAACAATTTATCTTGCATAATTACATAGTCAACACACAAAAACTCTTCCACATAGCAAATCGACCTGAAGCTAAGAGGCGTCAGATTGACCTTAAACTTAGGGGTGCCATAATGATCTTTGATATTTTATTCTAAAGTAATTAACCAGCACTTAAAAAAAAAAAAAAAAAAAAGAGAATAGTTGTTTCATCATAACACTCAACAGTAAAGAAATGTTTAAAATGATCTAAATCTTAATAAAGAGAAAACGTTATATTTTTTCATTATTATTTATTATTATTATTATTATGGAATAGATATAAAGCTTCAGAAAAAGAAATCGCTATTTTAAATGTTCAGTCTAAAAGTAACCAAGAATTTAAAACGATTTGCCAAATTGTATACCAACTTGGTTTAACCAATGCCAAAGTTGATTGCCTCAGCACGGATTTGATTGCGGGATCGCACGCATTCCATCCGATTTACTAATTTGATTGCTTTTGAGGGGGATTTTGATTTGAAGGCTTTTAATACCAAAGCGAAGGAACTAAGTTGAAAATTTGAATGATGAATTCGACGCAGTAGAAATATTTTGGGAATTTGAATGAACTGATTATCGAATGGAGCGACGAACTTCCGAAACTGAGTGGGAAATCCTATATTTATAAAATATCATTGTGGCAATAATTAACATAACATTAAAAGGCAATTCGGCCTCTCGGATCAATAAAAATAGTCATGAAACTATTTTTATAGAGAATATATACGAATGAAAAAGAAGTCGGAAATAACCTCTTTGTCATCTCTGAATATTGGAGAAGACGACGAATTTCAAAAGGCCGTTATTTGGAGCTCTTAAATGGGAGTTGCAGAAAAAAAGAAAAAACTAAAAATAATAATAACAATAATCTTAACTAGATCCTCCGATGAAGATTGTTAACAATAAAAAAAAAATCCGAATCTTAATTTTAAAAAATTAAGATTCAGATTTTTTTTTTTTTTTTTTAAACGAATCTTTAAACGAAAGATGTTTTCATGATCACGACTGCTTAACCTTTTCTCAAAATAAGTAAACTGCTCACAAAGTTGTTAAAAAAAATCAGGGGACAAGGGTTCATGGAATTCCTTCTACCTTTGAAAATGATTATCTATAACCAACGCACTCATTTCTATCTCGCAGTTCTGAATCCCTGTACAAGCTCACCATGTGAAAATGGTGGAACGTGTAAGAACTATTATACCCACTTCACTTGCACCTGTCTTGCCGGGTTCTCTGGAGACACCTGTAAGCTGAGTAAGTAGAGAGCATACAAAATACTTATTTAATCCAGTACAATGTAAATTGTAAATTAGGAAATGTATTTTCTTTCTGCTGGAAATGATAGTTTAGGTGGTCATGATTTAAAACACATGTAGATGCCACTTTGGCACCCTTGGGCATCTGTGATATCATGCCCGAGTTTTACATTACGTTTCATTACTGATTTTTGTCGGGGTTTTTTTATTTATTTTTTTTTTATAATAATAATAATAATAATAATAAAGTACATTTTATAAAGCGCTTACAACTGAATGTTTCTAAGCGCTTCACATATTAATTACAATAATAATAACAACATAATTGAAATTAACAAGCAATATAAATCATATATATCAAATAAACATCTTAAGAAATACAATTATGAAGAGAAAGAAAAGGAGACGATGCTATGTCTTTTCTTTACTTTAACAGTATATATTAGAATAACATGAAAAAAGCTCAATGAGCATGATGGTGATACCAATATAATCTACAATAACACAATTACAATGGATGATTAAAGAGGAAATTCTTAAGAGAAGACTTGAAGATTCACATAAGGGGCATCCCGCACCTCGATGGGCAGTCTGTTCCACAGTATAGGGGCTACCACGCAGAAGGCACGGTCTCCGTATGTTCTGGGCCCTGGAGAAAACTGTAGGCGGGAGGTAGACGATGAGCGAAGACGCATAGATGATGTAGGGGTCTTGATCAAGAGCATATTATTGACAATGTACGGAGAAACATGTCCATGTTTAGCTTTGTATGTTAGCCAGTGGAGAGAGCGTAAAACAGGGGTAATGTGATCATATTTTCTAGTCCGGGATATTAATCTGGCGGCAGTAAAATCACTAAATTTTCCGGTTAGGTTACATTACATGCACCATGTAAGAGCAATCCATGCAAGAACAACGTAAAGTGTGTAGATCGAAGCACAAGATGGCGGCTCATTTAATTGCACCTGCCCAAATGACAGAATATGTAGGAGTGTTCTGTCAGACAGGTTAGTTCATTGTGAAACAAGTCTTTGACCTAATCCACTTATCAAGGAATCCAACATAGTTTGTGTTATGATACCATCAATGTGTCATGTGACGATTAAAGAGTGAAGATACATACTATCCTTGAACCTGTTTGTATATACTGATTAAAAAAAAAATCTGTATAAAACATCTCTGTATAGAAATATCTGTAAAAAATTTTTGAAAGCAAATTAAAAAAGAATTTAAAAATCTCTGTATAAAAATGTCTTGAAAAATATCTTAACAAAAACTGATTGAACCATCATCATTGACTTCACTTTTTATAGGAAGACGATCTGATTAGATTTTGAAGAGCAATATAGCTCAACCCTTACAAAAATCCCCACTCAGTGATAATCCAATGGTATTTCATTGATATACCATTGAAATACCATTTATAACAGTAAGAAATTTCTGTAAGGGAAATGTCAACATCGATGTATTGAATTGTGTGTATCACCATTGCAAGACGATCTGATTTTATTTGGGAGAATGTAGGTCAATGCCGGTTACAGTGTCGCCGAGGTCAACTTATCAAATTAGTGATTATAGAGGAGACGTGTTAGCATTTGTCTTGTTTTCGTACGCTTTGTAATTCGAAAACCATTTCTATGGAGTTGAAATACACACGGTAAGAAAACAGGTGCATTTTATACAGAGTGCAATTTTTTTAGAGGAGGTTGCCCTGCTGTCCGAACCTAGCACATAGCTTCCCATATTTTTAGACTTAAAATATTCAGGTCTCAGAAATAGTCTCACAAAAGCTACTGAGCTGATGTAAAATCATGCATTTTTATTACTCACCCTCCCACCTTTACAAATGAAACAAAATAAGTGTTTTTAACATTTGTGTTTTGTATTACCTTTCTTTTGTTTTATCAAATGATTTTTTTTTTTAATAAAGGATGTTGCTACGCCTTGGCTACACCAATAGTTTAATGAAAAACTCGAAGTTATATTAACGTGAAAATATGTCCTTACATTGTTTATTACATGTTTAAGAGGATAAGACTATGCAAGTTTAGATCTACTTTTTAAAGGAGAATGAAACCCTAGGATTCAGTTGAATTGTATGAACCAAAAAAAGCAAAGAAACAGATTAAAGAAAGTTTGAGAACAATTGAATAAATAATAAGAAAGTTATGTGCATTTGAATGTTTTGATCACTAACGCTATGGAGATCCTCACACTGGCAACAGGCCCAAGATGTGTGATGTCACACATGAACAACTCTCCCATATGACATACAAAAAAATACCAAAAATTCTTCTTTTTCCTCATTCTAATGGTAGTACAGACTCTGCACACATGATTATATTTTGTGAGCTTGTATTACATGTCCTCCCATTAAAAGAATCTCAGATCTTTTAACAGGATTAATAAAAAAAAGACAATTTGAGTGAAATATGTACAAAAGTAATGGGGAAGTTGTTCATGTATGACATCACACATCTTGGGCCCGTTGCCAATGTGAGGATCCCCATAGCAGTAGTGATCACAACATTCAAGTGCTCATAACTTTCTTATTATTCCTTCATTTTTTCTCAAATTTTCATTGATCAGCTTCTTTGATTTTCCTGTTTTTGTACAATTTAATGAATTCCTAGGGTTTCCTTCCCCTTTAAATTCAGAGTTATGTGTGAACAAAGTCAAAATTTGAAAACACAATTTTTTTTTTTTTTTTTTTTTTTTTTTTTTTTTTTTTTGGTCCCGTTTGTTACCGACGAGTAAATGATCATAAATTAATTATGAATTGAGTTATTTCAACTATTTTTTATGTTTTTGTTGAAGATTCTTAGTACCTTCAATAATATACCTAAGGATTGAGATTTTTTCATTTAAGATTTTCAAACAGGCCCTATTTTTTGCTCTGAATGTCCCGTTTGTTACCGCTCAAAATAGTTAATTGGACTTGCCCCATAATAAACACATTTTAAATTTCACCATGTTTTTCAATGTTCAATGTTTTTAATAATTTGTAGGTGCTGACGTAATAAAAGCAGTATCCATTTCCCTTGCTTTACTTTTGATTGTTCTGGTGACTGTAGGCGTGTGTTTGTATATGCACCGAAGGTACGTTATATTTTGCCATTTTAGTACATTGTTATGCTACAGTCACACAGACACTTACGTATAGATACGTTTGTGTTGTAATCTTATTTCATCTTCTATTCTATCATTTCTTAAGTATTTCATTGTTTTACTGGATGAACGAAATTATCAATATTTCTACTGCTAACTATGACGGGTAAGCATCCGTGGGGACCCGAAGGAAAGAAAATGATTTTTGGACGCAACCGGACGTAACTCAACGTAAGTGTCTGTGTGACTGTAACATTAGGTTGATACTATAAACATGATAAACTACAATGATGGGATTGATGCAGCTAGCATTTAAAAAAAAAAATTTCGTTTATACCGTGCGACTGAAATCTGTCTGACGAATAGAAGATACATAATTATGGGCATGCGGGTTGGGGGTCGTGCTTATGAAAAGCTCATATCATCATGATCATAGACTTGGCTTTCATGGCAACAAAAAGTTTGCAAATGGTTTATGATTTGATGAGCATGCACAGGACAGTGCTCAGTTAAGCTATGCTGCGTATAATGTGGTCACAAAAGACGAGCGGTGACGGATCGATCAATTTAAAATGTGTTTTGCAGTAAATGCCAATTCAATCATTTTGGGCATAAATGATCATGTATTTTCATGGCAACCACAAATTTTATTATGAAAGTTGTCGGAGGTGTTTTTCAGTGTCGTATGTCCATATGTAGGCCTATACATTTTACTCCATTCCAAACTAGGCAATATGGCTAGCGAATTTCTGATCAAACTCTTATTTTTCTGTCCTTTACAAAAATGGGCAGTTCATACGCAAGCATAAATTATCTTTTGGCCTATCTATTTTATATATATATATATATATATATATATATATATATATATATATATATATATATATATATATATATATATATATATATATATTTCCATGGATACGTTTCTCTGAAAGGTATTATACTGCTGCTAAGTTATATCCTATATTTTTTAATGTCCGATTTACAGTAGAATGAACTTTACACATAATCGATCCTAGTTGTATTATCAATCATTAGATTGATCTCAAACTATATAATGGTCTGATCTGCTATGTAAATTGTGCTTTTATTTTGACATGATATCAATTGCGTCAAATAAAAACCTTAAATTTGTAGTTTGTATGTTAATCAATTATTTATAACAAATACGAAATTTTCCTCAACAGGAACATAGCCAATCATAGCAAAAGGGAAGAGAATAATCTTGCAATCATCAGTAATCCAACGTTTGATCCTAGCTCCAGTAATCGCCGATTACAAGATATTTTTCAATATCCTAACGCCGATGGTGATAATAATGATATGACGTATAACCCTCCCTTGAAACATGAGGTATGTGACCGCGAGGATTTCAGTTCCGCTGCGCAGGAGTCCGCAGTCTCTGATCTGAAGGGAGGGTACAATCCAGAGTATAGTACCTCCATACCTAAACAAGCGTCTGACCGCAACATGATTATGGAAGAACAACAAAATCAAAGTTATGTGAATTGCAATAACCATGATTATGAAGAAATCGGGGAACGACAATATGAAAATATTTTCCCATAATTCAACTCATTTGTAAGTCGAACAACTATAAAATTAACCTGAAACGCAGAATATATTGATATCGATGACGATTCTAATCAATACTTCATTTTGTAGTGAGATATAACATTAATTTTTCCTGTATATTTAGTCAAAGCGCTGGTTTAAGGAATCTTGGGATAAAAAATGAAACTTTGTTATTTTTGCTTTGTATTGTATATCACTAAAACGATACCGATGTATATATTGATTGGTATTATTAGAATGGAACCAACCACTGTGTTTAAAATCCAATAACTGAGGCCTATAGCGCTGCGTTTAAAGGTACTTTACATCATTTTTTTTAATTATTATTATATCTCATTAGATCACATTAAAACGTTAATGGGAATCAATGAACTCGTGGTTATCTCGATTTTTAAAGCTTAACATATTTTTATGTTGTGATTAGCTTGTGAAGCTAATAAAGAGGTAAAACGTATGTCAAATAGAATGCTAAATGTATGTCAAATACAATGCCTTATTATAAGGCAAAATGTTCGGATTGCGCTTCGCGCTCGCAATCATTTTCATTAGTTTCTGCATAATGTGCGAAGTATGCGAATTTTGAGTGTATTATTTTTTCATTTTCGGGTGTTTCCATCCCCCCCCCCCCCCCCCCAGTCGTGACATGAAATCGCCGCGCTTGAATATAGGCATGTATAAACATAAATGTGTGAGTTTACAGTGTTTGTATCAATTTGATTAGTAGAATAAGAGGTATAATCAACTGCTTTCGGGATCAAGTCTATGTGAGATCAAAAAATGTTTATGATTAGTTGTTACTTAACCCTATCAAGACCAAGGGGGCACAATGTGCCCCTTCCCTACCAAACTTTTATACGCAATTTATTTACGTTTCGATCATTTTCCCCCAGACTTGGTGACTTTTCCTTAACTTTATTGACGAACATTTTGATACATATTTTGTGGGGGTGTGATATTCCGTGTTCATAAGTTCATAAGTTTTATAAGTTTCATCTTTATTGTCCACATAATGGAAAATTGGTTTGGTTTACATGGTATATAACAAAATAGTAAAACACACATTAATAAGCAATAGATAAAACATATTACAATAAACATTCATATCATAACATAACCATGACAAACAACATTTTCAAAAATACATATTTAGAAAATGATTAATATTGGTGATAGTATACTCTTTACTCTTAAATGCTTAATTAATAATATAAGTAAATGTATATCCGTTATGAGTATCATTGCAGATCATTAACTGCATTGTAAAAACAAAGTTGAACTTTACTTTTATCAAAACTCGATCCAATAGATGTGTCTATGCATTATCTTTTTTAAAGTTTGATAGAAAGATACCATGTACATTATATTGGTATAATTAATGTGAGATAATATTAATAACCTTATTACAAGTAGTTAACCATAAAGGCGTTCATGGAAAATTATATTATGTTCATTGTATATATATTATATTGAAGTGTGTTCACAATCATAATTAAAAAACATTCCAAACTGAATACTGCCCGCTCCTCTTTTGTTTTGTTTTTCTTTTCTTTTTTATCAAAAATGGCGCTAAAACAATAGATATAATAGAAAATATTGCAATATCATTTTTTTTTTCACATTTCTAATGTTTTGGATGAGTTTATCCCTTGACATTTACAGAATATGATTATTGCTTATTATACTTTCACTTTGCATGTCTAATGCGGCGGTCACAACTCGTCGTAGGCTACGGGGCACGTGCCATCAACGTAGCCTGCGTTGCATGTACAATGCACGCACTGGTCCGGGGTCAACTCCTGCGATTCATGCGTTTCTGTAGCAAGGGTATTGTAAAAACTTCCTGTATGTCGTACATGCATTGTACCTGCAAGGTACCTCCGCTGCACGAATTTTCTACGAAATCCATCTTAGGGAGTTGCACGTCGAAGGTACGGCGAGTTGTGACCGCCGCATTAATAGTGAAAACTAGTACAAAAACAATTACTATTTAATTATATTTTAAATGGACGAATGAATAACGAATGAATCGTAAAACATATTTGTAACAGTTTCCATCTTCAAACCATGATTTTTAGGGAGTTAAAATGATTTAATTCAAATTTTGTGCATTTGTCTATGTATTTCTTTATCTTAGTGCAAACAGCGCCCCCAAATGATGACCTTGAGAAATTGTAGTTGTACCAAGTTGTAGAGCTTGAGTTGCTCTATCGTCATGCCAAATATGAAAGTGATTGGTCAAATAATAATAATAATAAAAAGATATATATATATATAGAGGGAGTCACAATGTGCCCCCGCCCCCCCCCCCCCTCCACTTTGGGCCTGTGAACGATCAAAATACCTTGGTCTTGATAGGGTTAAGATTCAGAATTGGATGAGAATAGGATTGAGAATATTTAATGGACTAACTAAAACATGTAATGCAATGCAAATCATTTGGTGAACATTTTATTTTAGTCTCATGTACAGAGCACTATGTAAATGTGTATTTATTGTAGTATACAGTTACAGCAAGTGAACAGATTCCGTTGTTGTTCATTTTCATAGATTGGTTTGGATGCGTTGTTGTTGTTGTTGTGTGTTAAAGAGATAAGATGCATTGTAAACTTTTGTGAAACCATTAAAGAGTTTTTGATATCTCGTTTATTTCGGTTTTGTATGTTTATTTGGTTTGTTATTAAAGTATACGATATTATATGCTACAAGAAAATAATCCCTTGATTGTCTGCAGGGAAAGCAAAGCAAAAATAATGTTGTATCCTCAAGATTATTTTGGTGTAAGGAATAACGTACCACGGTGGGAAGATAACATAAACTTTATTGTGTTTGAATAAATAAATATTAATCAACAGCTAACACAATAGTTCTCCTCGGAATGTGACATAGAAGATAACATCAATGTTAACAAAAATTATTTAATTTTTTTAAACACCATTTCACTCAAAGGCCTTCGTCAGAAAATGTTGCAGTCCAAAATGATCAAAAAGTTCTTTGAGTAATCCTTTCTGAGTAATTTTATTGCGGGTGAGCATGAAATTTGGATAGTAAAAAGTTCATCATTTCATTATCATTTAAACACGATATCAACGGGTTGTTCACACATTAATGTCCATTTGTGAGCCGATTTATGTTGTTGCAGTCTGTATTCCGAAACGAGAAGACTCGTTTTCGATTTCTCTCGCGGTACTGACTGGTTACAATCAGAAAGAGCAATATTGATGTCATCAGAGCTCCAAGGCAAACTCCCAGCAGAATCAAAACGAACTTCAGATGTTCTGTAAAGAAAATATAGAAGAAGGAAAAAATGGTCTTCAGCAGTTGATATTTCACACAATTCTACGACGAAGTATGGATTTCAATTGTCGTTCATACCCCCCCCCCCCGTACTTAAGAGTGGCATTTTGACATTATAATGAATTATAGGGCCGCTTGTAAGCCAGGTGAAGAAAATTAAGAAGAGAGAAATATTTGCATACACCTAAAAACAATGTGCTAATTATATATCTTGATGTATAACAACGTTGGCCTCTACTGAACTTATGAGGACAGATTGTACTTAGAACTAAATCTGATTTTGAAGGAAATGTGTTCGTTATGTCTATAGTCTAGAATTCGGGAGCCATACTAGCTGTCATTATACGATGATAAATTGTCTTGCACTTTAATTGAAGGGGAAGCAAACATGAATAATAACAAAATATGAATCCTCATATGCTTCTTAATTAAATATACCTTCTTCCGAATTTGGAACTTCGATGTCGTCATCATTCATTGCTTGATGTCCAACGTGTAAAAGTTTTCGTGACAAAGGATTTTCAGCTACACCTGTATGCCACGAACACGAGAGGCAAGGTTATTTAAATGAGAGATATGTCGTAGAAAATAAGTTTTTAGAGAACCAGATTAGCATATCTGTAGTCTGTGTCAAAAAAAAATGACACAGTCAGGGGAAAAATAATTTAGGTGTGAAATCTTTTCAAGTATTTTGTGTATGTGGTACCAAATCAAAGTCAAAAGATTTTCCTTGCTGATGCGCTTTGTTCTGTATCATTTGCTTTCGTAAAACAAAATTTATGCTAAATTTTGTGCGACGAGGAACAAATCGAAAATACGTACTTTTATTGTTATGCAGCGCTGAATTGATGGCCATTGTGCGAAACCTACACAAAGGCATGGGACGGCGTGCGAAAAATGGATTTTTCTTGATAGCAGAAAACTAGTCATATCTAAAAAATTACAGCACCAAAAGTATTGGAAGAAATTGCCAAAGAAAGTCTGATTTTCCTGCTTTACGAAAATACCAAACAATACCAGGTTGTGATTAATCTTCATACTATGAAAAAATGTTTTCCACTTGTACCATTTTATTTGACACAGACTGTACAGTGGCGGATCCAGGATTTCATTACAGGGGGGGGGGGGGCAAAATCGGTATTTGAGATTTTGGTACACCCAAATTTTTTTGTTGGTACACCAGGCGAGCTAAAAGGTAGACTCAATTTTTTTCACGTCAAGCTGGCCGAGCGATAAGTGGTCATTTTTTTGGCCTTCGGCCATCAAAGAAGTCATCATGTATCAGCCATAGGGGTAAGGATGGGGGTCAATCGGCCCGCTCGTCTATTTTTACTCCGCTTTTTTTTTTCTAGGGGGGGGGTTGCCCCCCCCCCCCTGTATCCACGCCTGCTGTAGAGGAATCTTGGGGTCGCTTTTATTAGACTGGTGAAGAAAATTTAGGAGAAAGAAAACAATTTAATACACTATAAAGCAATGTTCTGATAATGCGGACTTTTGGATTATACTGAGAACTGTATTCGGTCATATGATCGTTATTTCTACAGTTCTCGGTCGAATACGATCGAATTTCTATACTCCTCGATCGAATTATCTTATTGATAATAATGAAAGTAACATTTTCGCTTAGGAGGGGAGACCGGGCATGGAAGTTACAAAATTCACATTTTGGGCCAGATAATTCTAATGAAAGAACTCACGCACTCCATATTGGGTCTGTAGTTAGCCTATTATGTTGGCTAAAACATGAGGCATATAAAACTTGAAAACATGTAAACACTAATTAATTACAGCTTAATTAGTGAAGACATTTTTTTTGTAACAACCTACCCCATATACGGGGTAGGTTGTTACACCATACGGGGTCAATTGTTACAATATAATTATGTAACATACATGGTAAGTTGACAATGTGTAAATCTCTTATACCATACTTTAATTTCAACTTTCCAGTTTTTTGACATCGTTCACAGTAGATCAAGTAGAGCTCTAGAATAGACAAAAGTAATAACAGAAAAATAAAATATTAACACCTGAAAATTGAGACAAAATGTAATTTTACATATGCAATGTAATTGGGGTAAGTTGTTACATCAACATGGGGTAGGTTGTTGTAACAACCTACCCCAGGGTGATTTTACACACAGAAATCAACTGTAGCACAGTCATTAGGCAGAATTACAGGGCATGGCTAGGGGGTATATTAGTGACAAAAATGTACTATTTTTACAATACCAGACTATCACCATGTGCCTTCAGTTGTAAGAGCTATTACAAATTTCAATTTTTGTCAAAAATTTACTTTGAACTGTAAAAATGGTTTTTGTTGATTTACTTTGTTAAAAACAACGGAGAAACCTCATGACCGGCAGTTCATCACAGCTATGTGTAGGCTGTAGATAGAAGCCAGTTAGCACATCCTCTCTTGTTCCATCTTTGCACAATGAGCTGAACTGTAACAACTGACCCGTGTAACTTCCATACCCGGTCTCCCCTAAATATCATAATGAGATAGCCATGACCGGAATCTCAACGATATATACGAGTCGTTGGTCTAATTTTCTGGTTGCCTAATACCGCGAGGGCTAAGCCCTTATGATCTACTATCAGTCTTGCCTAAATTCCACTTGGTCTAATGCATACTTTGTCTAACTTTCGCTTGGTCTAATTGCCATCTCGTTTACTAGCCAAATGGTAGGCCTATAATTGTATTTTCGTCTAATTCTCAAATGAATATTTGGTCTATCAGCAGTCTGTTGAGTATTTGACCAAGTGGTGTTAGACCAATTAGACATTAGACCAAATGGACATTAGACCAAATGGGAATTAGGCGAAAGGGTAAATAGGTGAAGTGACTTTTAGACCAAAAGGTAATTAGACAAACTGGTTTTAGACGAAATGGAATTAGACCATGTGGGATAAGGCTAAACGGGCATTACTGCCCTACTTTGGCAAAAGGAAGCAACTGACATACTAACCAAATTGGAGTTTTTAATGTTTTGATATTTTATGTGGTGCCATCTTTTTGCAGTCCAAATTTCACGTCTCAAAGTTTATCCATCTTTGAAATATTTAAGGTAAGACATTGGGAGATTACATTGACATCAGTGTAAATGACGAAGGTATTTTCCTCATTTACAGGAAATGTCCCTTTTGTCAGTTGCTTCCTTTTGCCAATGTAGGGCAGATTAGTCAAAGTTGGTTTAGACCAATTGGCAATTTCCATTACATATATCTTCTTTAGAGGTTGGAACTTTGATGTTTTCGTCATCCGTTGATTGATCTGCAAGGTTTAAAAATTCTTGATTTATTTTCTTGTAGATTCCAAGCCTCCAAGATATGTTTTTTGCCATTTTACGCACCATTTTTGCCACATGAGAGCGCTGCTGGCTCGAAAATAAGTACAAATGTGCTTAGTTTAAACAATGTCCCCATCTTTGGTATAAACTTCGTAACAAATCGGGAAGGTTTGATAAAGTTTGATACGGTTTTGACAAAGTAATGAATGACGATTTTAATTCGTTTGTTGCAATCGAGAGGTCTAACAGAGGCCAATTTCTTAAGTTATGCGTATTTTACATGCTATCCAAAAATGGCAACTTCAAAGTCCCGTAGCAAAAAATCAAGCACATGAACCTATATTATTTTTTGCATTTTTGGCATACATAAATACCAAAGTAACTGTGTGCAAAATTTGGTGAAAATGACATGGACTTCGTTCAACTGTGCAACGTCCTTAAAGGAAAAGAAGAAGAAGTGCAAAGAATAAAAAATGCAGCAAGAACATTGTGATACCGGGGAAAAAAGAGCTTAGGAACAAATAGGGACGACGGAACAACCGAGACACAAGGGCGTCGCAACATAATATACAGTTGTCGACGCTCCAAAACAAAGGTTTGCCGGAAAAAAAGTTGCCGGAACAGCTACGGTTCCAGAAAATATGGATGCCGAAAAATACGGGCGACAGATCATAAAACATTCCAGAACATATTCGATTTCCAAGCTCCGAAACTTAGATTTTTGGAACATAGGGGATGACGGATCATATAAGTGCCAGAACGAAGGGTTGTCGAAACAAGGAGAGCGAGAACACAGGGTTGTCGAAGCTCTGAAAAGTAGACGGGCGTAAAGGCCCGGTCTCACCGCCTGAACTTTGCTGGAGCGTTCCTGGAGCGGTAAAAAAAATTCATCACCGCTCGTTACCGTTCACCACCGTTTAACAGAAGTTGGTCCATGCTAAGGCAACACCGTATACACTCGACTACCGCTGATGGTCCCTCCTACCGCTCCGAATTTTTTGAGCTGCACAAAATATTGCGAGCGGTGAGGAGCGGGCAATTTTCCGCTCGGGCAAAGTTCACCACCGCTCCAACAACGCCCAGTCAAAGTTGTGCACGGCTAGACATAAGTTCGTGGACGCTTGGGTCCGCTAGGCCAACGCAGAAATCTTGAACGCTGGACCACCGCTGCTTCGCCAGCTTTGCCCGGGCGGTGATTAAACGTTGCACTTTGGTGGAGCGGTTGTAAGCGTTTTACGAGGCGACACGGGATTGCTGGAACGGTGTCGGGCGTTTAAGCAGCGATCCATTGCGGTGATGAACTTTGGTTTGACGTTGGTATGGAGGTGCCGGAGCGGGACCAGAATTTCTATCAAAAATCTATCAGAACTTCTATTAAAGCGATCCGTTCAGCTCCCTAGTCAGAAGCGGTATGCCGCTAAACTGGTTCTAGACAATTACCCCCTGGACAATCACCCCGACAATTAACCCCGACAATTACCCCCGGACAATTACCCCCGAGGACAATTACCCCCGGACAATAACCCCGGACAATTACCCCTCGGACATAAACCCCCGGACATTTACCCCCGGACAATTAATCCCGGACAATTACCCCCGAGTATAATTACCCCCGAGGACAGTCACTCCGGACAATTACTCCTCGGACAATAACCCCCGGACAATTATCCCCCGGACAATAACCCCCGCGGACAATTACCCCTCTCCCCCCCCCCCTCCGGCATCGATGTTGGAATCAAGCGGCGCCCATTGTGAGTCTCGCACGGTGTTCCATGTTTTCGAATTATTTTCTACTTTTTCTTTCCCTTTCTTTTTTATATTTCTCTTTTCTTCTTTTTCCTTGCTTTTCCCTTTTTCCCCTTTATTTTCCCTTTTTCCTTCCCAATATTCCAGATTAAGATGTGGCTTTATAACTTAATAAGCTTAATAATTTTAAAACAAAGATAATAAAACAAATAAAACCTTGTAATTTTACCATTTAGGGTGATAGCAATTAAACGTAAAAGAAGGAAATTAAGTACCAAAATTCCTAAATTGTAAATGATATGACAGAATCAAATACAGTGTTTTTCCATACTCCATGAAATAGGAAATAAAGTGAAAATATAAACTGAAGCCCATGTCAATTTATGTAAAAATAAGGTTAATCGTAAATTCAAATATCACACATTACTTATTTTTCACTTTATTTGTTAATTTATAGAGTCATTAATCATGGCCCTCATTACCGCCTATAGAATCCATGGCGGTTTCAGACGACGGATTTTGCAGAATCCACCGTCAAGAATTCGGGCCTGATGTTGTTGTTGCTCTCCTTACAGCGTTCTTACGATAAACATTATTACTAAGGCCACATGTCATGAGTTGGGTGGAAAATACGTTACATGTCCAAAAAATTGTAGAAATGTACATTATCACAATCAAACATCTCTAGTTTCTTAGTAGTAAGTCAGAGATGTATAGAACTATATATATATATATATATTGAAAGCAGAGATTGCGAGGAGAACGATTAACATATTTTTGTGTCTGTATAAGGTGTGTCATAAAAGCTATACAGAGTGTTACAGGAAAAAAAAGTTTGAAAAACTTAACAATTTTACCGGCGAATAATTTCTTAATCTTTTCACCAAATGAAATGAATCATCTTGGATTGTGTTAATAAAGCGCTATGCTTCTAAAAAAATATAAACTTGTAATACAAAATTATTTTTTCTAACCGAGCTACAGGGTGTCAAAAAAGAAGAAAAAATAGTGAAAAAGGGCAGAAATTCCTGTCTTTTACACTTGAATTACAACGCAAACAAAGTTTATGGCAAGTAATTGTTTCCACTTAATTGAGTATTTACATACATGCAAAGAAAATTAACGAAAAACTATCAATTATTGTTTATAAAAATGCATGTGAACAATTTTTGATGCCTGCAATGCATTGTCTATGAGGATGTGTGCATTAAGTATGTTTTAATTGATTAATTAATTGATTAAATGACTTTTGAAAAAAAAATCGTCTTCACATTTCACAATGATATATCACTCAAACCATAAGACCAATTGGCTGCAAGATATAACGCAGCAAACTAAAGAAAAGTAACAAAAATGGAATATCCCTATGCTTTAACACGTGCCTCCATCGTAGGATCCTCTACCGTAGCATCCTCCACCCTTATCCTACGCCACTAAATGTATCTTTGTATTGAACTATGAACGAAGCTGAAACTTCACAGACATGTAGCCTGATAAATTATCAACAATATGAATTATTGCACAGCATATGACTGTACATCATTTTCGTGCTATGTGAAAAAATATGATAATTTCCCTCCAAAATGTAACGCCTCCACCCTTTTACTATACCCCAACTTGTGACACGTGAGCCTTAGCATTTCATGCTTCAATATTCCCGTTGGACCGTATTAAATATACAAATATCTTACGTGGTTCTTACGGCGTTCTTGGGGGGGGGGGGGGTAGTTGTCCTTGGGGTAATTATCCGGGGTAATTATCCAGGGGGTAATTGTCTTAGGGTAGTTGTCGAGGGATCATTGTCGGGGGGGGGGGTAATTTTCCGGGGGTAATTGTCCATGGGTTATTGTCGCGGGGGTTATTGTCCGGGGGTAATTATCCGGGGGGGGGTAATTGTCCAGGGGGTAATTGTCCTCAGGGGGTAATTGTCCTCAGGGGTAGTTGTCCTCAGGGGTAATTGTCCGGTGTTAGTTGCCCTGATGGGGTCATCCCGATAGTCCGCGGGTCCGATAGTCCGCGGGTCCGTTAGTCCGCGTGTCCGTTAGTCCGCGGGTCCGTTAATCCACGGGTCCGATAGTCCGCGGGGGGGGGGGGGGGGGTGATGTCTGTTACTCTGAAGGTTGGTTATTCCGAAAAATAAAATGAGGTTCGTTAGTCCGAAAACAGAAAAGGTTCGTTAGTCCGAAAATAGAAAAAGGTTCGTTAATTTCGAAAAAAAAAAGGTTCATTATTCCGAATTTTTGTTACATCCAAAAAATTGAAAAATTTCGTTATTACGATAATACAAAAAGGTCCGTTATTCCGAAAATAGAAAAGGTTCATTATTCCGAAAATAGAAAAAGGTTCGTTAGTCCGAAAACAGAAAAGGTTCGTTATTCCGAATTTTTGTTATAACCAAAAATAGAAAAGGTTCATTATTCGAAAATAGAATGAGGTTCGTTATTCCAAATTGTTAGTCCAAAAATAGAAAAAGTTTGTTATTTCGATAGAAAAGGTTCCTTATTCCTAACTTTCGTTATTTTTCTAAACTTTAAATCGAATTTATAAAGAGGAGGAAAAGAGAATTTCAATTTATGGCCCTCCTTTTCTTGCTCTCGCATGATTTTTTCACACGTATATTGAGATTATTATAAAATTGAAAGCAAATATAGAATATATCAAGTGATCATATAATGTCAAAAATTTTCTCTCTTTTTTTTTTGGGGGGGGGCGAGTGCATAACTTTGCCTTGCTTTCAAATCATTAATGAATAACGAACTTTATTGTATTTTGGATATAATAAAAATTCGGAGTAACGAACCTTTTCTACTTTCGGAATAACGAACCTTTTCTTTTTTGGATATAACAAAATTTCGGAATAATGAACCTTTTTCTATTTTCGGACCAACGAACCTTTTGTATTTCCTGACTAACGAACCTTTTTCTATTTTCGGAATAACGAATCTCATTCTATTTTTCGGAATAACGAACCTTCAGAGTGACAACATCATCCCCC
>CALNVZ010003429.1:30697080-30720285 GCA_940671915.1 Paracentrotus lividus
TTTTGGTTGTTTTTTTAATATTACGATATTTTTCTCGTAAAATGACAGATAATTTGTAATTTTCTAGGAAGTCGACTTGATTTTACAGTTGCCAGCTCATGCAACTGTCAATAACCAGAAATGGCATATTCATACAACCTTTCCTGCTCGTTTACGAATTATTCCCGTAATTTCAGTGTCATTAACCAGAATTTTCTTGTCAAAAAACAGCAAGTTCTTTCCAAAACAAATATTACTCTTAATAAACAAGTTTCTCGTATATCAACGAGCTTCCTTATTCCTAGACGTGTATAGTTCTGAAATCATTACAAGAGTTTTCCTGTCAAAAAGACAATTTTCTTTGTTCAACAAAGAAAGAAGAAACATAACTACTACAAATCAGTTTTCTTGTATCCTGCAACGATGTTCCTGTTAATTTACAACCTTTGTCTTATTTTATAATTCATTATGTGGATCATGAATATTCATTAATATGACTGGAAGTGCTTCAACCGTGGATCGTTGCACTAACCATGAAAAATGTCACCTTACATAGGGTTGGGTATATAAGGCTAACAACTTTTATTGAAGTTGTCAAAGATTAGGTGTAGGATTTAGGATTAAGAGTTAGGTGTAGGATTTAAGATTAAGATTTAGGATTAGGGACATGATTAGGCATGAATGATCAATCCCATATGATGTTGGATCATGTTCTTTTTGTTTCAAAAATATTATTATGTGATAAAAACAGGAAAAAACTGTAAATTTACTGGGTTGTAAATTTACAAGGTGGTCAATAACGTGAACCTGTAAATTTACATTATCTGTAAAATAACTACTGGAGGCTGTGGAAAAACGGGCACTCCTGGCATCCCGACTGCCAGGAAATTTCCTGTTAAAAAACGGTGAATTTTTTTACAGTGTACCAAAAGTGACCAAAGTAAATTCCTTCATTTCTCTCTCTCTCTTAATGCATTCACGTAGTTACTATAAATTTGTTTTCTCCATGTTGGTACGCGTTCACATAATTAGAAAGAAACCCCGGTTGGGAATGTTAAACCTTTCGGGGCTTTCATGGGCTTCTATGTTCCAGTGGTTTTCTTACCTTGTTACTTTTATTCAATTTTATTCTTTTTTCAATAACTTGCTAATCACCTTTAAAGGAAATTAAAAGAAATTAATCATTCAAATCCAAACCATTGGCGTACACCACGGGCATGGGTTTTTTCGCGCGGTTTCTATTTAAACCATGGCTTCCCCCTTCAAGGTTTCCGTGGGACCATTGGGCTATTATTAATATTTATTGTTATTTTTGTTTTTTTGGTTTTATTGCTTTTATTTATTTATTTCTGATTTATTGATTTTTTTTTTTTTTGCGGAGGGCGGAAGGGAGGGTCTTCTCAAGTTTACGCAACTTTTATAAACCAAAGAAACCAGTTCAAATAAAAGGTGGGTTCTTAAAATATGGGGGGACCGCGCGCCCCCTGCCAAAGGAAAACATAATAAGATATAACACTCACGGGCCACGGGTACGATTGTTGTTGCATATATGGGGGGACGTTTCATCCCTTTTCGTGGATTTCCATGGAGCCGTTTGGGAATTCCGTTGTAATATGGTTGAGACAGTGGATAACCGATCGTTACTTCGGGCTCGTTCGTGGTTCACATCCGAATCGTGAGACTACACGGTTGGTTTTTTCGGTCGTTGCGATCGACCGTTGTTAAAGTTTACACATCCGTATGTTTATGTGGTTCCTCAAGGGAACCGTTTCGGGCTTCTGGGTGGGGCTGTTAAAGAAAAAAGACTATTGGATATGTCTACCAAAAGTGACCAAAGTAAAAATTCTTCCATTTTCTCTTCCTCTCTCTTTAATGGCATTCACGTAGTTACTATATAATTGTTCTTTCATGTGGTCTTACCGGTTCACATCAATAGAACCCCCGTTTGGAAGTAAAAACCTTTCGGCTTTCATGGGCTATCTGTTTCAGTGTTTCTTGTACTTTATCATCTTCATTCATTAATACTGCTATCACCTTAAGAATAAAAATTTATTCAATCAATCAAAACATGCGACAAGCATGGTTGTTTTTCGCGTTTTTTTATACATGACTTTCCCCCTCAGGTTCCCGTGGACCCCTTGGCTATATTATCAATATTTTATGTTATTTTTTGTTTTTTTTTTATCTTTTTATTTTATTTTTTTAATTTATTGATTTTTTTTTTTTTTTTTTTTGGGGGGGGCGGAATGAGGGTCTTTCAAGTTATTTCCAAATTTCCTTAAACATTGAACAGTCAAATTAAGTGGTTTTTAAAATTGGACCGCCGGTTTCCTGCTCAAGAAACATATAGATATGAACCACTTCACGGCCCAAGGGTGGATGGCCTGTTGCATATGTGGACGTTTCATTCCCTTCGTTGGGATCCGTGGGCCGTTGGATCCGTTTGTAATATGTTGAAAAAGTGGATAACCGATCCGTTGTCGCGGCTCGTCCGTGGTCACATCCCGAAAATCGTAAGGTAAACCACGGTTGTCGTCGTTGCGATCGACGCGTGAAAGTTACAATCGATGTATTGTGGTTCCTCAGACGCGTTCGGTGCTTGTGGGTGAGGGCTGTTAAAGAATGATATTGACATATCTTTACAAAACGTGGACCAAAAAGTAAATTCCTTTCATGTCTCTCCTCTTTCCTCTCTCTCTTTCTATAAGTGGGGGGTATCTCACTTCGCGGGGAGGACGTCTCCCGCGACAAAAATAAGAAAAATTTTGTTTCTCCGCCGACTGGATAAAAAAGTATTAGGGGGGGACGTCTCCGCGAACATCTCCCGAGAACGTTCCGCGATTAATTTGTTTTTAAAAAAGTCCATCTCCAAAATTCAGGAGACGTTCTCTGCCATATTCGGAACACGTCTCTAAATACTTTTTATCGCGCGGAGGGACGGAAAAATCTTTTATTCTGTCGCGGGAGACGTCCTCCCGCCGGAAGTTGGACAGATACCACCCTTAAATTTATAATCCAAAACATATTTGAATACGTCATTGACGCATTAAAAAGATTGAATCGAAATTGCACGGAATTCTGCTCATTTGTTGGGGTTCCCCAAAGCTACAAATAATAAATTTAATTTTTATTTATTACATATAATTAAACCATTAGCTTCGATTATTAAAACCCCCCCCCCCCCCCTTTCTCTCTACTCTCTTCGTTTGCTCTCTCTCTCTCTCTCCCTGTCTCTCTTTCCCTCTCTCTATCTCCTCTTTTTCTGTCATTCTCTATCCATTTTGCCTACATGTTTAATAAGGATAACCACCCGATAGAGCGACCAAAATGTCAAAAACTATACTTTTGGAAGCAGTATTATGTAGCTTTTATTGTAGTTTCGGACAGCGTTTTTTGTTTTTGTGTTTGTTTGTTTTTCTTCTCTTTTTTCTACTTGTATTTCATTTCAATGTTGATAAAATTTGTTCAACAATGTGACCATGCTTAATAAGATGAGTTGTATGCATTAAAATCTTTCTTTAAAAAAAATGTCACTCACGGCAAAACTGCGGCGCCAACGGTAGTCGAGGTGGGGCACTGGTACACTGACATTCGTTTCCGATAGGCCCGGTATCGACAAAACAAACGTCACCAATGACGTTATGTAACACCAGTACAGACGTCGAGAATAATAGCCAGAGATTCGACTGTATAAATGAAAAATTGTATTCCTATTGACTTTATTTGGTAGATGACCTCCGGACTAAAGAAATGTGCATTGTACGTGTACACTCACTTAGCACTGGTATTCAACATAGTTAAATGCGTGCATTTTTCATATTTTCAATCTTTTATATATTGTCATATTTCATTCATGGCCAATAGATTTTCCGAAATTTTTTGTGTACTCTGAAAGAGGAGACTTGTCTATTTTCATTCCTTATGCTAACAGTCACACAGACACTTACGTTGAGTTACCGTCCGGTGCGTCCAAAAATTATTTTCTTTCTGCGGATCCCACGGATGCCTACCCGTAATAGTCAGCAGCGGAAATATTGATAATTTCGTTCATCCAGTAAAACAAAGAAATATATAAGAAATGATAGAATAGAAGATGAAGTAAGATTGAAACAACACAAACGTATCTATACGTAAGTGTCTGTGTAACTGTAGCATTAATGCTACAGTCACACAGACACTTACGTATAGTTACGTCCGGTTGCGTCCAAAAATTATTTTTCTTTTCTGCGGATCGCCATTAATGCCTTCCCATTATAGTCAGCAGTGGAATTAATGATAATTTCGTTCATCCAATAAAACAAAGAAATGCATAAGAAATAACAGAATGAAAGATGAAATAAAATGAAAACAACAAAAACGTAACTATACGTAAGTGTCTGCGTGACTGCAGCATAACATCGATCAGATGATTGATTGAGTAATTTTTTTTTTTTAAGTTGCAGGACACATTAATCATTAATAAATAATAATAAATAAATAATCGATAATGAATTATCAGTAAGGACATTATGAAGTGACTTGGAATAAGCACGTACATTCTGATCGACAATCAGATTCAATTTTGACAATCCATAGCCAAACATGATGATGTCATTCAATAAATTAATATTACAAAAAGGGGAATTATAAACTCACAAAAACGAATAGCACAATGTCTTTGTATACGTACCATCTTGATATTATCAAGAAGCTCATTGATATAATTCACTCACTGGACACAAGAAACATCCCTGAGCCATTATACTGTCACACAAACTTCCATCCGAGTACAGCATCACCCAGAGAGACTGGTTCGATCTTCAAGACTTCATACCAATTACCAAACAGTTCATCAGAGCGAACCTCTTTTACAAGGGTCACAAAATGATGATTACTGGTTCAGAGGGCGGTCACACCTGAGAGATCGGCCCCAAACTTATGTCATATCTACCACTGATAACATAACCCCGAATGAAAAGTAAGTTATGGGTTTGGAGTCAGTCCCAGCGTGGTGTGACGGAGTTAAGAACAATGCACACGTACCTACTTTAATCCCACTTGAGATTAAAAACGGTGATGTCCAATATTTGTTTTAATAATATCTGAGTATCAAAATTCATATGCGATATTTATCGTGATTGTCAATCCGTATGCTATTATGAAGAGGATCAAATCGGCCTATCAAATATTTGATGGTGAGCGGAGAGGGGAGGGGAACTGATGGGAGAAAATAAAATCCTGCCGTTTCGAAAATAAAGGTCGACCCTCCGATCTTCCACCGACGGGGAGGGGTAGAGGGTTGATAAGGCGTCCCGAATTCTAATTGGGTTCTCGGACAACTACCCTCTAGACCCCCGGACAACTACCATTCATAAAAATCGACCTCCTAACCCTTCACCTATAAACACTTATCATGCTTATACTATTTCTGGAGGTAGTTGTCCAAGGGTGGTTATCCTGATGTTTTAATTGGTGTGCAAGAGTTGATATAAAGAGATTGATATAACATGTTATTTGGTATTCATCTTTCCATCTTATTTTACGACTCTTTCTCTCCTCTTCTTTCCACGTCATTTTTTATCATCCTTTCATTTATTTTTCTTTTTATCCTTGTCCTTCCTCTTTATGAATGTATTTTCTCGATTTCCATGTGAGCTTGTGAATTTCTCTCTATCCCCTCTCTCTCTTCTCTCTCTCCTCTCCCTCCCTCTCTCTCTCTCTCCTTCTCTTTTTTCTTTGCTTTGTTATCTCCTTTATTGAAGTCCCTCCCAACGCCTCTCTTGCTATCTTTGTTCTGTTTTAATTTCCCTTTTTATATTCCGCGTTCTCTCAGACCTATTTTTGCTATCTCCTTTTTATTCTCTCTCTCTCTCTCTCTCTCTCTCTCTCTCTCTCTTCTCTCATCTCTCTCTCATCTCTCTCTCTCTTTCCCAGCAATTCTACATTGCACAATCATCCTCCCTAGATCCTAACCAACATATCACACATGTAATCAAACATGCATCATAAATAACAAAACAATATAACTTTGAAGTCACGTGAACAGTAGCACAATATACAATAGTTTAATGAAGCACGATTAGATTCCATCATTTACAGCACCAATCATTATATTAATAGATAAAAAGTTAAACAAAACAAACAATAATATGGCAAATCCAGGAGAAAATTAATACATCATCAGCCTTACTTCATGCAGAATTGCAATCTTTAAAAGATTATATTCATCACATATAATCTAATGAACAATTGAAATTATGATTCATATAAAATCTCACTAAAAAGATGTACATAGTAATTCGTATGGTACTAAGTAACAAACATGCTAATACAAAATAACAGATCTCTCTCTTCAACGCAGCAACAAAAAAAAAAAACAAAAAAAAAATCAGGTAAAAACTAACATTAAAGTCTAAAATATTCTGAAACAGTAACTTGTTAATGAATGAAAATACAACACAAACTATGATATTATTTCATGTAGTCCAAACTTTGTTGTAATTCAAAGTTTTTGGTGTAGGTCCTTGGACACCCCCCCCCCCTTTAGTGACAGTATTTCAATATTACTACTTGACATACTTGACTATAAAACAAATTTAATTGAAGATAAAAAAACAACACTGAAGATTAGCAGTACGAATTACAAAAAAAAAACAAGTCAAATCATGAAGCCTAAACAGGTTTATAATACAATAATACATGTCCCTGTACATTAAAGCATTATATACATTCTGTAAAGTTTTGTTTACCGCGTGTTCAATATCATTGCAATTGCAATATCAGTTTTATCAGATACAAACAACACTAATTTTGATTTCATGACATTTGCTTCAGCACAATTCTGCCCTACATTGGCAAAAGGAAGCAAGTGACATACTAACCAAATTTGAGTTTTTAATGTTTCCATATTTTATGTGGTGCCATCTTTTTGCAGTCCAAATTTCATGTCTCAAAGTTTATCCATCGTTCAAATATTTAAGATAAGACATTAGGAGATTACATTGACATCAGTGTAAATGACGTAGGCATTTTGCTCATTTACAGGAAATGTCACTTTTGCTTCCTTTTGCCAATGTAGGGCAGAATTGTTCCATGGGGAATCCTTACTTCCGCACGGGACGAAAATCTTATCCTAACACTACACCTAACATACATGTAGAATCTTGACTATAACCCAACATCTTATGTGATATAAAGCCTAGAGCAACTATTGCTAGAGCAATGCCGGTGCACCCTAATAATTGCAGTTATATGCAGGTTAAAAATGTTATTTTATAGATTATGTTGATCACAGAAATACTTTAATATTTACATATGATTTATGATTTACTAAGCCCCATTTTATATTATCAAGTTATCATTTTGTAGGCTACTTAAAGGTAGGGCTATACTCGTTTAAAACCATATTTCATGCCTTAAAATACATACATGTATTTATCTATACAGTTGTACAACAAAATTGATTGATAATTTCCTATACAAAGGATTAATAATATATACACGCATGTACATGATTATTTATTACACAAGCAAACTCTGTCTATAAATCATGTATACCTGTGTGGGGCTATGACGCATATGTCTATAGGGTACAAATGTCATTTGAAATCTGTGATATTAATTTCAAACCTAAAACTTCATTTTCAATTTCACAACAATTCAAAGTTTGAACCTTCAAAGATAGAAACCTAAAACCATATACAGAAGCTAAATGTATCATGTCAGATATATGTATTACTAGCAATGATTAACATTCATTTCTAGTTTCATTACTCCTCAAAGTTGAAAGAGAGCACAACTTCAAATGGAACAAGATTTGTTATAAAATGTTAATACTGAGATTCTGACTGCATACAATTATCTAAAAAGTAAAGGGCATGACGTCGGCATGGAGCCAGAAGGGTGCTATTGCATATCAAGGATGTTCCGTTTGGAGCCAGAAGGGCGCTATTCCCATTGACTTTGTACAGTAATAGCGCCCTCCTGGCTCTCAACGGAACATCTATAAGATGCAATTACGCCCTTATGGCTCCAAACAGACGATGTAGTCCTTTTCATATTTTCATACAAGAACTAAATAACATTATCAAATGACACCACAAAGCTCCCTGATGTCAAATTTTGTGAAGGTGGTACATAACAGCAACAAACAAAAACTTGTGAGGATCATTCTTCAACATTGTAGGCCTATATCTCTTTGGAAACTTCCATCGTATGGACTTGCAAATTACCAATTGCATA
The DNA here is from genome assembly GCA_940671915.1 of Paracentrotus lividus. Lineage (NCBI taxonomy): Eukaryota > Metazoa > Echinodermata > Echinoidea > Camarodonta > Echinidae > Paracentrotus > Paracentrotus lividus. The sequence continues at coordinate 30,705,280 of CALNVZ010003429.1, forward strand.
CTTGTACCGAAATAAACTGAGAGGGCAGCATATACCATTCATAGTTCTGCGACATCCAGAGATAGTTCTTCAAATGCTAGCTTTCCTCTAGACTGCATGAAACACAATACAATAATCCATTGACAGCAAAATAAATGAGACAAAGATATTTGTATGCATTTGCCGCTGGGTTATATTCCTCCATATTTATTAGGGTGGGTGCATATTTGCAATAATTTGAAAATACATTGAGCACCTTTGCATGCAATTTTAAATAAAAACAAAATTGGTGTAGTTTATTTTATAGCACTTTTCGTTGCTTTGTGAAGTATTGACTCTTGCATTGCATTTACATCTCTTTAAAATGTACTTCATTTGCATTTATTTTTGTGAGGCATATGTTGGTGGGCCTATATTTTGTCTTGTCTACATTCTGTGACATTTGTAGTATCTTTATTAGGATAAACCAATAAAAACTTGCAAAATAAAGGGAAAAACCTATAAAATCTCTAAACCCTAATTTTATGTATTTCAGAAAAACTCTTAATGATGTTGAACATTTACTATATTTGTGCGACCAATTTGTCAAAGCATTATAATCTAATTTTGATTCATAAAATGCTCTTCTTATGATAAAACAAAATATGTCCAATTGGAAGGGGATTATACTTTATAATGAGAATATCCTTTACCTTTTTTGTTTTATGTTTCTTTGTTTTTAATATGGGAACAGTAACATAACAAAATAGCTTTTCAAACACTCAAAATCTTGGGTTGAACTCAATGAAAACAAAAGGAATTACAGCCAAGAGAGGTAACATGATAGGCCTAACATTTTTGTAATTCCGCTAAAAGTTCAACTTCTGCATGTAATAAACACTTTTTTGCCAAAACAGGTTATAAAAATGTTCAAACACAGAATATCCATTACACCATGGATCAACAGACTACATAATGACAAAAATGAGTTAGATAAAAATTGGCTTGTAAATTTATACCCTGCTTCTTTGCCTAAGGCTGGGTTCGCATAGAGGTATAAAGGTACACGGTATTCACTGTACGCTTATGGTGCACCAAATGCCCACTCTCTGATAACCATGGTTTTTCACTGGAAAACTCTGCTTATCACCTGTTATTTATCAGAGAAAAACACATTTTACCTGACATAAACCAGGTTTATCTAATCATTGGGCATTTGGCACGCCATAAGCGTAAAGCGAATGTTATATCGTATACTTCTATGTGAAGCCAGCCTAATGACGACAATGTCAAGAACAAAATATTACATCTTTCAATGACAAAACTTCACCACACATACATGTACCCCCCTTTATAAAAGTAGGAAGGAACAGAGCAGACTATACAGGTGTATTAGGATTGGGCTTGGCGTATCCGTTTGGTGTTTTTCTCTGCGATAAATGATAAAGAAATAGACAAGAAAATAAAAGCATAAAAATTAAGCTCATGCAAAATAATATAATTTTTTTAATTTGTAATGCATAACAAAAACATTTTTAAATTTGTAACAAATAACAAAATCATTGCCTTTAATTTGTAATCATTGTAATGTGTATTAGACAATTCATGTATGTTCACAATATCAGTATTGAAAACTGGGTATGAAACACTTTCATATACATGTATGTATTTGTTTTGAAAAATCAGAATACTCTAATTATATGCACAAAAATGACACCAAATCACATTCTGAGCTAAAAACGTTTCACAACACTTGTACGTTAACTACACTTTTACAAGACATATTTTCATCATTAATTTCATTAAAAAAGGGGGATCTTCTCTCTATTTTCGCTCTAAAAAAATACTTCTTAAAAAAAGGTTTGGACAAAAATATCAATAAATACAAATAAATGCAAACACATCAAAATCTTCAGTATTCTAATGTAAAAGATGGTTGGGAATGGTAGACGGAGATTCAAATATTTACTACGCTTTAACTTTTTTTTTTTTTTTAATTACACTATTGTGTATGGGGTGCCAAATGCAAATAATGATGGTAGGTGTGATAGGAATAAAACAGGAATGTATGAATAAGAAAATATTTTATACATAAATTTGAGAGTCTAAACAAGGCACTTGCTCCCCACAAAGTCAGAACTCATGATACAATAACACTTTTTTTCTAATTTAAAGAGAGATACAGAGCGATGCAGCAATTAGTTAATTAGCTTTACACTAGCTGACACAATGTGGCCATACATGTACATTACTACATTCTTGTAAACTGCGAAGTTATGTGCAAACAACTGAAGCTAGAAGACAATTAAAAGCCAGTGAAGATTGCAGCATTGCCAATTTGAAGACTTTGAATACCAGGAGGGAAGGAAGACAACAAAATCCCTTGATCCAGGTTCCTTAGAATGTATTTCTTGACTGTATAATTTTTTGAAAGGTTTAAATAACAGGGAGGGGAGATGGTGGAAAGAGGAATAATAAATCACTTAGGATTTTTGTCTTTTATTTTTGAACGGACGATGCCAGGAACAGGGTCATGCAAGGACACTAATTTTTTTTTCCTTTTTTTTTCATTTGCATGCAAATAACCTCAGAAAGGAGCTTGCAAAATCATAAAACTGAAAAAATTATAGCCTTGGGTGGTGAGGAATCATCATTTCCAACAACAGTTTATTGTATAGACTATCTAAATTTTTAACTCCGTGTGAATCTGAGAAAGGAGATTGGATCACCCAAAAATGAAATTTGTTTTGTTTGTTGCTGTTTTTTTTTTTTCAAGACATTAATGAAACTTTGATTGGGCCTGGATGGTTGTCAAAATGTATGACGGACACTCTAAATTTCAAACAAAAACCGCATGCACGCAATCCAAGAAAGGAACTAGAAAGAGGAGAGACACATTGTCAATGCAGTGTGGTGTTCTTATGTTAGCAAAGTAGATGGGAAAGGCATTGTAGATGTGAGATTTTTGCATGGACAACACAGAAAAACAAACAGGAGAGAAGCCATTTTCCAGTCTACTGCCCTCTACTGACAGATCACAGTTGCATTAGATTGTATTATAGTGACAGCTCTTCAGAAGTTTTCTTTGCCCGAGGGATACTAACAAAATAAAGTCTTCGGGGGAAAATATTTTGAAAAGTACGTCAATTCACATCGTGACTGACATTAAGTGTTAGAAGGCAGTGTGTCCTTTGTGGATTTTAAAGTCAATCATTCGTTATTGTTTTTCTAATGTCATTAAATTTATTGGGTTATTCTTTATCCTGGTTTTACTCAATTCTATTGGTGGGAAGGAAGTAAAAATGCCAAATGGGAATGTTTCAATTTATGTTACATGTTCACTAAATCACTGAGGAATGAATAAAAAAGTTTGGAAAAATTTAACAAATTAAAAGTAATTCAACCCGGGGACAAGATTTCTGTTCAAAACAATTCCTAAATATGTTGCCATATTCCTCTTATTCACTTTTATAATAATTGTCATAGACCCTCAGGCATTTATTGATTTGGGGATAAAAAGTATCTAATGTAATGTCAAAAGTTGAGCATGAACTTGTTAGAAGGAGGTGTTTTCTCTTCACAATTTTTTGGAATGGCAAACACATTTAACAATATCCAATGGTAGCTACATGTTGTTGACCCCCTGAATCGACCCAACCCTGTGCTAAAGATCAAATTTGCTAAGAGAAAAACTTGTAATCTTTGAAACAGATTTTATTTTTTGTCCTTTCTAGAAATTGAGAAAACATTATCTATGAAAGCTACAATGGACTTTGGCTCATGATAAACCCAGCCCTACCCAAGTAATTAAATCTGCTCAAAGAAAAACTTTCAAAAAACATATTTCCTTGTTCTTCCTTTCTGGAATGGAGAAATCTTTGTAAGCGAGTTGACACGTGGCCCTGAATTAACCCAGCCTTCCCCAAAATCAAACATGCTAATTATGAAACCTTGCAAGAAACCATGCACAGAAACGATTTAATTACTTTTCCTTTCTAGAAAAGCAGAAGACAATTTCCTTAATGGTAGCTAGTTGACTTTTGGCCCTTAAACAACCCAACCCTGCATATTGGACTTGCTGATTAAGAAAAACTTGCAAGAAACAGATTTCATTATTCATCATTTCTATAATGGAGAGAACAGCTTTGGGGAGGCTACATGGACCTGAAGCAACTCAGCCCTGCACTTAAGATTTGAACTTGATAAGTGGCAAGGACATGTGTAAAGATGGTAAAGGAATTAAATGGACAACAACACAAGAATCTTCAGCATACCCGTGGACAGTGTATAAAGCAAGCGATGCAGGGTTTCAGAAACATTTAGGCCTAATAAAAAAAAAATCAAAGATAATCACAGGGCTTACTGAAACATCACTTTTTGAATTTCATTAATCCAGTTTCAGCTGGCGTGTTTCCATTAACTGCTACCCTGCCTACACTTCCAATTTCTGCTATACACCTTTTTCAATTTGGACTCGACCATTTATCCCGTTTCTGTGATTGGCTATTTTGCTCATGAATATATAATCGCCACCTTCCTGATAAATGTATTTGCGTAAGAAGGAATGTAATTTTGTGTGCGTGTACTCTGTGTGGCGATAAACGTCACGCGAAAAATACGATACGAACTCGTAGATTTTTACTGCCAAATCCTTGATCTGTAAACGCTTTTCTTCCTCTTTATTCTATATTTATCATTTTCATCATTATCTGTTAATAATAAGGGCCGTCTAGATGCTTTCGACCGTTCTTAAATGTTGATTTCGTGGGAGACGTACATATTGGTACTACAAAATACCAGAGTTTTGTTGTGTGAGAAGCGACACGCAGTCAGCAGCGTCAACGATCGAGCCCTCTTTTCTTCTTCTTGTAGGTTGATTTTCTGACAGTCATTGACTGTCATTCACTTATTGAAAAACAGAAAAACAACCTAAAAATAAAAGTGATGTGAAATTGAGCGCAATGAACTTGACAAGACTTGTTTTGTGACTATAAATTGACTTGGTTTGTCATTGATGCTTGATTCTTAATTATAATCCTTGTATGATCGATGGCAGTCTTTACACCCCCTCCCCGTCCCGCCTCCGCTTAATTTCTCCTTAAATGCCCCCTTTTTAATCATTTTACGAAATGTTCGAAAATGCCTTGTTTATTTTTCCCTCGCTCCGTTGCTGCTCTCGTTGCTATGACAATGTCACGATTCTGATATTTGATATCCGCGCGCCAGATTACCAGATCAAAACATTTGTTATCGGCATCTGTTTAAAGTGTAAATTACACATGCCGGAGTAGGTCAACGACCTCTGCTTATTTTTATCTGGAGCTTTGCAATTTACGTTATTTGTAATGTTGGACACAAAAGAAACAACAATCCCGGCATGTGTCTACGAGAGGGGGATCGGTGTAGAAACTTAGATCAAAACAATTAGGTCATCGACAGGCCAAGGAAAGGTGGCGATATATATATTCATGAGCAAAATAGCCAATCACAGAAACGGGATAAATGGTCGAGTCCAAATTGAAAAAGGTGTATAGCAGAAATTGGAAGTGTAGCAGGGTAGCAGATAATGGAAACACCCAGTTTCAGCAATGAATATATATGAGAAATACATTCAAAACGCAAAACAAAAATACAATGTCCAACAAGTCATATAGTTTGTTTATGAGTGACTGGGAAAAAAAAGACAAAAGAAGACGTGACAGAGAAAAAGACAATAAGACTAATTATGCAATATATATTTGAATACTACAGCCAGGCAGTGCAAAAGCATTTTGTTGAGGCAATCACTATTTTGCTACAATTTGCATACTATCATGCAGACATAAAGCACATAGATTAATCACTTGTATAACAATATAATTTGGTGAGCCTTATCATGCTTATAGCCCATGTAAAATTGAAGATTTAAATGCATTCAAATTGTATAATGAAAAAAAGAATGCCTACATGTGTGTTTGCTTGGATACAAACAACTATTGAGATAATTCTTGCACATTTCCACAGTAAGTGGAAAGTCATATTTGAAAGTTTTATGGTAACACCATTTGTATAGGCTTCTTGAAAAGGTTTTTTTTTGTATTATATCACTTTTTAAGAAATGTATATACTATAGGGCATTTCAAGCCACAATGGAAAAGGAAATGCATACTCAAAGAAATTGATCTTGTTTTTTTTCCTTTAATACATCAATACAGATAAAGGCCAAACAATTTAACTGAAAGAAGTTTTAGATTCTTTGTCAGAACTAATAGTCCTCTTTTTTTTTTAATTGTGCATCTTGATCGATACTATCCTATTTCTCTTTTAATGGCCTACTCAGAACAAGATGTGTAATTTGCTATATCAAAATGAGACACAAGTCACCAGAAAAGAGTCCAGGATATTGGCAAATTCATCCATTTTTAAATACTTTCCTCTTTAATATCGTTTTTAATCAATTGTTTTTTGGTTCTTTTTACAGAGCACACATGAAACATTGGAGATTCAGAAAATCAAATAATATTTTCCCCCGAATTAGACATTTTTAAATTATTTTGCTGATTCCTCGACCCTTTGCTGAGTTTGCTGTGGGACTTGTTTCTCATTTTGACATGATGATTCAGATATGTCATTTGAATGGTTGCCTTACCTTGCAGCAACAGCAGTAGCAGATAAGGACTAAGATGGCGAGCGATACCACTCCGCCACAAGCCCCTATGATGATGTACAACGTTGTATTGTTACCAGTTTGTTTCTTGGGTTCTAAAATGGGAAGAGAGATAAACATGTAATTGTATTAATACATGAATGCAATCTTAAGGTTAGAAGACTTATATAGCAAGAGAGATCACTCCATCACAAGACTCAATGATGATGTTTAATATTGTGTTGTTGCTAGTTTGTTTCTTTGATTCTAAAATGGGAAGAGAGATAAAGATGTAACATGATAACATATTTAATAATATGTAAATTTTGAGGACCTATATAGCGAGTGAGAGATGGCGCTGCTGCACTAGCTCGAGCTATTTCAAATAGCGCACTATTTGTGATCTGATGAATTAGCTCGATCAGAGCAGATCCGACTTTGTGGTCAAATAGCGCGCTAATTTGGAGGAAATTCAAACCTGGGTCATCTTAGGTTTTTTTTTTTTAAACTCGAGCTGGTTTGCGGTTTTAGCACGAAATAGCGCGCTATTTTGCGCAGTGCTGCACTAGCTCGAGCTAATTTCGAAATCATGCACCTGTGCGTGTAGAAGCTTGCGGTAGTTACCAGTTGCGCAATACACATCGGGCTCGTTTGTTCAAGGTCGGGTCTTGTCGTTAAAGCGAAATTTTAAAATAGCTCGACCTAGTGCAGGACCGGTTTCTTTTTTCGGGTTTTTTTCCCGATCCACCAATTAGCGCGCTATTTTTCAGCTCGAGCTAGTGCAGCAGCGCCTAGAGAGAGACCACACCACTACAAACCCCTTTGATTACATGCAAGATGTTGTTGTTGCTCAATTGTTTCTTCAGTTCTAAGGTAACAGATAAACATCATGGTATCTAATGAATGAAGGAGACCATACCACAACCAGCCTCTATGGTGATATACAGAATAACGTTGCTGGTTTGTTTTTCAGCTTTTTTAAAAACTTGGGCTTTGAGGTGAAAATTAAAATATGTAACTTGGTCATAATACATGCCTGCAACTGCGTAAGAATGTTATCACAAATTTGTACAATAAATGCAACCACACTTTGTGTGAAAACGTAATTGTAGATTGTCAAGCGTCTAATTATGTGGAGGGAGAGAGAGAGTGAGAGAAACAGAGGTAGGGAAACAAAATAAAAAAGAAAATTTGAAAAAGGATAGAAAGATTTAGATGTATAGAAATATTATTCAGTTTATCCAAACATACTTGTCAGATGTAATCTGTCACAAACACTATGGAGGAAAATTAAAAGAAAATACATATATATAGATCTAGATCTAAAACACATAGATTTGAAAATAGGCACAGCATAATTCAAAATTCCCCAAAACATTATTAAGATCAATAATTTTGTTCAAACTTGTACTGCTACTTGACATTTCAGTCTAGAGTGTATGGGCATCCCCATCTTTCTCATGTGAGTATTATTGAGCCACTACAAAAAAAAAATAAAAAATGAATAAACATAAGTCATTATCAAGTGTCACATTGCAATTAAAATTCATCAAAATGCCATTACATTAAAACAACAACAATAAAAGCCCGATTCAAAATCTAAATTTTGCAGAAATTAAGTCATTGAGTAATCTGTTTCAATTTCAATATGTGATACTGATATGTCATCTGCATAATATTTTTTATCCAAAAATAAGATTGGATCCCTGCTAATAATCACTTCATTTAGTCAAATATACCAAGGTACTTCACATCTTAATAGACAGGATGTCTAGGTGCACTATACACCATCACTACATGCCAGATAATGTTACATCAAATTAAACAAGATAATTCTTTGTAATAAAATATTTCATACAAGCTTCCAACTGAGCTGAAGCTTCCAGTATGCTAATGCATCAAGTACCACATCCCATATTGCGTTTCTTCTTTTGAGAGCCAGAGGGTATTAACTGTGTATTGAATAATGTGATTTAAACCCTTTTTGCTCTCGGCTGGTAAATTGAGAATCACCAAAGAAGTATTTGATTATCATAGCTGTCGTCCCATGACAAAGGAAGCAAGTGGCATATCAACCAATTTAGAAATTTGGATGTTTGCATATTTCATTTAGTGACAACTTCCTTCCTGCCAAGTTTCATATACTTTATCCAGCTTAAAGATATTTAAGGTAAGACATTTTAAGATGCCATTGACATCAATGTTGATGATGGATACGTTCTGCTCTTTTACAGAAAATGTCATTTTTCAGAGTTGCTTCCTTTTGCCGTGGGACGACAGATATCACTATGATAATATATGGTAATTAAAAACAAAAGTGCTGGTATATCCCTATATTGATGCATGCATTCATACAATGTTTACATTCAATGCTTTGTATGTCATTACAGAAGAGATGATTAGTACAGGAAAATCAAGGAAAATGGAAAAATTGCTTTCAGAAAACATTTACATGTAACTGAAGCTTTTAATCTTCAACTTTGATTTATGAGAATTAACTTAAAAAGAAGACAATTACCTTTTCATTTTCCCCTTCTTTTTTGTTTAAATTCTGTTGTGCATAACATACCAGCAAATTTATTCATTGACTTTGTTTGAATATAAAATTTCACACAAACGAAATGGCAAGAATGAACATTTTACCTGGATTTGTTGGTTTAGCTGTGTCTTTTGATGTTTCCCTTCCTGGTGTTGTGGTTACTGCAAAATAAAAATGAAAACAATAAAATATAATTAATGAAAAATCAAAACTACATGTAGCTCAAATATAACCTAATACTAATAGAGGCATCAGTACTCAATCAGGCAGAAATGTTCCAAACTGAATGACAAGTGCCTTTAAAACCAAAACGACAAAAACAATCAGTCAGGATTTTGCTTAGCATGCTTTTACCATTGATATCATTTTGTACACATGATGAAATCCTAATACAAGATGTAAATGGACAGATAGCTGCAATGTAAGTAAGATTTTTTTTCCTTCTTCTTCACTCAATAAAAAACAAACAGAGAGGGCAATAAAATTGATGTTTTACTCAGACTCAGTCTTGCTAACATTGTTCTGATTGGAGCAAGAACAGTATTATACATGTAGTGCTTGCATGATGTATTTATGTGAGATATAGTGTTGCTTTTTTAATATAGCTACCAAAAGATTGTATGTAATTATGAGATAGGAGGGGGAGAGATATTACTGCGGGCACTACCATAAAAAGTCCGGCATGGTATCGTTCTCGCATGATGAATACTTTTTGTGAGATATGATATTGCTTATTTCAAACTAGCTCTCAAAAGATTTTATAAACTAATAAGACAGCGAGGGGGTTTGATATTGTAAAAGACCAGATAAATGTACATTATATGGTTCCTGCATGGTGTATATTGATACAAGATACAAGATTGCTCATATCTCTGAAAAGATTGTATGTACTGATAATAAGACGGGAAGGGGGGTGGGGGGGGGGTACCACAGTAAAATGCCAGACATATTGCCTGCATAACATATATTTGTGGGAGATATGATGTTGAAGATATCCACTCTCCTCAAGTTACCACCCAGGAGCATGATACAAACATTTTGAATACAATAGGGTATCCCTACATCATATTGGATTTCTGGTCATCCACCCCACATTTTGAGGTACATGTAAATATCTTGAAGCACTTCTGAGTCGTTTATTAAACACCTTCTATATAAAGGCCTACATGTTGATCTTATCCAGCTGGTTATCAGTCCATATCAGTAAATGAAGTAGACATTTATAACATTTAGGAAAAAATATACAAATCAGAGACTATGCTAGAGGAAAAAATCACGTACATGTATGGGAGAGCAACATTTATGCAGCATTGATTTAAAAATGGAAATATTTCAAATAGAAAGGATTGATCCTGTGCACGGCTGAATGCATAGTCAATTTAGCATCAAAAGGGAATTGGGTCATATCATTGCACAGTCTGCTGAGAGCCAGAACGATATTATATCCACTCAACAGAACAAGTATACATCAGTAGTAGATAACAATTAAAAAAAGATTATGAAGCTCTCTCACCATGCAAAAAACTACATATGCACGTGTCATTTGATATCATACAATTAGGGTATTGATAATGAAGCAACCACAGTATTTATACTTTAAACATAATATACATTTAATGCAATTCTGGTTACTTCAAAGTCCACATCAGAGGTAGACAGCACGATAAAATCGACAAAACAGAGACATTGCGGAAATACACTCTTCTATGTGCAACATCTGTGATATATCAAAAACACAAGATTAATATAGAAACAGTAAAAAGTATGAACTGGTAATAATTTTAACATAGAATAAGGCCCTTCTAATTTTAAATTAGGTCAACATCAGCAGTAGACGACAATATTATATTTAGGAAAAAAATATTTCATCTATTTCAAAAACCCATCAGCATTTTATGAATATTAAAGCATTTTTAAACTCATACATCTAAAAATAGAGTAACCCCTTTATGATTCTCAACAAAGTCAACATCAGAGGCAGACAGCTAAAGGTACGTACAAAAACAAAAGAAAAAAAAGAACTACAGTGCAGGACGTGTGCAGCTCATGAATATTGAAGACATACTGCATTAAACACATACTCTGTAGAGTTAAGCCCCTTTGACTCTTGACAAGTCCACATCATCAGTAGATAGCAGTACAATTGATGCAACTGAAGCACAGTGGAAAGAAAACAAGACAAGTTTCAGCAGTGCAAATTATATACCATCAAAGAACAATGAAGCCATGTACATACAATGTAGGGTATCAAAACATAGACTTATGCCCTGATGCCTTTGAACATGGTCTACTTCAGCAGTAGATAGTTACTGCTATATTAAAAAAAACTGTCGCATCACGGGAAAAACACTTATTTTTCACTTTCATTACACTTAAGTGTTATATGATTTCCAAGACATGATTAATATTAAAACACTGACTCAAATCCTACATTCTGTAGAGTGTCAGAAAGGCATTAAGTAATTTTTACATATACTTAGCGACTTTCTGGCTTTCGTCATAATTAAATACAAGAGCTCATGCACGTCTTACTTTCATAGCTCTCACACATTGTGATTTTCATAGCTAGATGAATACTCCAGTCACAAGCCTGGCATGGACACCCCACACCCAACAACAGATAGAGAAATAACATGTATAATATGTATGAACTAGTACTGTATTTTGAAAGGCTTAATTTGCTTGTGTAAATGGGGGTATCCAGGTTGCATGCAAAGCGGTGGACATAAAAGAGGGAATGATGGTTTGCACCGAAACCACTTTCTCACATTAAGAACGCCTCATCTAACACCAGGCGGAGTGATGCATGGATGTGCGCTGCAGATCACCTAAAGCCATGTTTTACTCAACTAGGCTACAACAACAATGTACATCAGTTACATGTGGAACAGATTGGCCCTTTGAGACTTGATAACAAGGGGTAGGAAAGTGAAGTTTTTTTTCTTTGGAAATGTGCCGCTTCATTTCTGTCACTTAAATGTGACAAATTGCATAATGTATAAAAAGGAAGTGTTGGAGAGACAGGCAGAGGGGAGCCGGAGGGACAGAGAGAGAGAGAGAGAGTGAGAGAGAGAGGGGGGGAGAAATGATGAGAGAGTAAGCAAAAGAAATAGAGGAAAATATTTTTTCTTTCTACAAAACACCTCAATTGTCACTATTCAAAACTAACAAACTACACAATATCTCTCAGTGAGATACAGGAAAAGGCAGTAAGATTCAGTTAACATAGAAGGGGCAAAAATGGAGAGGGAAAAAAAAGACTGGAGATAATTTAAACATGAATAACTGAGTAAATGGTTTTTCTTGTTGAAATGTGCCTCCTCACTTCTCCTACACAAATGTGACAAATTACATAATGTCTGTCAGGGAAGTGTGAAATTAGATGACAGGCGGGCAGATGGGGTGCAGACAGAATGAACATAATGGATGCAGACAGAGAGAAAGAGAGAAGGGCAGAAAAAATTAAAGATAGATGGACAGAGTGTGCAAAAGAGAACAACAGAAAAAGTATGAGAGAAGGGGGAGATATACAGAGAGTAAAAGTGAGATGTAAGGAGAGTGAAAGAGAAATGGAAAGAATTATATATCAAAAGAGAGAGAGATGAAGAGAGAGAAAAAGAGAGATGGACATTGAGTGAGAGAGGAGACAAAACGAGGGGTAGAGACATGACGAAGGGGATACTAGAAATACAGAAAAGCCTCGAAGAAAGAGAGAGCTTAATTTTTGCTTTGCCACCCAAGTCCTACCCTCTATCATGTCTACCATTTATAATTGACAGGTCACATCATGTTTCCTACGAAGGTAGGAGATAGAAGCAAGGACAAGTAGTGTAATTAATTAATTAAATAGAAGTGACAGAGAGGGGGGGAAAGCAACAAAGAAGGCAAAGAAAAGATCGAGATCATAAAGCATTAGGAAAAACAGAATAATTGATGAGACATTTTAAAGATAAATAATTCATGGAAAAGTTCCAGAGAAAGATGGTGAGAAGAGGATATTTAACATTTTAAAAAATAGACATAAATATTCTCCACATATAAAATACTTCAATGAATGTCTAGATACATATACTCGTCGAAATTGAGCAAAAAGGGAAAGAAAAAGAATAGAATAGAAAGAAAACAGTAAAATTCATAATTTCTTGATGGAGGTCGATCCTAAGGAAACATATACCGTGTGCAATAAGTATTATCGCCCCCTTACATAGGATATACAAAAATGTAGTATAACTCATCTTTTGAATGAATTTAATTAGTATAAAAACAATATTTTGATTTATGATATATCAGTTAACATTAATATTATCTGAAACAGCAATTTAACGGAAGATATTTTCCCCTAGGGGTCAATGACGCCGGACCCACGATCTGTCCAATTTTTCTAAGCTTGACCTAGTAAAGACGGCCTAACTGATCGATGTTTATTCTTCACCCCGTCTTTCCTGGCATTGCACAAGCATTGAACCCATCTTGTTGACCAGCTAAGCAGACTTGATATCTCCTTGTTCATTTTCCCTTCTTTTCTCCAAGTTTGAGCTAATTTAACATACTTTTAATTTCGCTCTCAGTACTTTCCTTCTTCCTCCTGTTATTATTGTCCACCAGTTTTCAATGTCAAAAAGGAGGTTTGAGATCTTAAAATTCTTGGGTGAAAGTTCAAACAAGCATAGCTCTACTTTTACATATCACACAGAGTTCATCTATGCAGCATAAAAATAGGTAATTTCAACAGCTACGCTTGCATATTTGTTTGAAAGCCGGAATCATTACTCCCATAAGTACATATTCAAAACAAGCATGACGTAGGGGGTGACAATACTTACTGCACACGGTATATGTAAAATGCATACAGTCATGTACATGTACGCGACACTAACTTTTATTCAGAGGGGGTCCTGGATTAAAATGGGGGCCCACATGTACCTGGCACCCATAAGCTTTGAACTCTGATTAACATAACATGATAAAGTCCCCTTATGGATTAAGCAGGAAAGTGTGACTTCTCTGGATTGAGTGCCTACTTTTGTATGTATATAGTTTCTAAAGGTCTCTGTAAGATCCTGGACGTGTCTCACCGGTCCTGTGCATCTGTTTACACCCGTGAACTTCTCCAGCCGCTTGCTAATTGATTCAATTTCCTGCTACATGCAGTGGCCCACTTACTTATGGAATGAACAGTATGCATTATTGACCTATTCATCCACCTACTCTCTACATATCTTTAAGATATCAAAACAAATGAAAAGACTTGTGTTTTAGCATTTTCGAACAGAATTGATTCAAAATCCTGTTACTCAGAGGCAAACTTATGAATAGTATAAAAGTATGGACCTACTCTCTTTGCCCCTATTCTCTTAAAAGATTTGCTCTAATGAAATGAAAATACACTAATAAAGTCATTTTTCAATATTCTTGCATAAATTTTTGAAAAATCATTAAATGTGGTGTTTTGTGTTTTATTCCGGTCAATATATAGCTACATATAGCCTTCATTCATGATTTAATGTCCTCTACATGTATGTAGTGGCTGCAGATGTCTTTAACACTTTAGCATGTAAACCGCCCGAGACCGCCCCTCAGCTTACTCACCAAACCGCCCCAACGGCCCCTGTCTTAAGCGCGCTATAGTCAAGATAGTATCAAAAATATGTGACGAAACATGCCCATACTTGTTTTTGGATTACCCATTGGATGTATGCTGTCCGATTCTGCACAAAAAAGTATGTTTTAAGAGCAATTCTTATTTAAAAAACCTGATTGAAACACAGCATAACCCTTTCCGCTAGTGAGTACACTCCCAGCTAGCACAAAAACATCTTTAAAACATCATGATGATGTTTGGCTAAACGTTATGAAAATATTTCATGCAAATGTTAAAATCATA
>CALNVZ010003429.1:30727211-30744975 GCA_940671915.1 Paracentrotus lividus
AAAGGAGAGGGAAGAATTTCGAGGTTATTTAAATATAGTTTAAATTTGTTAGTATATATTATTTTATATATATAATATATTTCAAACAATCATTAAATAATCTTTCAGTATTTAGTATATTAATTTTTCAAGAATATATTAGAACAGAGACTCTATTTCATCAGGGTCTACTCTTGGTGATAACATAAAACCTCAATTTAGCATGTGAAATTTGGTATGGTGTATATTTCTTTATATTTTAATGGTGAATGAGTAGGCCTACATGTATATACAGTTAGAAAGTTGAAAATTATATTAAAAACAATCAGAAAAAACACTGGACATTTAATACATCGTATCGCAGAGTTTTCAATAACTTTGACTCATAATTTCTCAAAAGCATTGGAAATATGTTTTTTAGGAATGATCAGATATAAAGTGACTGCTGTTTTATAATTATGTGCAAGAACATATTAACAAGTGAACAGTCCTCAATACAATACTATAATAATTATGATTACTCTTTCGAAGTGTCAAGAGAAATTTGCATGCTATTGTTATAAATTCTCTCCTTGTACTAATGTTATTATGGAAATGAATCTAAAGAAAAAAGGGGAATAGGTTCTCCTAAGTGATGTACTAACTTCAGAAATCAGAGTAACGCGATACCTAAGTATAAATCACATAATAATTGTCAAGACGCGTCAAAGAATCGGTTTTGAATAAAGAAATGTTAAACGTACTTTACTGGTCCAAATATATAATGTCTTCTGTTAATGTGCTAGTTGATAATTAAAACAACATTTTTCAAACATAGCTCTTTCAAACATTTCTAAAACGTTATTTTCATGTTTTATTCACATTCTTCACAATATCAATATGATGTTGCAAAAAAATAATCAAAGTCTAACATTTTATAAATGTGTCAAAAACGTTTTAATTAATGTTTGTGTCTAATGTTGTAAAATATGTTTTTCGTGATAGGTTTTAAAACCATACATTTTCATATAATTTTAACATTTTATAAAAATTTGCACAACATTTAGGCAAACATTATTATATATTGTTTGTGCCAACATTTTTAGAACATTAATGAAAAACATCATTGTAATGTTATCAAGAAATTGTCAAATTCAATATATAAAAATGTATGTTTTTAAAAACCAGATTCAAAACGTCTGTAAAACATATTAACTTTAATATCTATATGATATTGGTAGCATTACATTTACATTTTCTTACATCACTTTCAAACATTTGTAAAACGTTATTCACTTGTTTTCTTCACATTTCATATGATGTTACAATATGGTTCGACGCTAAGATTTTTAAAAAATGAGTTTATAACGGTTGTTAAATGTTTATATCCAATGTTGATGAAAGAGTTTTCTTGATGAAAATCTAAAACCATACATTTTCATTATTGATTTTAACATTTGCCAAAAAACATTTTACATAACGTTTAGAGTAATATCATATTGACTTGTTAATAAATATTATAGTTTAAGTCTATGTTATAAAAACGTTTTCCTGTAATTTAAAAATAATAAATACATTTTCATATAATGATTTAACATTTGCAAAAAAGCATTTCATAACGTTAAGCAACAATATCATAATGATGTTTTAATTACAGTTTAACCTATATGTTTAATAAAACGTTTTCTATCAAATCTAACACCATACATTTTCATATGATTTTAAATTTGCGCAAAAACATTTTCATAACGTTTAGCACGAATATTATAACATGAGTTTTTAATTACGATTTAAGTCTAATGTTATAAAAAACGTTTTCCTGATAATCAAAACCATACATTTCATTATAGATGTTTAACATTTGCAGCAAAAATATTTTCCTAACGTTTAGCGCCGATATCATTATAGATGTTTTAATTACGTTTAAGTCTAATGTAACTAAAACAATTTTCATGATAATTAAACACATACATTTTCATATGCATTTATAACATTTAGAAGATGTTGTCAAAATGTTTCTTTGTTTTTCTGAAAATGTTATTGTGATATTATAAAAGAGTGACACAAAAAAGCTGATGATAAAATATTTAAATAATGTTTGTCTTCAACGTTATGAAAATATTTTACAAAAGATGTTTGTTTGGGAATATTTTTAAAACATATTTTAATCACTTTTACACAACCTTTGATGCTTTCCTCAAAGTGTTTAAATGATATGTTTAAAACATTTCTTTTACATCAAAGCTATAACGTTTAAAAGATGTTGTCAAAATGTTAATTCGTTTTTCTGAAAATGTTATTATGATATTATAAAAGCGTTGCAAAAAGGCTGTTGGAAAGATATTTTAATAACGTTTCGAAGGAACATTATGAAAATATTTTACAAAGATGTTTGTTTGAGAATATTTTAAAAAACATATTTTAATCACTTTTACACAACCTTTGATGCTTTTCCCAAAATGTTTAAATGATATGTTTAAAACATTACTTCTACATCAAAGCTATAACGTTTAAAAGATGTTGTCAAAATGTTTCTCTGTTTTTCTGAAAATGTTATTATGATATTAAAAATAAGCTACAAAAAAGCTGTTGGTAATATACTTTAATAACGTTTCTAAGAAACGTTATGAAAATATTTTACAAAGATGTTTGTTTGAGAATATTTATAAAACATATTTAAACACTTTTACACAACCTTTGATGCTTTTCTCAAAATGTTTAAATGATATGTTTAAAACATTTCTTCTACATCAAAGCTATAACGTTTAAAAGATGTTGTCAAAACGTTTCTTTGTTTTTCTGAAAATGTTATTATGATATTATAAAAGCGTTACAAAAAGGCTGTTGGAAATACATTTTAAGAACGTTTCGAAGGAACGTTATAAAAAATATTTTACAAACATGTTTGTTGAAAAATATTTTAAAAACGTATTTTAATGACTTATGCCCAACGTTTGATGTTGTGCTCAAAATGTTTTTACAATTTTTGTTTAAACATTTATTTTAATACTAAATGTATTGATGCTTTTCTCAAAATGTTTAAAACATTTCTAATACATCAAAGCTATAACGTTTAAAAGATGTTGTTCAAAATGTTACTTTGTTTTTCTGAAAATGTTATTATGATATTAATAAAAGCATTGCAAAAAGGCTGTTGGAAAGATATTTAATAACGTTCGAAGAACATTATGAAATATTTTACAAAGATGTTTGTTTGAGAATTATTTAAAAACATATTTTAATCACTTTACACAACCTTTGATGCTTTTCCCAAATGTTTAAATGATATGTTTAAAACATTACTTCTACATCAAAAGCTATAATGTTTAAAAGATGTTCAAATGTTTCTTTGTTTTTGAAAATGTTTTATGATATTATAAATACGCTACAAAAGGCTTGTGGTAATTACTTTAAACGTTCTAAGAAAACGTTAATGAAAAATTTTACAATAGATGTTGTTTGAGAATATTTTTAAAAAACATATTTTAATCACTTTCACAACTTTGATGCTTTTCCCAAAATGTTTAAATGATTATGGTTTCAAACATTACTTCTACATCAAAGCTATAACGTTTAAAAGATGTTGTCAAAATGTTTCTCTGTTTTTCTGAAAATGTTATTATGATATAATAAATCGCTACAAAAAGGCTGTTGGAATACTTTAATAACGTTTCTAAGAAACGTTATAAAATATTTACAAACATGTTGTTGAAGAATATTTATAAACATATTTTAATCACTTTTACACGACCTTTTGATGCTTTTCTCAAAATGTTAAATGATAATGTTTAAAACATTTTTTTACATCAAAGCTATAACGTTTTAAAAGATGTCTGTCAAAATGTTACTTTGTTTTTCTGAAAATGTTATTATGATATTATAAAAGCGTTGCAAAAAGGCTGTTGAAAGATATTTAATAACGTTTCAAAGGAACATTATGAAAATATTTTACAAAGATGTTTGTTTGAGAATATTTTTAAAAAACATATTTTAACACTTTACACAACCTTTGATGCTTTTCCCAAAATGTTTTAAATGATATGTTTCAAACATTACTTCTACTCAAAGCTATACGTTTAAAAGATGTTGTCAAAATGTTCTCTGTTTTTCTGAAAATGTTATTATGATATTATAAATACGCTACAAAAAAGCTGTTGGTAATATACTTTAATAACGTTTCTAAGAAACGTTATGAAAAATTTTACAAAGATGTTTGTTGAGAAATATTTTAAAACATATTTTAATCACTTTTACACAACCTTGATGCTTTTCCAAAATGTTTAAATGATATGTTTAAAACATTTCTTCTACATCAAAGCTATAACGTTTAAAAGATGTTGTCAAAACGTTTCTTTGTTTTTCTGAAAATTGTTATTATGATATTATAAAAGCGTTACAAAAAGGCTGTTGGAATACATTTTAAGAACGTTTCAAAGGAACGTTATAAAAATATTTTACAAACATGTTTGTTGAAGATATTTAAAACGTATTTTAATGACTTATGCCCAACGTTTGATGTTGTGCTCAAAATGTTTTTACAATTTTTGTTTAAACATTTGTTTTTAACTAATGTATTGATGCTTTTCTCAAAATGTTTAAAACATTTATAATACATCAAAGCTATAACGTTTAAAAGATGTTGTCAAAATGTTACTTTGTTTCTGAAAATGTTATTATGATATTATAAAAGCGTTGCAAAAAGGCTGTTGGAAGATATTTTAATAACGTTTCAAAGGAACATTATGAAAATATTTTACAAAGATGTTTGTTTGAATATTTTAAAAAACATATTTTAATCACTTTTACACAACCTTTGATGCTTTTCCCAAAATGTTTAAATGATATGTTTAAAACATTACTTCTACATCAAAGCTATAATGTTTAAGATGTTGTCAAAATGTTTCTTTGTTTTCTGAAAATGTTATTATGATATTATAAATACGCTACAAAAAGCTGTTGTAATATACTTTAATAACGTTTCTAAGAAACGTTATGAAAATTTTACAAAGATGTTTGTTTGAGAATATTTATAAAACATATTTTAATCACTTTCACACAACTTTGATGCTTTCTCAAAATGTTTAAATGATATGTTTAAAACATTTCTTCTACATCAAAGCTATAACGTTTAAAAGATGTTGTCAAAATGTTTCTTTGTTTTTCTGAAAATGTTATTATGATATTATAAAGCGTTACAAAAAGGCTGTTGAATACATTTAAGAACGTTTCGAAGGACGTTTATAAAAATATTTTACAAAGATGTTGTTGAAGAATATTTTAAAACGTATTTTAATGACTTATGCGCAACGTTTGATGTTGTGTCAAAATGTTTTACAATATATTTTAAAACATTTGTTTAATAGTAAATGTAAACATTTAAATAAATGTTTTAAAAGTTTTTGTGTTTTCTTCAAAATATTTTTTTGATATCATTTAAACATTCCGAAGATATTAAAAAATTATATTTTATTACATTTTGAAGACATGTTTTTATAATGTTATTAGATTAGGACGACAAAAACATTGTGTGCTAAACATTGTAAAAATGTTTTTGCAATGTTAAACATAAGGAATACAAGTTTTTACGTTTTGCTAATGTTATTGCAAAATGTATTTTGGAAAACATTTCTGAGACCTTTTGAAAATGTTATGATAACGTTATGTGTTAGCTGGGCTGACACTGTTCACGCAGTCTCTAGGTGCTAAAGGGTTAAATGGTGATTAACTATCAAGGCTTGACTAATTGTAATGAATTTTAAAAAGTGAGAGAAAAAAAAACATTTCCAATACTGTGAAGGGTGATATGATCATGACGATGTACATATAAAAAATGAAATATATGTTAAATTAGAAATACACTGCAATTAGCTGAGCTCTGATCAGCTGCAGCACTGTTAATTTCTTTATTCCATGACTAATTGAGGTTAACAAGTTAGGTGAACTTGAAATGACATAACTGCACATTGTTGAATATTCTGAGAGACCCAATATCAGCTGTCTAAAACAGCCCCTCTAAAAGATGTCTTTAAAAACAAAACATTAAGCCAAACTTTGAGTGACACATCACTCCTTCTGCCCTGCCTAATTGAGGTTAACAAGTTAAGTGCACTTACGATGACCTATTCACACATTGCCCATGTATGAATATTTAAGGACATCCAATATCAGCTTAGCCAAATTACCCTCTCATGGAATTTTCATACCATCATTAAATATGGATAGAAGGTATTCTTTATTAATGAATAGGAGCACACCTTTAATAACATAAAGCACATGATGATGATTATGGGTTGAGCTGATGTTTTATTTCCATTGCTAAAATCTCACCTGTCATGAACTTTACCCATCCATATTACAATGCATGTCCTTTTCATGTTAGTATCATGTATCAATGAATGAACAAATGACAGTCAGAAAAGTTGATACCGAGTTTAGCTATTCAACTATTCATTTGAATTCCCCCCAAGCCTTCTCACCCTCTCTCATATCAAGTTTGAGGGATTTCATGGCATAATAATCAAGGGTTATCTGTATTTTAAAAGGAGGCACAGATGGCACAATAAATATTTGAACAGACACTGTACTATGATCCTCCCAAATTACCCTTTTACATTACTGTACTTAAAACTGCTATGATTCACATAATAACAATCAACGGGGTCTAATCCTCCAAAGAATCATGTCCCCCCCCCCCCCTAAAGGTGACCCACTCTTGTCAACATCCTACCCCACCACGAAAAAATAATATTTAAATGGGAGCTCTCTCCATAATGCACTTAAAACTACATATGTACATGACTGCTAAAGAATATAGATGTCACGTTTTTTCTCATCATATCAATATCCAACCCCGTCCCTCCAAGAGTTTTCTTCTTATTATTCACTTTACAATGTACAACGGTACAAGTAATTCATGTATGATCCTGCAGCATAAAGGCTTTCATTAAAGCACCTCTCTTTAGCATCCTCCAATGTCATTTCCCCCTATTACTGCCTGCCTGGTGTATCTATGCATGGTTATTTGTCCAAGATAAGAATGGTTAATTAATGACAATAAGAACTTTAATTTGAGGACACATGGCCAGACCGACGACGCAGCTGCCTTGAAGATTCCCTAGAGCATACCAAACTGAAATTCCATCTGCCTTATCAAAGCCTCTGCTTCACCAACACCATTTTCATTGTATGGGACTATCATACAGCTTTCTAATTAAGATGTGGACTTAGTATTGAGTTAACACACATCACGTGTTTGATCTCTTCAAGAATTAGCCTAGAGCTTTATCAAAAGTAATATAATGAGGACCGACTGGCTTTTCAGGAGCTATACTTACTTCAACTGATAAGAAGTGAAAATACATGTATTATCATTTGAGAGGTTGGTGGAAGGAAAAACCTCCACATATGCAGTGATGGATCCAGAGGGTGGGGAGGGCAAAGGGTACAAGCCCCCTCTTATTCAAGAATCACATGTTGAGAGCACATGTTAATGAAATTCTATCCCAAAAAAAGGTCGTTCTGCGCCCCTTCTATTTTTAAATATCCCTATCCACCTCCTCTATTACCAACATCCAGATCCGCCACTGCGTATGCAACCATGTACTTTTTATAGTTGATGTTGTGGATATGGAAATGTTTAATGGAATTGAAAATGTTAGAATCATGAACCACTGTTAAAAGCAGGTATCAGTGAATGATTTATTGATAAATACAGAAAATAAATTGGAGGCTCAGTTTTAAAAGGTTTCCAATCAAATTTGTCTTCTCTTTCACTGTCACTGTCCTTTTTTGTATTCTAGTGCCTTGATCTCCTGTCGACTGTGTTTAGAATAATAACCGTTCCTTTTCTTTTTTTCTTCTTCTCAAGTCTCTTCCTCTTTCCCCCTCCTCTCTATTTTTCTTTCCATCTCTTTCTTTGACTCTGAACATGTGGTCTCTATTATATCAACTTCTTATTAGGCAATCTAGACTAGAAATAAAACATGAATTCTTCCAATGCACAAGAAAAAATTTCAATCATTATAACACGTTGCACATGCAGTGCAAACTGACTGAAAAGCAACACAAGACCACAAGAAAGTGATAAATAAACCTTGGTCGAACTAAAGAGACAAACATCAGAAAAAACCAAGAGAGATGCATGGAGTCAGGTTAAAGTCAGTTTTGCTATGTGACTAAACTACACTGTAGGAGTGGCAATAATAAAAATAGATTACATTTATAAAGCACTTAATAGAAATGTTTCTAAGCACATATAGGCGCTGTACAAAGTGGTTCCACACTAGATGCAAAATAAAAAAGAAATAAATCTTCTCTATTGTATACTGACAAATTCAACAATCACACACGAAAATACATCATGCAGTTTGAACGTTAACTTAATCATGATTTATTTATAATACAACAACAATATTCATAACCATGAAAAACGTACAAAGAATACAGTGAGAACGCAAGGCAAAGAAGAACATTCAAAAACAAAAGTAAAACAATTATATCTCGAAAGTTAATTCTACGGATGATTAACAGTGAAACAATTAGGAGTGTTCCTGAAAAACAAAATTACTAGTGTCTAGCAATTTCTATTTTTAAGGTCATCCACACATGTAAAATTACAAGACTCAGACATTGAATGCCAAACTAAATTTGTTTATCCTGTCATCAATTGTAATTGAAAAAGAAGGAAAAATACATCTTTTCAAGGTCATACTCAACTGAGCGACCAAAGATTTAATAAAGTGAAATCTCTTCACACTTATTCCCATGAAAACATTTGCCTTGTTTGGCAAAAAAAGATGTAGTAAACTCAAAATAAAGGAAAGAAAAGAAATAGCAAAGAGTCTGCCTACATGTATACCTGTTGAACTGTACAATGTGATACATTGGAATTGTAATTTGCAAATATTTTTTTTTAGTTTCAAGGTCAGGCTCAGCTTTGCATTCAAGTATTTATACTTTTGAATAAAACAACTTGCAAAATGAGCATCTTTGCTCATTTTGATTATTATATAATTCACATGCCCAAGTTAGAGGCATTTATACTCATCAAACTACACAATGTAATACTTCAATTTGAAAAAAAAAAATTTAATTCATTTTCAAGGTCACGCTCAGATTTGCATTGTGAGATAGAATAGAGCATTCAAAGAGAGTCTTCATTCTATTATTGTTACATGTAGAATATATTGAAGCAGTAGATTTTCCCCTCGGGCAAATCTGACTGAAAATGTACTTGTGAAGTGCACAATGCGATGATTTTGTAATTTTCAAACTATATTTTCAAGATCATTTTCAGCTTTACATTGTGAGATTATATGGAGTGAAAAGCATGCTCTTTTTCTATCAGAAATAGGGCCTATTGAAGTGGCAAGACTGTCTTTGACTAATGCAAATTTGTCAAACTTTCATAATACACAATGCGATGAGATTGCAAACACACAAGAATACAAGAACGTAATTGTACGAGTTGAACAAAACTCTGATGTAATTAAAAAAAAAAAAAAAACAAAGACAAAAACATTGCAATGTCTGAAAAAGAACTTCAACAACAATGATAAAAACCAAAGGTATTAAAAAAAATATTTCTGCAAAATTACTTAGTTTTGCTTCTTCTTTGAGCATCTCTGTTACAGTTGAGATGACAGTTTTTAACATATCTTTTTGATCTAACAGACTATTTTTGAGGTAAAAAATATAGATGTATAAAAAGTGTCTTTAGTTAGTAATGCCACACTAACATTTTCCCTTACTGACCAAAAATAGAAATGATATAATGAAAACAACTTGCACATGAACAATCAAACACATGAAAGAACGAACTGATCAACAATGCAAGACAACATGAATATGAAAAATGACACAATTACAACCGCACAAATCCACACATGCATGACAATTAGCTGCCTTGAACAATCTGTTTGAGAGTCAAAAGTGCATTGATTCTCTGTTAAAGTCAAATTGAATAAAAAATGAATGAATTTGAATGTAATTCTACATTCGACACTTAAGTCGACTCTTTGTCTGTTTTTTTTTGTAATTATAAATGTAAATCAAACAAATGTAATACATGTAACTAATTTCCTCTTTATCTGTGTGTGTGTGTGTTTCTTTCTTTTTTCTTTTTTTTTTCTTTTTTTTTGCTAAAAGTAAATTCAGCACTCAACAATTAAAATAATGCTCTCCTGACTCTTGGTGAACAAAGAATATAGTGTTTTGTGCAAATGGAATCCAGAGCCGAATTTCTGTCCACGAATTTGCAAATTTTACCTGATGCATTATCTGCAGAATGTCTGGCGATGTCGGCGTCGACATCAATCACGGTACCTGAGGTAGTTCTCCTCTTCACCGTCACTGCTTCAGGAATGGATGTTGTCGTGGATGCCATCGTGACCACTGGGAGCGTTGTAGTGACTGGTTAGTTTTACCATCAAGGGGGAAAGGTGGATGAAGGAAATAATACTTTCTTACGGATCATACTTAGGGACACAAAATGGTAGGATATGATGATCCAATGATGCCCATATATTGTTAAAAACAAGCAAAGGCCAAAATGAAGATGTTCCTTAAAGACCTAATGGAAAAAAAAAATTTAATGATACCCATACTGTTAAACTCAAGGAACTACCCAAATGATGATCTTCCTTAAAAACATAATGAAAATAATTAAAAATAAACTTTTCTAAATAAAGATATTCTGACAATTATTAATTGAAAATGGAGATTACCAATGACCATTATGTGTCTGTTGATGTGGTGCTAAAAGTTGGTTAATTACACCAATAACAAAATGATGTACAAGGTACTCGTTATAACATCCAGTTACTATGAGAAAATGATGTTAGAGAACAGATACAAACATAATATGTACAAATGACACACAAAACAAACTCCACCTTTAGTACAATTTATGACATTCAAATGATCTGTACATACATTGGATTATCCATGTTCAGAAGATGGGTATATACACAAAATTATTACAGAATAGTCATGAAATAGACAGAAATGGTCATTAAAAAATGTAAGTCCAGTTTCAACAGTTTTTTTTTCTTTTTGGTTTATGTTTGATTTACCAGGATGATTTAGAACACTCACAGCATAGTCATGAATATTGATGTAATTAGGATGACTTTCATAAATAAACGACCAATTACAATCAAATCAACTATTCGTAGGGGATATATCATCATTCATGGTCAGAAGACGACTATGTAATGAAGTAATTATGACATTCATGAATACTAGATTAAGACAGTACTCTATAGGGGGTCATCCTCTATTTGAATAATTCGACTTGCAGCTGTCATGACAAATGCTTCACAGCGATCATCTGCGCAACCATTGAAGCAATTGGATAACATCCGGGATAGATTCCAGATTCATTATACCCACTTTAAATCGATTGACTTGAGGATGTATCGGTCGAGGTGAGGCGGGGGTGGCGATTATTGCCAAATTGCTGATCTTCTAGAGACTCCACCCTCTTTGATGTACGTGTCGGCTGGTAGAAAGGAGATTCTAATGACTAAGCCCCCCTTCAGACCTTTCAAATTTCATCAGAGAATGATTCGCTTTTATTGATAATGTTACTTTTGTATTCAACTGCCATAACTGGGGGCTACAAAAATCATATTACAGATCTCTCTTTCGATTCATGGCTATGCAATATTTTGTACATCGTGGATGGTTTCATTTATCATTCCTCAAGCCCCTGTAGCAATTGGCAGATTCAAGTAAATCCAAATTAACTTAATCTGCAATGTTCAAATACAGAATCATTTGATTTGTGGAAGCAGGGAGTTGGGAGAAGACACTCCCTGGTGCAACCATTTATCTTGCTTTGAGATTTGTCTTTATCAGATTGTCCAATTTGGATGATGCATTTCTTCTGGTAAAAAGTAAAATCCATCCAGAAATCCCCTTCACATTCATGAAAATGAAATATGATCAAAATGTTGTGTATCAAGATCGCAACTGCCCTAGCCTGGATATTCTGAAACCACTCTCTCTGATCACTCTTAACAAATTTATTTCAATTCATTAAATATATATGAGAGTCAATTCCAATACCATTCAAAGTATTTGGCATACAAAGTGTTTTATTGTATTTTCTAGCTCTGCAATAATGTCCTGCTTTGACACTTCAGCTGTATATTCTACCATTAATTTTAACATGGTGCTCTGGAATATGAACAAATGATAGGGATGGTGAAGCTGAAGTTCTTCAAGCAGATCGATGCAATTAGGCAGATTGTTTGAAGGACGTTTATTTGAATTGGGTTCTATACACTGAGCACGATTGCTCGATCATGAGTGAAAGGGGGCCAGGTACTTTCTTGCTTAGATGTTATACCTGGATGTGCATTTGCAATTGATTGAAATTTTTCAGTTCAATTAGGTTTTATTGTTAAAAGCTTGTCAAAATATTTGAAAAGAAAATAATACAATATATCACAACATATGAAAAATGATGTACACAAAGAGATAGTGAACAGTTGGATTATTTAAGAAGTAGCAATTTTTCATGTAGTAAAATTGGAAACTTTTTTTCAATAGCATCATCAAACAGGTATAATAACAGGGAAATAATTAGTACCTTTTTTCCAGAAATCATTCAAAGATCCTAAACAAGTGGCAAAATAGAAAATCTCAATAGTACTATATTTTTAAGTTTAGTCGCATGTTACATGTACATTACTTGCCATTGATAAAGTGCATGGCTTATTCTACAGCTAGACCTTGAACCATGTCCCCTAAGCCTTATGGTTCAGTCATAAAGGCAGATGTCTATTTCACCGTCCTATTTCACGGATGATTGTCCTCCATTGGCAGATAATCCCATTCACAAGTTCACTGATATATTTTCAGACTTTTATGGGCTTATCAGAGTCATAATTACATTGCTTGATCTGGATCCCCCTTGTCCCAATAAATGATGCAATAAGTGCAATATATATGTCTTCAGAGCAAATGTTCATGACAAGTACAAGTATGTAATATCATTGGGATGTTATCTTGTGGCGCCATGACTTGAATTAGACAGAGCGTAAATATATACCATAGTATCATTATAAGATTAAATGCTTGTACAGTCTTAAGATACATACAATAAACCTGAATCCAGACATTCATAGAGTGAACATATCGTATTTGACTGAATAATTAAAGATGCAAGTGGGACATAAATGGGAGGAGGACTTGAACATACATGATTGGGAAGTCCTAACAAGGAATAGATTTAGACATTAGTGTGGAGTCTATGTGAAACACAACGGCTTTAAAGCATCAGGCTTTAACTATAAGATCGGTTATGCTAAAAAGTAGAAATCATAGCTGATGCCTGCAGTGATTTGCAAAATAACACTTCAGAGGTGGGTGACGCATCAATCGTTATACAGCACATTACAACATAAACTGCATCATGATGAACACTTTTGCTTCAGGAGGGATGAGGTAATGGAGGGGGCAGTAAGAAGGGGTCTAGATGACATTTGTTCCAACGACAATTGCTCTGCTGTAAATGTCATACACTAATGGAATTACTAACATCAACCCTGGACTAAACATAATATTCCCGACTCTAAACCTAATATAAAAGTTTAAAAGCCATGTTGCAACCCTACCCCTAACCCTACAATTTAGATAAAATAAAGCCTCTAGAAATTATTATTGGAGCATTTGTCGGTTCACCTAAGAAGTTACTGGCATGCATTCAATCACATACTTACAATGTAGGTAATACTGTTTTTAAAATTTCTGATATCACAAGTCTAAATATTTTGTTTGAAAAACTGGAAAAGAAGAGATAAAAAGAGAGGAGCCAAAAGAAAGAGGCATATCAAATGCAAGATGAAAAGAGAAAAGAAAAGATAAAAGTGGGAGACACAAAAAATAGGAAATAAGAAAGAGACAGAGAAATTGTATAAAATGTAGAGTGAGAAATATAAAGAGAAGGAAGAAAATGAGTAATAAGGGAGAGAGAGAGAGAGAGAGAGAGGAAAAGATGACAAGATTGATGTTAGCCTACAGCATACAGTTCAAGCGAGATGCAACAATGACAATTGTCTGATAAATTATGTAAATTGTAGATACTGTTTGCTATGAGACAGCTAGAGCATATTGGACATCTTGGAGTACATTATTCTCAGACAATCTGAATCTTCCCTCCTATTGTTAATCTCAAGTGGTTATGTCCTCTATTGGCTATTCTTCCTGTCACCATGGCGACACCATGTACATCAGAAGATGAGGCAAGGATAACTTGGACTAAAAAGAGATGGAGAAGAGAATGGGGTAAGAAAGAGAGACACAGAAAATAGACAGAGGCACGTGATGGGGGATAGATTGAGAGACAGAGAAAGAGAAAGGAAAGGGAGAGAGCAAAAGAAAGGGAGTAAAATGGGAAGAGTGTAAAAGAAGCAGGGATAGTGAGAAATAACTGGAACATTGGAGAGAAAGAAAGTAGCACAAAGAGGAATAGAGATATACATACATCAATTGAAGGAATTGACATATCTCTGATAAAATTAAAATTCAAGTATGTTCTATTGTCTATGATGTTCTATTGTCTATGAATGTCCTCTTACCCCTCCTGTGAATATAAGCACTGGCAAACTTGCCAAAGACTACAGTCACACAGACACTTACATGTACGTATACGTTTCTGTTGTTTTAATCTTATTTCATCTTCTATTCTATCATGTCTTATGTGTTTCTTTGTTTTACTGGATGAACGAAATTATCAATATTTCCACTGCTGACTATGACGAGTAGGCTTCCCTGGGGATCCGCAGAAAAGAAAATAATTTTTGGACGCAACCGGACGTAACTCAACTTATGTGTCTGTGTGACTGTAGCATTATGTCTGGCCTAAAAATGTAACTGAGTGTTAGAAACAGAAACAAACATTGTGAAGGCTTTTTTATCCAAGATGAAACAGATTTGAAACCACCCATAAACAATTAGAAATATTGTTTATGATTTATAGTTTGTTAAATGTAGTGGCACACACAAAAAAAAGACAAACTTTTATCTCCTGGTTCAAAATGCAAGAGTGCATGTACCCACTGTCTAGCCAGAATTCATGAGCCAAACAAATAATCTATTTTGGTCAGACAGACCTGCAGCTGGCTAGCTATGTAAAAGCTCTGAATCACCCGGGAATATACCATCCTTCTAGATTCAAATGGCGCCACTTTGCAGCTCAGACTTATATTGATGCATTGCAGTTTCAGAGGAAAAGAGACATTTACCCAGTTCAATGAGAACTAAAAAAAAAAGAAGAGAGATGGGAAGATCAGGTATGGTGGCTTTAGAAAGACATGGATGGGATGGAAAGCTAGAGAGAAACATGTTGAAAGACAGTCCCAGGATAATCAATATAAATTTAGGATAAAATGACTCCTCTACTCATGACAGGAATGCAAATAAAAAGATGTAGTTTCTCTCTGTCAAGGTCAGCAATGCATATATTTGAAAAGCTTGGTTGCAAAATGGGCAAGATTCATTTTGTATCTATGTATCTCTCTCTCTCTCTCTCTCTCTCTCTTATCATGTTTTATTTTCTTTTTTTTTCTCGGAGAGGGGCTTTTAAAGAAACTTATTCATTTTTAGCAAATATGATACTAAAAGTTTAGATTCACATCAACAAGTGAAGGAGGGGGAGGAGCTTTAAAAAAAGAGTTGCTCATAAATCCATGCCATAAGAAATAATATACTTCATTTAATTATTTTCCAAAGGTAAAATGGCATTTTCAGTTTTGCATTAGGTAAAGGTTACAATTGGTAAAACAAAGACAGACTTTGGGAGTTTCATTGAATCAATGGATTTGGGAGTATATAAATTTTACATTTATTGATAAAATGTTAATTAATGATAATTACAAACCAACCGTGTCCTACAACTAAGCCTACGTATTTGATTGTAAATAATCTGAAGGTGAATGGCTGAATAATAATAATAATAATAATAATTAACATTTATATACATGTAGCGCTTTATACATATTGTTTCAAAGCGCTATTACAAAGTACATAAGAAATAAACTAAAAGAACTCATGACAAACTCCAAAAACAGAGAGTATTGTCATCTAATAGTCACTAATGTCATAAGCAGAAGAATCTCAACAAAACCACTAACTAAATTACATTATGTCTGCCTAGGGCATAATTCATCCATTTATGTCTCCTCAATATAATACATTTACATAATGTTCAAGTACATATACCCCATGTACATTTATACCATCTGAAAGTTCAAACCAATTATCTCAATTCCACCTCTGATTGGATTCTAGTCTCCTGGGATACATGATGATGAAGTGGGATATATATCATTCATATATATCAAAAGCTTTTACAACATATATATGTTTCATGTAGGAATATGAACCACAAGCATACTTTTGATATATGTTATCATAACAATTTCATGACTACATGTATACCCGGGAGCAGTGCAGCGCTTTGAATCCTCTGGCAAAAGCGCTTTATAAATTTTATCATTATTATTATCATTATTATTGTTTAGCTGCCTACTGTTTAGATTATTTAACTGGAAATAAAACAGCCATACTTTTGTAGGTTCAAACATTATCTGATGTCCTTTGACAATAGAAAGGGATATACATTTATATATCCTTTTTTATTTGTACTTGTTTGCACTTTTCTATTTGTATGACATAAAAGAATATCCACACTAACATCCCAAAACATGATAGTCGTTTACTACATGTATGTGTAGATTACAACCTGTAACTGCATTTTGTACATTGTAATTGATTCTACAATATTATACCGGTATGTGATAAATATCTTGTTACCAATTTTTTCTACAGGTGTGTGTTTTCTACTTGTAGGGCAGTTTGAGTGGATATCTCATTTAAAAAAAATGTTTTTGTTGTTGTAGTGACCCATTTTCATGAGGATATATTTCCAGCAGCTGTATTGGGTTTATGGGGGGGGGGGGGGGGGGGGGGTAACTGTCAACCTAGATTTCTCTTCCTCATCGATCTTTTGCCGTTGTTAACCATTAATGGTGCCTCACACTAGAGCGTGTTGAGGTAACGTGTGTCTAGCGTTCACGATTTTCACTCGAAATTTGACTATGTCCAAAATACGCTCAAGAACGCTCAATTTTCCCTGTCCAAAATAGAATTTTTAATGAGCTCTAAACGAATGAGAAGCGAATAAATAGCGTCAGAGTAACGATGACTGCGCACGCTTAGCGTCCACCTAACGATTGCCTAGCGTTAGCAACGACTGAACAGCGATGTCCAACCTATGTCTAGCGTGTTTGGACGTGTTAAAGAACGTTAGGAAACGCCAAACATGTGCGTATTGAGTAACGACTGCCCGACGTTCGTGGAATGTATCCATAATCTTCTTCTCCGATCATAATAGACAAGATTAATATCATTGTTTATCTTTTTTTTTAAATTTTTAGATCGAGGAGGAAAAAATCGAGTTTCAATTCAAAGATATTGTATTAAAAATGAAAAGAATAGTAATAAACCATGATTGAAAAAAAACTTCCCGAGATTAGCAATTAGACGCGTTTGGAGCGGACCAGGAACGAGATAGAGAACGAAGGGCGAACGAGACATCCAACTGCGCACATAACGTTCACACTGCTAATTGCCCAGCGCATACAGAACCCTATTTGATAAAGATGCCGTTGCTTACGCTGCTAGACAAATCGCTTAAATAACCTGTGGAACGGGTGTAATCAAACTTATGAATTTTATCTCAGCCGTACATTTTTGCGTTCAGACAAACAGGACTAATTGCGTATGGTTAATACGAGTA
>CALNVZ010003429.1:30754684-30786998 GCA_940671915.1 Paracentrotus lividus
ACAACTACCCCTGCCAAAAATCTACCTCCTAACTCCACACCTAACATTTTTTGGGGTAGTTTTCCTGGCAGGGGGGTAATTGTCCAGGAGTAGTTGTCCTGATACGCTTTTAAGCACTATTTTTCAAAATTGGTGTGATGAAGCACTACCTTGACAGATCACACCGTCAAGAGAGTATCCACAAACAAACACAAAATGGTCCTGATGTCAATTTCTTGACCCCATGACAACATCAACATCTCTGACTCTTCACCTCAAGATAAGCGCTACATTTCGGGTTAGTGTTAGGGGTCAAAGAAATGGAAACATCCCCCCTCAACAAAATGGTCATTAGTGCACAGGGTATTCTAGATATTTCAGCGTTTGGGACATAATTTTAAAAAGGACTACTTATTTAGGAACCAATGATAAATTTAAGAGAAAATGTTATTGGCAAGGGCTACTTTACGTTTGTGTATATACATGTATTCAAATCATCTCCTTTAGAAAACTGTTAACCATCCATTGAATATTTATTTGGTCAGGGGCTCTTTATTTATTCTCCACTTTTTCAAAAGTTTAGACTTAGGGGGCAACATCAGCTCCCATTATTTTTTTTTTTACTGTATAATATTGTCTAGCAGGAATCAAATTGTACTTTCAATACAATTCTAAAAATCTTGGCAATTATTCTATATTTCCTGACAAGGGAAACGCGAATCTGACAGGGAGTTTCCTGTTATGAACTGTGCCATGTGATTAAAACTCATAATTATTTTTACAAAAGTTTTAATTTCTTTGTTTTTTATTTTGATAAGAAAGAAACACATCTATAGGCCTACAGGATGTTATACACTTTTTGTTTCGGTGCCAAATGCAATAATTTGTGTAAAGTAAACCTGAAATTAAATCTTAAACAAACAGTTCAATCATGACTTTTGAAATTACCACTTTGAAGTCTTATTTCCTCCCTATTTAATAGTTTCACTAGTCTAAATTTGGTGTCATTTGAAGAATTTATGTTTTTTGCATTGATCAGTAATTTCAAGGATATAGATACTACAATAACATGAGTTGTATTTACACAACTACATGTATGAAGTACCCTTACATTTAGTTTCAGACTTTTAAATTGATGGGCGTATGATATTTTATTGTTTCTATTTATAAAATATGAATAAGATGTCACTCCCTCTGGAACAGGAAGGAAAAAGGTCCATGTTCTGACTTCCTTATGACATTTCCCTATACGTTATTTGCAGGAAGATAGAATCGTCATCTAAAAATATTTGTTTAAAAGCACTGATGCACCTGTACATAACCTGAGCTGCAATGTGGGCACTGTAGGCTTTAAAAGAAAACAGACATTTTTTGTGCTTTACTATAACAAAACAAGTTATTAAGTAATTAATTAAGCACCATCCGCACAACAGCCCTTGCCCTTTGCTACTCAGCTGCAGAATATGCCTGTCCTGTGTGGGGTAGATCAGCCCATGCTTCAAGAGTAGACCCGATCACTCAACAGTGCATGTAGGCCATAAACAGCTGTGCCTATGAAACATACCCAAGGTAGACGATATCTACATCCTGAGATGGATCGCCACCTCCATCACATTCAGGAGGCATAGTTCTCTCAAAAAGAGAAACGTAAGCAAGGAAATGACCACTCCACCCTCTCGTCCAACGCCCATGCCTGCAATTGAAGCGCCTTAGATCTAGGCACATTTCCTCATTTCTAATCGTTCCCCTCTAACCAAAGCCCCCACAACTCGTTAGGGCAACTTGGGTCAACCCTCCTTTGCGTCTGCACCACAACCAGTGTCAAAACACCAGTCGAAAGTAGTCCTCTGCCCACCAGGACTCCGTAGTAACCTATGGCCTTTCTGGCTACGTCGTTTAAAACTCGGCTTGCGAGTGGAGTTGGCCGTTGCAAAGGCTCTAATGGTCAAATGGGCAATCACACACTGAAGGACAGCCAGATTGCAAATGCAGGAGAGGAGGAACCATGAGTATTCACTCCTACAAATGCCCTCTTATCACCTTTCCTCCCTGTTTCCCCAGCTGATCTTACTTACCGCTTTCGCCTAATGGGAATCGCCTGCGTTCCAAGTATCTAATGGGGTCCAGAGTTTGAAATCACATTCTAATTCCACAAATAGAACAAAATTGAGAGAAAAGGACTCGAGAAGAAGAAGAAGAAGTTATTAACTGTAGTGTCTTGAAAGAAGGAGCTATAATGTACTTGTTTGAGGACTGAGTCAATCCACCCCCCTTCAAAAAAAAAAAAAAAAAAAAAAAACTCAACCATTTGATTTGCTATAATTTTACTTTGCAATACTTACAGTTACACCAATCAAACCTGAAAATTTTTTTTGTTTTGTTTTATAAATCTTATTTCTACCATAGAGATTATACCTTTGTAATTTATCAAGTTTTTTACGATTGCACTATATAATTATTGTAGCACATGATGTGTATTTATTTGTCTGTTTTAACTGTAAATATGACATTCTTAGTCCTTGGACTTTTGTTATATCTTTTGATGTCAATAAAACCGAAATTGAATTGAAAAAAAAAAAATTGAATTGTTTAAAATACCAAAACTCACATTCAGTGTCATCTAAAATAATTGTTTAAAAGCAATGAAGTACATATCCTGAACTATAACGTAGGCAATATACGCTTTGAAGGAAAACAAACATGTTGTGCTACATTGTACATGAAACAAATCATGAATTAGGCCTTCTAGTGTTTTGAAAGTTTGGGTATGTAATGTACTTGTCGATTAAATTGTCAAAACTCATATTCAGTGAAAGAAAGGCAAAAGAGAGGTTCTCAATTTGAAACATATCATTTTTTTTTTTTTTTTACAAAACTGAAGAAAAAAAACTAAGCATATATATCTAGAGGAATAAATTTAAATGTACTCAAAGGTGAATCAACACATTCAATCCTTCCTATAGAAATGATTTGGGGTAAGGGATTAAAAAGAATACTTTTGTTTGCTAGATTTAGATTGATGATACATACTTGATGTAACAACAACTGAGAAGTGACAAATTAATGCATCTGACTCCCTGGCAGATGTCCATTTTGAAAACAGAATCCTGGGGCCCTGTTTCTCAAAGCCATCATAAGTATAAGTTCTTGGACAACCCATACGGACACATGTTGTGGAATGTACACACATTTCAATGGGATGTCCACGAACTTAGACTGATGACGGTTTCGAGAAACGGGCCCCTTGGACAGATCAGGTGACTGTCCAGACCTTGCTAAGGAGAGCACTCTCTTGAAGTTACATCCATGTACATATAGGCCTACACCTAGCCTACATGTACATGCAAGCTTTACCATGTACGATGTAGCTGTGGTAAATTGCCATTTGGTCTAAACCGTCTTTGACTAATGCCCATTTGGTCTCATCCCAAAGTGGTCTTAATTCATTTCAAACCAAATTGTTAGTAGATAAAATGGAGATAATATAAAAGTGGATATAAACCGTAGCTGTTCCACAAATCAACACTGATGAACTTATTTCCCGAAAATTTGGGCATTTCAGAGCAAATTTTCTTGGCATTGTGATCTTCCCTCATACATGACTTCCAAAAATCAAAGAAAGGAAATGATTTATATACCAACACTTTGCAAGACTAATAACTACATGTACATGTGCATAATTTTCATCCTGAAAAAATGTGACCACCCTTTATGACCTGCAATGCAAAATGCACTTCAATAACTCTTCCAAAGTATGCAAACAAATTCATACCCAAAATATGAGACAAACATCACATCAACTATAAAAATCGTTTGGACTTTATCCTCAGAACATTGATCTCTACAGGAAATGTGAACGTTTCTTTTTTTTTCCTTCAAATGACCTAAAACGTTAGAGTGCGGTACAATACAATAAATCCCCAAAGTATGCAAATATACATAGCCAAAATATGAGACTGTTATCACCACACTGTTTACTACTTTAATATTGAAATTTAGCCTTAAAGTTCCCCCAGAGCGTCTAAAGACATAAACCATGGATTCAAACATATTAGAAATACGATAGAGTAATTTGAACTTCTTTAAACATAATGATATGTCTGGAGATAAAAATATGTACACATACTGAAATTTGAATATATAGATCAGGAAAAGGATAATAAACACACATGGATTTATAAAGAGAACAAAAACAACTGATTTATAGAGGCATGACTGCTCTAAAATTATCTTTGTTTGTTACATCTTATAGCCATACTATCACTATTGTCAAACAGATGTCAAGTCATATTTTTGAGAAAGGACCAATATGTTTACTACTTGTTTTGTGAATGAATGGTTGCCAATTATCAATGATCTCATTTCCGATATTATAAATAGCTTATCCTTAATATATCTATTTCATAAGGTATTATTCTAAACAAAATTGAACTGGAGAAGGATCTTGCATCTACATGAATTTATTTAAATAGTTTCCTCAAGTGTCAAATTGTCTGTGTTAAACGATGCAAAAACACACTTCATTGGTTTGAACAACTCTGTTAAATGTAGGGGAATACCCATGCATCAGAAGCAATTATGAAATAAGGAGCAAATAAAATTTATACATGAACAATAGGAAAAGAGTCAACCACCTGTTTTTGTTTGATCTGATGCCAACTTTGGACAGGGGAATTACATATCCTAATATCTAAGTTTTTTTTTATGATTTTGAACGACTGAAAATGAAACCTATTCCACAGAGCAGTGATTGCACACATTGGTGTAAATGGGGCATTTTTTTAAGGGTATCAAATGTAAAACTTTGTGAAAACTTGCAATCGTCATATTTAAGCATAATTGAAATTAATCACTTTAAAAAAAATTAAAAATTCATAATACATTTTAACTGTATCATTATAGTCTTTTATTCTCACATCTACTTTCATGCATGACACAGATAATGTTTAGATGCACATTCAAACAAAACATTGCTTTATCCACTTCAAAAAACTAATTTCAAATACATGTATGAAACCAAATAAAGTCACAAGCCTACTTCTTTTTTGTATCGAACATTTATACAACACCATTATTGTAATATACTGCTACAAGTACAGGCAATAACCTAAAATCAGTGCATAGTGAAAAGAGAGCTAGTACACAATTGTCCAGAGCTCTTTGAATTATATTTGTCACAAGTAACATCCGAGCAAAAGTGACAGGCAGAAAACTGTACAATGCTTCTATTTGTCAGGAATTCTTATGAAAACAAATTTGTTTTTCCATAATATTTCAACCCTTTCTTCCATTTCTGCACAATTGAATCTGTGTAAACTCTCAAGTGAGCACCTGGAAAACACAAAAGACCTTTTCGCACAAATGGTGTCTTTTCTAAGAGGTTATATTTCAGCTACTTGACTGCAAAAATATTCTCGGACAGTGGTGGAGGAAAGGGTTCATATAAACTTGTGACAAAGGAGAAAATGTTTTTCTCATTCTTGTTGTTCTTGATTCTTTTACTTTTCCTTTCCCCATTACTCCCTTTCTCTCTCCTAATGTTTTTATACAGGATAATCTTGAATTATTAACATGTAGATAATGTCATCAGATGTTCAAGTACGACATAATTAAGATTACAAGATGTGCACTATTACATAGGCCTACTCGTATAGAGAGGGTAAAAAGAGCTTGAGCCAAAGCTATAAATGTGTATGAATCAATTAATACCCTTATGTGTTCATACAATTCTTCATTAATTGTACATGATACGTGTAGTATCTTGCAAAGGAGGTATAATAACTCCTTGATCTGACCATCCTATTTCCATTTTTAAATATTGATCATACAATATTTCGCTTCAGTCTAGTAAGATCGTTGATCAGTAATCTTCTGAAACATTCTACACCAGAATATGTTTTTAAAGAAGATTTAACGCACCTGCATCGGCTAACAGCATGAATGACCCCAGGCTAAAATCATTTCTATTGAATTCCAATATCTAGCCCAAACCAACCATTTTCTCCAATGCCAATTCATTGTAATCACCCACAAGTGGTCAGGTTCAAATCAATGCATCACCCCCTCCCTTCCTATCCCCCACATCTCTTCTTAAAATTTATTTTGTTTAAATCCTAGATGATAAAACACTCATTTGATTTCATCTAATACACCTGCAAGGCAAGGGGTCTAATCTAAAAATAGGAACTAATTTTCATACTTCCTGGGTGTATTGTTCACATTGTCAAATAGAATCGGTTCAGTTGAACCTTACACGAGGAGGTCATCTGTCGGGTTCTGTTAGAATACATGCCTGCAAGACATTCCTATTTTTTAATCTGTTGACCTTCCATTTGGAGTCTACTTACAAGTACTTAGGGGTTCCAAGATTTTTGTAAATGATGAAAAACCACATGAGCTTTTCTAGCTGCCTACACCAGGCCAGAAATCATTTGTCAGTATTATGATTTCTTTGTAATACAATTTGTAAACTTATTTTGGGTACAAAATCAAAGCTTGCAGTGCCAGGAAAGAACGACTAGTTCATTGCATTATTGTCAAATCTACGGCATAAAAGTCTTTGATTTTACCTTGAAAGTATGAACCATGTATTACCTCCCAAGGAGTAGACATAATGTAGGATGGCTTTAGTATATGAATTGTGTGTGTGGGGGGGGGGGGGGGGGGCAGACACAACAAAGAGAGTACTTTTTTTTCTTCTTAAAGTGGTCAATACAGCTTCTAGATCATTATCATTTTTATTAAATCTAGATATTAAAATCTACATAGTTCTTCTTTCAAACTACAGTGAACTTCAACTCAAATCAGTTTAAAAAAACAACTTAACCTCATTCCTTCTTTCATTGAAGTACAACTTTCCATAAAAAGACTGACCTCAACATGAACTATCTCAATATCCCACCAATATCAGGAGCAATCTTTCAGATAATCAATGTTTAGAAGGGGAAAGAAAATCCAATTGATACTAAAAGGATGTCAGCAGTGGGATACAGCTAATAAGCTAGTCCAATATCAGGAGCAATCTTTCAAATGATCAATATTCAGAATCTCCATTACAATCAGAAGGAAAAAAATCTAGTTGAAACTAAAAGGGTGTCAGCGGTGGGATATAGCTAACAAGCCAGTACAAAGGAGCTCACACGTTCCTGCCTACACCTCCCATTGATTTTCCGCCTCGCTCCCTCCATCATCATCTGACAACATGTATTCTGAGTCCCATGGATCTGCGGCTTTACGGCTTGAAGCTCCTCTGAATCCCGCAGCAACCTAACACCTTCCCAAGCGACTCTGATAGTCCACTCCTGCCATTCTCTATTGATTCCAGGGAAGGTGCGAGGTTTTCAAGTTGGCGTGCCTCGACATATAAAAGCTGAAGAGCAGAGAGTAGGCTTCATAATAACAATTTTCATTTGGGTTCCTGATTGAGCTTGTTTTTTGAAATTTTGGTAAAAAGGCTACAATCTTCTATTATTATTATTATTTGTGTGTGAGGGGCCTCTTCTTTTCAAGTTGTTACAATTTCATGGTTTCAAGGAATTTGGATTGGGGGCCTGTAACTAACAGGCTTCAACAATATTGTCATGCTGAGATGTATCATGTAGACCTGCTAAACAACTAAGGTAGAGGTTAATGCTACATTAATAGAAAAAAAATAATGGCAAATTAAATAATTTCTTTACCTTTCTAGAGCTATGTTCACACGGGACCATCGGGGTTTTAGTCCTCGAGGACTGTATCCTTAAGAATTTAAACCCCGACGGCTTGTTCTCGAGTTACGTTCACACGGAGTGCTTATCCTCGGGGATAGTTATCCCCGAGGATAAGCGAGCGGCGCGATGACCGGAAGTAGAACATGTACTCTCCAAGAAGTAAAGTATAACTTCCGTTCGAACCTTCTTTTTTTTTTAAATAAACAATCAATAAATGATGCAAGCTCTGAACTGAGAGGAAAGTTTTAAAAGTGCACGTAATACAAAAAGAAAAACAAAAATAAAACAAGCCAGCAACTACAGTCTATTTGACTTTTTTTTTTTCATTTTCTTTTTATTTTGTATTTTTCTATCTTAGATTTAAATTTATACCAATAATATATCGATATTTTAAGGTTTTCTTTCAAATGTATGATTATTATTTATTTGATTATTCAAAAATGAAGTTTAGGTATCGTGCTAGTTATGCAGTTAGGCAGCGCTGTTAATTTTTAGAGCGCAAGAGGTCACTCTTATCCTCGAGAACAGTAACTCCAAGTTAAAATCGTGTCCACACGGTCAAACGCGCAATCGGAGACCACCCACCGCTTGGAGTTTCGAGCCTTAACCCTAAGATCTGTCGAGAACATAAACCCCGACTTGTCCTCGAGAACATTAACACCGAGTTCGTTCACACGGGCCTTAACTTCAAGTTAACTCCAAGTTGTCCTCGAGAACATAGTCCTCGAGGACAACTTGGAGTTAACTTGGAGTTAAGGCTTGCCGTGTGAACGATACTATTACATTTTTGTATCTCTTCCTTCTACCACTTGACCTAATTGAAATAGGAGTAGTCAGGTTGATATGTCATTCAAATGGTAATCATAACCAGCTTTCACTTCCCAAAGCAATTATAGGCTTTAATTTCATATTGTAATCAGCTATTGATATCAATCATAAACTAGTACTTTAACTATCAATAATAATTACAATAAAAGTTCAACCACTCCCCTTTACATCTTTTATTCATCACTACTTAAAAAATAAACAAATTATAAAAAGGAGAAGAGCATCAAAACCGAAAAGCAAAACTAGCACTTTTTATTGTGTAATTTTGCAATTGATATTATTTTGTTGAGTGACACATACACTGTCTGTGATATTAGAATGGAAATATAAATTTTAACCTGTTGTATACTGAGAACTTTTTACAAAGCTGAATGAATCGTGGTTGTCAAGCATGCTTGCAAGAAATTCTTTTCATTTAAAGGTGAAACAAAGACAGCTTTAAATAGATCAATATCAGATAATTTAAATTATATAATGTCTTTATATGTTTATGCAACCATGAGTGAAATAAACGGTCAACAAGAGGAATGTTCTATATTTCTTCAGCCCGCATATATGCGGGCTTAGTATGCAACGGGTTAATGTTTGAATAGGGCAAGTCCAAGCTATTTTGCGCGGTAACAAACGGGACATTCAGAGCCAAAAATAGGGCTTGTTTGAAAAATCTGAAATGAAATCTCAATCCTTTGGTATATTCCTGAAGGTACTAAGAATGTTCAACAAAAACATAAAAAATAGTTGTAATAACTCAATTCATAATTAATTTATGATCATTTATTTGTCGGTAACAAACGGGACCGCAAAAAAATTGGTGTTTTCAAATTTTAACTTTGTTCACATATAACTTTGAATTAAAAAAGTAGATCTAAATTTGCAGAGTCATATCCTCTTAAACATGTAATAAACATTGTAAGGACATATTTTAATGTTAATACAACTTCGAGTTGTAAAAAACTATGTCAGGTAACAAACGGGACAATTATTCCCTGTAATATTTTTTGTTAAACAATTGGTGTAGCCAAGGCGTAGCAACATCTTTTGTTAAAAAATCTCTCTGATAAAACAAAAGAAACATAATACAAACACAAATGTAAGAAAAACTTATTTTGTTTCATTTCTAAAGGTGGGAGGGTGGGTAATAAAATTGTATGATTTTACATCAGCTCAGTAACTTTTGTGAGACTATTTCTGAGACCTGAATATTTTAAGTCTAAAAATATGGAAAGCTATGTGCTAGGTTCGTGATATTTTCAACAGAGTTAGCTAAGAAAATATAAAAACAGAAAATACTTACTTTTTAGTTGTACTCCTATGACAAACCTCTTTTTTAAATGGTTGAAAATAGCATTTTTAATGCATTTTATATTTTTTTTCATGAATATTAATGAGCCTTGTGACGTCATATGACCTTGAAATGACTTTTTGACCTCATTTGCATTAAGTTCATTTCATACCCATTATGGTGATATATGACACATTATGCATACCTTTACAAACCCACTGACACACTTGACACAAAAATTGTCAAAAAGTCGAAAAATCACCATCTCAGGAACAAATAGCGTGGATTTGCCCTATAATATACTCCATGAAGCTTTCCAAGTTTAAAGAGAGATTGATAAATATCCCTGTACTGATTTAGATCCTATAGCTTCTTCTCCTCGCTATGTTGCCCATAATACAGAATGAGATTAGAGATCTTGAATGACATTTGTGCCTCTATAGTTGTGTCTGTTAAGAGCAAGAACAGCATTAATCCTGTGTAAAATGATTGAGTTAAGTCCCTTCTTGTTCTTACTCAACCCATTTTAAAGCTTTGCCGTTCCCAATCCACTTTGTCTTCATTTTACACCTCTTTGAGCAAGGACGCTTGTAGAATATGGACTACTCGTCATCTCACTTACTACAAATACATTCAAGGGACTTTTATTCTATCTTACGGTTCAGCTGGCGGCCAACCTGATTTATTTCTCACCCTTGGAGAATAGGAGATATGCTGTGCATTCCTCTCTTATGAAAATTGATTTAGATTGTGAGTAAAGACCACTATATACCCCAATGCCTTGCAAGACATTATAAATACATGTAGGACTATATGTGTACATACAGAGTGCATCTTAATTTCATAACATAAATACCACCTAGGTCATTTAAATGGAAATATCACAACTATAATTCTGGCATTTTCAAATATATTTTATTGAAATCATAATCATAACTACATCCAGAAATGATAAATCATTCAATACTACATTTTACATATTTCTATGAAAACTGGAACTGTATCAAATACAAGAAGAAGAACATTTTTGGGCAGGTTTGATTTGTTATTTTTAGTTCTACATGTATATGTTTTGATTTCATTTGTCCTAAGATGGTCATGATAACTTGATTAGCATCATATTCACGTTGATAGACTCTGTTTGCAGCCTGTTGGTGGTTTTCAGTGCTCTGGTCACATATTATCTTGCTTTAATACTGGGGCAATGGATTGATATCAGAACATCTGGGCCAATCACAGATCAACAATAGATCGGCATCCTTAGTAGCTCTAGGGGCCTGTTTTTCGAAACCGTCGTAAGTCTAAGTTCTTTAACCACCCATAGGTACATGTGTTGTAGAATTAACATGCGTATCAATGGGCTGTCCACAAACTTAGACTTACGACGGTTTCGAGAAACAGGCCCCAGGATTGTATCGTTTCCTCGGCGCAAGATGGACGCTACAGCATACATTCTAATCTAGATTAAACACCCTTCTGGCTCTCAGCAGAAGATCTCGTCTTACATTAATGCTCTTAAATCCCTGTAGGTGATTCTTAGCAGCTTTTGTGGGTTAAATGGAGATTCCTTTCATATTAATTCTCTTTGTTGTTACACAATACCTCTATAATAGCCCCCAAATATGTGATTTCTAAAATATTAGTTACAACATGGCTACACCTTATCAAGTGCAAGTAGTATACTAGTATGGAATAAAAGAACACCATTGAACACCTCAACACAGGAAAGGCACAAATTGTGCAAAAATCTTGCATCATCTTTTTGCACGTATGGACCTACATGTAATATTGGCCCTTACTTTTTAAGTCTCTGTGTTAACCATGAACAAGCAAAAACACTGGTCCCAGTTGTACACTTTTTGTTTTTCTTTTACCTCAAAAGCCCTTTAACCTCCTCATTCATATCACACACAATTTGAGTTTGTTTGAATTAGTAGGATTCCAAGTTCAAGACATCCAAGGGGTTAAAATAATTTGAAAGCTCTTTATCCTCGCTGTCATCCTCCACACTTCACATGTCATCGGTCAGTTGATACAGTGGTTTCTTCACAACAAGCACTGGACTGGGTCAAGACATCACAGCAAGCTAGAAGGGTAGTAGTCTGAAGGCGTAGACCATTGTGCATCAGAACACATGAAAAACTGGGAGCGATCACTTTAAATTACCATCTCCCTGGTGACCAAAAGTCTTCCCTAAAGACTACTTTTACTTTATCAAAAAGAGATGCCCAAGAGCTTCTCCAGATAGAAGCAGGAAGTGACTCAAGCTTAAAGGACAAAATGTAATTTAGTAAGGTTTCAAGTTTAGGTTTGTGCCTATATACTAGAAACCAGCAAGCTCGCCCCTTGAATCCAACACCAAGCTAAATTGGTTGTCATGGTTACTGACCATTCCCATCACACCTCAATGAATGCTTCAC
The DNA here is from genome assembly GCA_940671915.1 of Paracentrotus lividus. Classification (NCBI taxonomy): domain Eukaryota; kingdom Metazoa; phylum Echinodermata; class Echinoidea; order Camarodonta; family Echinidae; genus Paracentrotus; species Paracentrotus lividus. The sequence goes on from CALNVZ010003429.1 coordinate 30,766,903, forward strand.
AGCATGTCGTCTGAGGGACTCCCCCAGGAATGCCAGCAACCCATTAATATATTATTATCACTACTTAGTACATCATGTAGAAACTACTGCAATATTTTGATGTATTTAATATTTTATATATTTTCATAAAGTTTAATAAATAATATCAAACATGATCTTGATCTTGATTGTGTTTCACAGCTACATGTACATTGTAAAGAGAGATTTCTCCATGACGCAGTATGGTTGCAGACAATAATGATAATAATAAGAATATCTGCTAGGTCAGACATTCAAAGGGACTTTTTCAGACCACAAGACTATGTTCATCAGAAAATATGGCCATGCGTATGCAGAGGCTGAATCTACAGTATTAACTGTGCCAGGGAAAGTGGTATAAAATATGAAACATCGAACATCAAAGTATAGCTAACAAATGAAGGCTAGATCCACAGTTCTTTACTCAATTACAAACTGATAGAATTCACTCTCTCTGTTTTTTCACAGACAAACTAACAGATAGTGAGGAGGTCAGTTTGTTATTTAATGATAAACTCTGAAAGGGTATACACACATTCAAGCCCGATCTACAGTTTTCAATGATTAGACTGCACAGGGTGGTGAGAGGGTTGACAGAGAGGATTTCTAAAGTCAATCTAACACCATCATTCTCACTTCTATACTTTGGCACTACATACCCTGTCACACCAATGAGAATGAGATGAGACAAGGAATAGATTTAAAATCTGGGTTGTATGTTTAGAGATTTCGCAAACCCAATCTGGCATCATAATCCTCACTTTTAGAGTGAGACCCTAGACACAATACAGAAAATGACGCCAGAAAGACGATAGACCTTACACAATATGACATTACCCATAAATGAATGATTGGTCTTGGTTTGGTGATGTGACTGGTGTGCGTGTTTTGTTGCCTTATCATAGGGAGATGTGAACTTCCCCGTTAAAAAAAAATTTATCTCTATCTCAAATACCCAATTACCCCACCCTACCCCCAGACAGGTGCCCCTTGCCAGTAATCTACCCCCTTACCCTAAACCTAATTTTGATGTGAAATGGTCTATGGATTAATTGTTAACATGGTTAAGGGGGTAATTGTTCAAGGGGTAGTTGTCCCAATGTGTACATGGTGCGCTTTTATACAACTAGAGTTATACCTCTGGCCACATCAAATAAGACCCATCTTGAAAGGCAATAATCATGTCAGTTTAGATTCAAATTTGTAAGGTAAATTGAGCATTAATTGTAGGATATTCAAATCCAATTCCACATCATCATTCTGACTTTGATACCGTCCATTGGAGCTGTCCCAAGTCACATCAACCAGAATGACCCCAGATCAACACTGCATGAAGCAGAAGATGACCTTATCCTGAAAGACCACAATCAGGTCAGATTGAATTCAAATTTGTAATGTAACATGGGCATTAATCGTAGGATACGTCATCATTCTCACTTTGATACCGTCCATTGGAGCTGTCCCAAGTCACATCAACAAGCATGACCTCAGATCAACACTGCACCAAGCAGAAGATAGCATTACCCTGAATAGCAACAATGTAAGTATTGAGTTGGTATGGATTCAATTGTGACTGGGGCTTTTCTTGTAGGCTACTCAAAGCCACTCTCATATCATCATTCTCACTTTGATCCATAACCCTAGTCACATCAACAAGCATGACCTCAGACCAACTCTCCACCACGTAGAAGATTATATCACTTGTCTTGTTGACTGGGATCCAGGTCTGACGATGTGACTGTAGCACTAGCTTATTTGCATTAGACCTATCTTAGTGAGATGTGAACTCTACTGGAAAAATTGCTCTCCAGCTCTCCAATTGCCCTTATCCACACAAATAAAATTGCATCGTTGTTGAAAAAGTATAAGTTACATGTATACATTATACGGAAAAATGCATGTGGATGCAACAAACCAAATGAGTTTCATTTCAAATGGTATAAACTCAACTTTTGTAACTTCAGAAAAAAGGACATACTTGTCAAACAGAATTTATACAGGAGTGTACATAAAGGTGAAATTAACAGATACATTTTACAGTTACAATCAAAATTGACGACAAAATACATGTACAAACCTTTAAAAAAGAGGCATAGGCTACCAATAACTTCATTTTCATTAAAGGTTTATTTAGTAGACCCTACTCTTCATATTTTCTTTACTGAAACATATAATGAATGAGTTTACCCAGTTAGTCTACACTGAGGTCATCTGTAAAATGTACCCTCCAGCGATTCCGGAAAATATTTTATTTGAGCGATTCTTCATCAGTGTTTTAGATTAACTTTTTGTGTATTACCAGACTCTAAATTCTTCCACTGGAACACGTCAGTGGCTGAGGACTAATTCAGTAGGTAGAGGAAGCAGCATGTCTCCCATTAAACCCATTATTAGAGCTTAGAGTACTTAAAAAGGCTGGCTAAAGAATGCGTGTTAATTTATGAGGCATGGATGAAATTAGTATACATGTATTGCTGCATAACAACGCAATTTTGACATCTCATATTGAGCTCAAAGAGTGATGCTAGCTGTATAGGGGTATATAATTTGTCATAATGTATTTTGTATACAATCATAGGTTTGGTATAATTTGAGAATGATTTTGAATGGATATTGTACATGTAGACCAATTTCTTGTCAAAATGTGCTTTGAAATGATTTATATTTCAATTGGATTGTTTCAAAAAGGGACTACCTACTTTTGACAAAAATTGAGTTAATTCAATTGATATATCAGACCATACCTAACTTTGAACAAAAGTTATTTACCTACATGTACATGAATAGTGAGCAATAACAATAAGATATACATTTCAATGTCACCTTTCAATATTAAATCTGGTGTACAAACCCTTTAATCTTTCAGAATTACAAAGGTGGATTTATTCTTTATAGAATTAAACTGTTCATTTGGGGGTATTAAAATTAACCAAGTGTCTTTTTGGCAAATTAAGCTTCTTTTTTTTATATTATTATTCAAAATTATAGAATTGTTTTCCAGATAGCCAAATAAAACATAAAAATTAGCCAACATTAATAGGACAATGATGAAACCAGAGATGTGATGAAGGAAGTCTTGCTTCATTGTTATATTTCAAGGTCACATGTTCTGTGATTTTGAAACAGAAAGTCCTATTCAGTTTCATGTTTATAAACATTAGGGTGGAGTAGGAAACATGATCATGATGAAATTTGTTTCGCAATCTATCATGTTGCAATTTATCTTCATTAGATGTGTTAATTCTAATGATATTTGAAGTGTAATTACTGCAATTGGGTGGGGTTGATCATGTGTCTGCCTCCAAATACATGGGTTGATTTCAGCATATACCCCCGAGTTGTGAAATGTTTGGAGGCCATGATGTACTGCCAACATACATGTACATGTAGGCTATATATGTCAATGACATTACACCCTTGAAAATGTTAGGCTGGTCTCTCATAAAATAATTACATTATATCAGGAAATACAAATTAGTAATTTATGAATCAAATACAAAAGTACCTGGTACTACATGTAAGGATAAAAATTAACTTTACTAAAAAGTTCAAGCTCTTTCAGGATGTGTCATTGGGCGGATTTCTTTTGTTAAATTACTTATTTGTGTTTTTATTTCTTAGAAATAAGGAGGATGATTCATTAACGGCTAATATCAATCCAAAATAGGATAAAAATCAATTTTAGACACATTAGTCATGATGTACATGTAGTTCCTGTCCAGAGTTGTGATTTATTTTAACTGTGAGTGATCCCTGCCCCCCCCCCCCAGGTCTCCTTCAAAATTTTACTAGAACTCTTTTAGGTTGTAGACTGATGGGAGCTCCCAATATATTTTCACTGACTCTACACTAGCCACAATATCTTAAGTCATACCTCCATGAAAGGTCACAGAAAATGAAGTATTTCCTGGTATATTAATAAAAAGGAGTGCTATTACATACACACGCTAGAAAAAAAAAGCCAATTTGTTGCTAAATGGGCCGTTTCGGAGGTTTGGAAATTCCCAAATGTCAAAAGTACACTTCTAATGTGTACTTTGCACTGTAGAATTTAGCTAATAATAACATCATGATGGGCTTGTCTTCCGTTCCCATGTGCATAAAATACATGTAGGCCTATAAACTTTATTTTAAAAATCCTCATAATTTCCACTTTAGAAATTAAAAGTATACATGTATTTTGAATACTGTTTCATGCATTTGGGAAACATAGGGCCTATCTTTGAAATTTGAATCATACTGATTTTACTGTGATGATTACCAATATGAAAGCTAAAAAGGTTTGAAGATTGCTATCAGAGAATTCACTGTTCTCCCTCAACATTTGACTATTAAAATATAGGCCCTAAAAATGACTTCTTTTTAAAAGCAATCAGAACTGGATGGCTTCTTCCATTGATACTTGCAGTTCTACAAGTACTTGTATCTCAGTCTTGTAAGCAAACATCTTTTCTTCCCTATTCTAAGAAGTTTTCACCACAGTCTTTTGGTGCATTGTACATGTAGTTTGTTTGTTGGCTGAGACTTCAGAAGCATTACACAGTCTAAAAATTATGTAGAGCAATTTTTAGCAGACGCTTTACATTATGATCTACTATGTGAATCTGCATGATGAATCTGTTCAATTGTTGTCTAAAGTTGAGACTGCTACTTTTCACAAACAATGATTTGTTCTACTGCATGGGTTTTTATTGTTCACTAACTCGTGGAACCAGAAGCTACTTTTACAACATCACTCATGCATGGACGAATGAATCCTCTGCCATCTTCAGAAACTTCTGTGAACCATAGAGTTTTTGTCTGTCTGCAAACGTACTGTCATACAGTCAAAAGAAGATAACGAAAGAATAAAAGAAAAAGTAAATTACCCCAGATAGACAGGGTACACATGTAGTGCTTGTTTGGAGTTTGTTTGGCAGCGTGATAGATACTATGTACATGTACAAGATGGACTACAGAGAGTGGCAGTGTTCTTTTTTTCATTTCCTCTCAAAAGACCAATTTTACAAAGGACTTACAACGTACATTGTACTGTCTATCCATGATTGCTTACATGGATGATAGTCGATCATTGAGCAAATTTGGGCCTGGGATCAAGGGGGGAGGCTGCCAACACTACTGAGGTTGCGGTGCAGAGTCCATGTGATGAAGCCCATATCACAGCACTTGCACTTTTTTATGTTAATTAAAAGCTGTTTTAAAGGTATTTTTGAAATTATAACCAGCTTTCATAATAATATATAATATAAATAATAATTGTATGATAATATTTTGTTTCAAACAAACAAAAGTGATCTTACATTTATTAAACTTCTATTTTTTTTAATATAATTAAGATTTTATAAGAATAACAATAAAACAAGTTTTTTTTTTTTTTCCTTCTTTTTTTTTAAAATAAAAATCAATAAATTGCAATTCTGACTAAAATCTTTAAAACTGAATTAAGTATATATGTGAAAAAGCTTCTTTTTTTTCATAATACTTTATAACCATCAAAAGATACATATCATATCCCAAGCACAAAGCAGAAAGATCAAGCCACTCCTCGTCCATGTACAGCCTCATTTTTATAATTAAAAATGGCACCGCAATCAAATGCTTCCGTTAGGGTGAACGACAGTCAAATTAATTTTGACGCAGATACGAAACTGACCTTTTAACTTCTAACTGTATCAGCGTATCATCCCAGCTTATTATGGCACAATTGAACCATTACATGGCCACTCAATCAAGCTTATTAATATCAGCTGAACGGTTTACAGTCTTGAGAGTAGATTGAGAGGACTGGAATCGTTGAACTGTCCTTTTTTCCAATTTCTACATTTTTGGGATAAGGACTGGATGAGGATACTGTAGAATGGAACTGAAGTTTCTTTTAGATCGAGCATATCTTATTATGGATCATATACCAATCATTATCATTGGCTATGCAGTCCTGAGTTCTGGAATCAAATCCAACAAAACTAATTTTATATGAGGGTTGACGGATAAAAGATGCTGCTATCAATTTGATTTTCCATGGTCAGACGACAAGAAAATGTTCAGGAATTAAATGGGAAATTTGTGTATTATAAAACTTCCAGATATAAATTGTTGGACATACATGTATCTGGCTCATCAAAACACCCCTAATTAATATTTTATGACCATAATTAATATTATCATTTATTTTTAAAAAATGACTAAGTTGTGAAAATTTATATGAGATCACAAAGTTTGGTTTCAGAGTATGAAATGTCCAATTCATAATTTCTGTTTGCACTTTTTATCCTTCATGTATAAAGGATTTTTATTTTATCTATCTTTTACATGGTGTATCAAAATGGCAACTCACAAAATACTGTGCATGACAGATAACTTTCCGTCAGCTCCAAAAATAAATCAATGAAAATGCCAGATCCGATATTTTGACTCCCGATTCAAGGCAAGAAGCCAGTAACATTTCCTCCCTTCTCATTGATCCATCAGAACATGGATGACATCATTTAGTTACCATGGCAACAACATCACAGTGGTGAAGGGGGCTAACTAGTGTGTCATGTGAATCATGGGGTTGAAAAGAACGGCCCCCTCCTCTCCCTATCAAACCAATTAGCGCTACTTTCAACATATAGTTAACTTCTGCACTAAGGAGAAATTAGGTAGTGTTGTCTGAGAACCACTCAATATTGTCATCATGAATACAATTACAATATTATGCAATTGATACCAAAATATACAATATTTCATTTCTCTCTCGCTCACTTTTTTATCTCATCAATGCACTTTCAAAGCTTTCTATAGTGGTCTGAGAACTTTATCAAGAGGAATCAAAAGTTTCAAATGATTGTCCACCCAAAACATCACTGTCTACCATTATAAAATATAAATGTTATGTGCAGGACAGTGGAGTAAATTGGGACAAAACTACACATGGACCTTTATGTAAGCACCTAAAACAACCTAGCAGGTCGGCTCAATTATATACATTATAGGACCATAACGCGACTTTCTACAGACCAAACGTGATCTTGTGTCACTATTTAGCGGAAGTTTGTGACTCCAACAAGACAACAAACAACCTTCAATCATACTTTTTACTCTCCTAGTCTACAATATAGGCCTACATGTAGGTACATTGTACACTACAGTCACAAGTTTTGGCTTTTGCCAGATCTGCATCTGTGTCTAGGCCTATATGACCAATAGAGTAACCCTAGGATATTTGATAAATACAAGACCTTTTTCCTTTTAAAATTTGGCATGTAAAAGTGAAAATTCCTAAGAGTGATCCTTTTGGTCTTTATTTTTATTCTCACCATCTCTTTTTACAGCTCACAGTGTACTCGTAACTTGATTAATAAAAGTGCCCTAATACAAATTTAATTCCCCACTTGTTTTTCAAATTTTTAAATCTTTTCAAGATTATCATGCCCTGCAAAGTACTATGCACATGCATGACTCCTGATACAACATCTAAATATTGTAGGCTGATGAAGTTGGGCAGGGCTCAACCTCATGCTGTATGAAAACATATAGGTTTGTAAAATATCAGAGTCTGAGCCACTTTGAACATGCAGACTACACACCCACTATCCTGTCAGGTGCTGAACCATATGACATCATACACTATCGTCATGGTGATGCTGTCAACTAGTTCAGGAGTCATGGCCGTTCAGGTCCCTTGGAAATGTACATGCAGCATGCATTACCCAAGTATATGATTTCAATTCTGAAAGACCATTTCTGACAAACAATAGCAGCTCCCACATGTAATGTATGGTGTGTGCTACTTTTTGTATGATGTACAAAACCTGCATCTTTGTAGGCCTACTACTTGCAATTTTCTTTAAACACTACAAGAATAATATCTTATTCAAATTGTCAAAACAAATTAACTTCAGAGGAGTAGCAGTAGTAGTGGACAAGTACTATAAAATTACTTCTTTCCCCAAAGTCCTTATACGAATTTCAAGATAATTGAGTACTGTAAGGTGTGATTTCTTTACTATAAACTCAACATATATGAGCAACACAAAATACATATTGAGATTGAGGGCAAAAGTGGATTTCAATTAGTCTAATTGCATCATCAACATGAAAAACAGAAGAAATCTCTAGCCGAAAAGTCATTAGGCCAAATATAGCCAGCTCTTTATTCGTTATAGATTATAAATACATATATACAAAATATGTTTCTAATTACAGAAAGCATCAACCTGTCCCCTAATTATGTTAAATGTAAAATTAATGTAAAATAATTTTAGTAGTGCCACGGATAACATTATTAATTGATTAATCATTTAATGTTAAATGCTAAATGAGAGTAGGCGGGAGGGAGTGGAGAAGAGAAGTGATGATTTATTAAAAGCTATAATCGACCAATAATAAGTGCTGGTACATGTACGCAGGCAAGTTGTATAGCCTTACATGTACATGTAGGCCAACGTGTATCTCCTGAATAAATTGTATGCGCTCCAAAGTAAACTGCATGTCCACATTACACATTCAAACACAAAGTTAAAACAAGATTACACATGAAGGCCTGTTTCATGTAACATTAAACTGCAAAATATTATGTACATGTAGGGCAACTGCCCCCATACAAGTAACCCTGCAATGTGTATAGTACGAGCTACATGTGTATGTATCCTAACCCTAATTCTGGAGGTGGTACATGTACATGTAGTTATCCTGGGGGTAATTGTCCACCTGGGGTATAATTGTCAATGGCAACTCTAAACAATATCATGCTCCAAGAATATACAGTAATGGCCTCAAAAGATTATGTTTTCCTTTCACTCTACACAACTTCACTCTCAGGAAACACTTTCAATCTAAATTCCGTCCCACAGTGACATGTTTTTATCGCGGCCAGTGTCTATCCCTGGCTTTAAGATTAATTCTTTCTTTTAACTAGAAAGGAAAACCACTAATTAGTTTACAGGAGTAACCTTCTGTTGTCATATCTACCTCAAAAACCTGACTGATCTGCTCCTAAGCTTTGGCATGCCACACTATTGCATTCATTTTTTTTCCTCGCCAAATATGAATAGTTATTATTGTATTGCAGTAAAAATTTTAATTGTGCCAAGTACTATATTATTACAATTTTTTGCATTGTTGTACCTGGCCATGTGTCACAAGTTGGGGTATTGTAAAAGGGTGGAGGCGTTACATTTTGGAGGGAAAATTATTACATTTTTTCACATAGCATGAAAACTGTAAACAAGCCCGTCCAATTTATTTGGATCATCTTGATTTTAAAAAAGTGCAGCTGAATTTTTTTTTCACCCATCAATTATTTGAAATAATTAAGTGCTCAAAAAAAAAATAAATCATAATTATGAGGGGGTATAAACCTAAGGACAATCATAGGGAAAAACAAGATACAAAAAAGGAAAAAAAACACTGTGCATGGGTGTTTTCATTGGGCAGTATCAAGAATTTGCGTATATGACTAGGTTTCACACTTTTTACATGCCAATCAAGATACTATCACAATGAATAAAATTTATAGTTGCTTCATAAATTTAGATAGACTATATCAAGTCAAGGCTATCCCACCCACAAATCCTCACTCACCCCCCTCCAAATAAATCATAAAAAAGGGGAAAAATATTTTGCACAATGTTCTTGTTTCCTAACGACTTATATATGTGTTACTTATAAAGGTTATTATGTAGTTTCAGTCTCAAATTAAACATTACCTACAAATTATATATTTTTCTAGTTCTTTTTTACTATTCAATCTTCACAAGGCTTCCCAATTAGTAGTTATATTCATTCTTTCATCGTTTATCTTTTTCTTTTCCTTCTTCTTCGCGCTTCTCTCTCTATATCTTTATACTTGCTCGTAACTTCTGTCGTGTTTCTTGTTGCTGAAGATGCTTCACTTTGGGGTTTTTCATTCTCTTTTCACCAATCTCTTTCGCTTTTTGTCTACCCAGTTCTCTTTATCTGTGTTCTCTATTTCGGGGTTTCCCTCATTCTTTTCCCGTAGGTCCAAAGGCTTTGGGTTAATCCTATTCCTAGATACAATATCATTAAAAATTTTGTTTGTTCTTAACCAAAATATGAGGTTTGTTTCTTAAATTACATAATATTACCTTCGACTGACGAAAATCTTCATACAATAATTATTCTCAATAGGGACTGATGAGTATTACTAATAATAGATACATTTATTGTATCACTTATAGTACTCATGTATTTTCTTACTCGGTATGTTTACTAATTGGCTTTTAATGGATTAATACTTAACTATTACGCTACAAAAGGCTTAGTAGACGCGCATTATAGTTAACTGAAGGCGCTCGTCAGCATTCTAAAATATTTTTATTGATATTATGACTCAAAATCCGTCATAATAAATATAGCTCAATATATAGAAAATATCAGATCCAAGAGACCTACAGTTATTATTGACTTGAACTCTCACCCACTGTCGATTTGATTATTCTCCCTAATCTCTTCTACTCCGACAAATTATAGGTGGTTAAGATTTTTAATATGCATTTGTTATTTTTTTTAAATTTTTGTCGTAGTGTAGCTGAAAAAAATTTCTGAAATGCAGTTCAAAGATATTGATTAATAGAAATAGGTTAAAGGAATAAAGAATAGTGAATCACTAACCATGATATAGATAAAAAAGCTTCCCGGAGGTATAAAGGATTAAGAAAGCGTTTGTGAAACGTACTCAGAGTTTTTGTTAGGAACGAAAATAGATGAACGACAAGGTACCGACACTCCAACGCAGCATAACGTATTCACAACTGCTAATACGCACTCACAAGATTCGCATACACAGAAACGCATAATAGAAATTGAAGTTGCGTTGTGTACAGGATGCCCCACCTAGTAGCGCTTGAGAACGTGATAATAAATTATGAATTAATATAATCCATGCGTACATTTAGGACGTTCATGGTAACAAAACGACATATATATGCGTAATGGTATATAACGAATAGTCAACAGTATTTCGCGACACGTAAGCAAAACACGAGAAATTACACGAACGACCGGCTGGGTCAAACGTTGTCAAAAACGCCCCGTACATAGTGAGGCCTCCTTCAAGGACTGAGCAAAATAACTATTCACGGCTTGTAGGGGTCTAGGATGGGAAATGTGGTGGTGACCACTATGCCACAGCACTCTATCTTCCAACAGGACTTCAAATGTCCCTGTCCCACTGTGGCTGCGAGTGAGGCGCTTGTGGACATTTGAATCTGCACACGGACCCAGTAGACCATGTATGTAGTATGAATAGATTATAAGAGAGATTAATCCAATGGGTTCGACCTAGCCATCGATGTTTCACCTTTTAAGATTAGGTAAAATGACTTTCCGATTTGCTTGTGATTACTTTTCTAGTAAGTAATGTTTGTACACTTCAGAGCATAATGCGCTTTAACTCAATTGTGTTGGTTCCCTTTCGATACGATGTGTTCTTGGTGTAAGATTAATAAAAACCCCTTTAATGATGATAAAGTTCCTCTTTAATTTGTGTGATATGGTGAACTAAGATTCCACATCCGACTGTCTTTTCCTGTGGCAGATGAGGTATATCCCGATTTTTTTTTTTAAAGCCTAAGGGGACCATCTACATTACAAACAGGAAACTGTGCGCAAGTAGGTGAATAGTCTTTTGAAATAATAGATAGATTGGAGGGAAAGTCCCCTATCTAGTACTAGAAACCCAACTAATAGAGTAAACTTGTCACGCATTTAAAACCAACAACTTCAAATGCACGATCCATTACCTCCGCCTCTTCAAGGTTTCTACATGGACCATAATAATCTCCACCCACTCCACCCCCCCCCCCCGAGCATAAATACCAATGCTTGGCCAAAATTTGAATACTAACCTTCCTAACCTTCCACACTTATAAACATTTATTTGGGATAGTTATTCACAGTCACGCAATGTGGCAGGGTGTGTGGTAAATTGTCCTAGGATAAATGTTTGGGTAATCTAATCGCTTGATTTAAGGAACAACGCTAGTTTCTGAAAAATTAGGGTGGTCGACTTGATATGCTACTACACGTGAGGATCACAACGTCAATTATGAGGTATGCCGACAAACAAACACAAAATGGTCCCTGCATGTCAATTTTCTTGACCCCATGACAAAACATCTTACACTCGATCTAGACTCTATCACGTAAATAAGCGCAATACTTTCGGGTTTAAGATAGTTAGTTCGCCGGATCAATGAAGATGAAAGATGGAAAACAAATCCCCTCAAAAACATAAAATGTCATTAGTTGCACACGGGTATTCTAGATATTTCGCGTTTTAGGGATCATAATTATTAAAAAGAGTACTACTTTATTTTAGGAACAATTGAATAAATTATAATAGGGAAATGTTATTGGCAGGGCCTACTTTACTCGTGTGTGTATGCTACTTTGTTATTACAAATCATATCCTGTATAGATAGAACTGTATTTAACTCTCATTCCATATTGTAATATTTATTTGGATCCAGAAGTCCAGAGGCTCTTTATTTTTTCCAACTTATTTGTCCGATAGAAAGTTTTAGCATACTTAAGGAGGGCATCATCAGTCCAATGTAATTTTTGTTTTTTACTCGTGACTATATACTTTGTATAGCAGGAATCAAATATATGCCCTTTCAATACATTTCATAAAAAATCTTGGCAATTATATATCGTCATATTATCCTGACAAGGAAAGCGTGCGAATCTGAACGGGTGAGTTTCCTGTTATTGTACGTGTCAATGTGGTTAAACTTCTCATAATATTTTTTACAAAAGTTTAAATTTCTTTGATTTATTTAATTTTTGTAATAAGTGAAACTATAACTCTATATAAGGCGCTATTCGAGGAGTAGAATTATAGACACTTTTAGTGTTTCTCTGTGTGCAAAATGCCACCATAATTTTTGTGTATAAGTAAACTCTGAAATTAAATCTTTAGAACATACAGTTCAATCATAGACTTTTGAAAAATACCACTTCTCGTAAAGTCTTAATTTTTCCTTCCCTATTTTAATAGTTTTTCAACTAGTACTAAATTTGGTGTCATTTTGTAGATTTTATGTTTTTTTGGCATTGTGATCAGCTAATTTTCAAGGATATATATATCCATAAGAAAATTGAGTTTGTTTTTACACAACTACATGTATGAAGTACACCTACATTTTAGTTTTCCAAGACTATGTTAAAATATAGAATGGGCGCTATGTTATTTGTAGGTTAATTGTTTCTATTTATAAAAATTGTGAATTAAAGATGTCAACTATCCCTCTGGAGCAGGAAGAAGGAAAACAGGGTCCATGTTCTTGACTTCCTTATGACATGGTTCCCTATTAATCACGTATATATATTGCAGGAAGATTATAAGTAGAAATCAAGTCATAACTTAGAAGATAATTATGTTTATGAGCATCTGATTGCATACTCTGTACATACCTGAGCTTGCAATGCTGGCACTTGGTATGGCTTTTTAAAAGCATATAACAGTAACAATTTTTTGTTGCTTTAAGCATATACACAATAGGAGAGTTATATAAGTTATGTAATTAAAGTCACCCATTTCTCGTACAACAGTCCCTTCGCCCTTTGCCTACCTTTCAGCCGATGTTCATGAATATGCCTGTCCTGTTGTGGGGTTAAGAATGGCCCATGCTCCTCTCCAAAAGATATTAGTTCGGGCCGGCGACGTAACAAGTGCCATGTAGGGCATAACAGGTTGCCTGAAACAACCAAGGTAGACCGATATCTACATCCTGAGTGGCATCGCCCCTCCTCAAAATGCAGGAGGCTATGTTCAATTCTCCCAAAAAGAGATCTGCTCAGCAACCGAAAAATGAGCCCAACTACCACCCAATCTACATCTATCAACTCGGACCAATGCCTGAATTAAGCAGCTTAAGATCTTAGGCACAGTATTATTATTTTTTGTTTTTTTTATATTTTTTCTTCTTTTTTTTATGTTATTGTTGTTTGTTTTTTTTTTTTATTACTTTTATTTTTCCTATTCTTCACTAGCGATACCATAAGATTACTCTCGTAACCAAAGCCCCACAACCGTAGCTATGACCTTTGGTCTTAATCTACCAGCTTAGACGTGTACTGCACCACAACAGTGTTCAGACACCAAGTCCAACATAAGAGTCCACTCACCAGTGATTCCCGTGAGCCTTGGTCCCTCGATCTCTGGCTAGTGGTTCTCAACACCGCTTGCGAGCTTGGAGTTGGCCGTTGCAAGGCTCTAATGGTTCAAATGTGGGTCATCGCAAAGCTACTGAAAGGTACAGACGCAGTTTTTGCAAATGCGGAGAGGAGGAGACCTATGAGTCTCATCTTCCTACAATGCCCTCTTCTATTACCTTCCTTCCATGTTCCCCAGCTGAATCATATTTCCCCTTAAACCTTTCGCCTAATGGGTCGAGCCTTGCGTTCGTAATCTATATGGGCATGAGTTTTTGAATCACATTCTTAATTTCACAAATAAACAATAAATAGAGAGAAAAGGACTCGATAGAGAGAATTAATGACAGTTATTATACTTGTACTGTCTTTGAAAGATAAGGAAGTATAATGTACTTGTTTGATGGCGTCTGAGTCAATCCCACCTCCCGCTTGGCAAAAAAAAAAAAAATAAAAAATAAACTCATCATGGTTGATTTTAGCTATAAATTTTTTAACTTTGCAATAACTTAAAACAGTTACATCATCAACAGCAAAATATGAAAATTTTTTGTTTGTTGGTTTCTCATAATCGTTGAGATTTCTAGATTCATAGAGATCTATATCCTTTGTAATTTTATTCAAGTTATATATTACTGATATGGGCACTTAATATACATTAGTAGCAATTTGAATGTGATAATTTTAATTTTGATTCTTGTTTTACACTCGTGTAAATATGAATATCTTATGTCCTTGGATCTCATATTGATGTATATATTTATTGATATAATGTGATGTCAATAAACACCGAATAATTGATATTGAAAAAAAAATATTAATTGATATTGGTTTAATAATTCTCATAAACTTCATTACATTCTAGCTGTCATCATAAAAATAATGTTGAGATAAGCAATGAAGATATCATTCTCTGAATCTTATATGACGTAGGACAAAAGTAATGACGCCAGTTTATAGAAGGAAATATCAAATCATGTTTGTGGCTACATTAGTACACAAATGAAAACAAGTATCATGAAATTTGTGGCTCGATATCTAGTGTTTTTGAAAGTTTGGGGTATGTAATGTATCTTCGTCGATTTAAAATTGTCCAAATATTCATAATCAGTGAAAAGATAAAGGCAAAAAGATGAGGTTTCTCATTTTGAAAATACATACATTTTTTTTCTTTTCTTTTTAGCAAAACTTAAGTGAAAAAAAAACTAAGCATATTATACTTTTAGAGGAGATAATTTAATGTACTTCTGAAAGGTGAAATTCAACTACCAATTCAATATCATCTCTTCCTATTAATTGAAATGGTATTTGGGGTATAGGGATTAAAAAGAAACTTTAAATGTTCTTGCCTTTTAGTATTTAGATTGATTATAATTACTTGATGTTAACAACAACGTGATGATGTGACATAATTATATGCATCTGAAGTCTTTCCCTTGGTCAGATTGTCCATTTGTAAACGCACATCCTATAGATATTGGACCCCTTAGTATTAATACTCAAAAGCATGGATCAAGAGTATATTTAGTTCTTCCGGGAACCCATTCACGGTGCACTTTTTCTTTTTGATATACGTAGGACTCGCTACATACAATATATAAATGGGAAAGATACGCGACGAACTTAGACTGATGACGGTTTCGAGAAACGTGCCCACTTGGACAGATCATAGGTGTTACTGATTCCAGACCTTAGCTAAGGTATGAGCACTGCTCCATACTTAGAAAGATTATATCCTTTTTGTATCAAGTATAGAGATTCTTATTTATTCTTTGTTAATGCAGGAATAAGTCACAACAATACTTTTTACGGGCCAATCTTATGAGATTATTTAAAATATTTACGATATTTTTTATATTTATTTCAACTGATTTAGTACGTTTCTTGGCAGAAAAGTTTATTGAAGACAATTTTTTTTATTATACATTTTAACAATCCATGAGTTATCCAAGGCTTTTTAGGCGATGTCTTCTTATTTCTTTTAAGTTTACAATTAACATTAAATGCTGTTTTAAATACTTCAAGGAAATTATCATAAGCATCGTCTACATCATCAACTGATAAAATATGATTCCAATCGTAAGAGAGTAACATTTTGTTGAAGCTATCAATATTTTTTGGTTAATGCATCTTTTACTAAAATTTATATCGACATCAGCTTTGGGGTAAGACCTTAATATTATGGGTAATTGAAAAAATTGGCAAATGATCAGTTGTATCTTCGTAAAATATTCCAGAAAATATTGTTTTTCACATACATTCTAAAATAATTATCCAATTTAGTTGTCGAACAATGTGTTATTCTTGTTGGTCGGTTTAATTAAGGTCGGAGAGAGTTTTTATACATTATATTTAACAAAGTCATTGATATTTGCAACTGATGAGCTTATTTAAACAATTTATATTCCAGTCACCCATAATATATATATTTTGTTTTCATTTATTAATTTTACTAAGACATGTACATGTATTTACATCGTTATTAAATCCACTATGTTTGTACCAGGATCACGGTAAATATTTCCAATTATTACCTTTTTTTTATTACATATTTCAATTTCAAGAAAAGAGAGATTCGCATAAGTGTTGCGCCAGATTATATCTACTCTTTCTTTCACATTCAAGGAATCATGAATCAACATAGCTACTCCACCACCTCTACTTTTGGTTCTGTCACAATGAAAAAATTATAGTTTTCCATATTGAAATAATTCTGTAGGTGTTAGTTGATGTATCCAAGTTCGCTGAATCCATATATTGAAAACTTGGCATTAATATGTTTAGTAATAAATCATTGTATTTTTCAAAAATTTTTGTTTCAAGCTTCTAGCGTTAAAATGAAGTATACTTAAAGCATTTTTATCAAAATCATTTCGGAATTGAATTCATCTGGTAACCAGTATCTATTTGGATTATCAAGTACAGGACAGTTAACATCAGGATCAATATTTGATAAGTTATCTTCTTTAGTCATGTCAATGTTGTTTATTTTACTATCATCAAACTCATCTTGAATATTTGTCGAATAAATTACCTAATTCTAAGTTTGAAAGATGTTTAAAGGGGAAAGGGGGGTCACAAACTACCATAAGTAAACTATGAAAAAACGTTCAAAATACAAAAGAAAATAAATTAAAAAATCAGAATTAAACTTGTACTTATATATAACTTGCGAAAGAAAAAAACAAAACAAATTAAAGCAGAAGGTTAAAAACTTTGACTAATTGTCGAAAGAACGATTTACACTTTAACCTTTATACTAGAAGGAGGTTACATCAAGTCCATAAATAAATTATTAGTGAAATGCATTTACTTAAACTTCATTTAAGTCTCATTAAGAGTCTATTGTCATATCATGTCTAAGTCACTTTCAGTCCTGATTACGCGTTTGATAGTCTTTCCTCCACTTGCAGGAAGAAGAGGCTATTATTCTTCCATCTGACGACCAGGCCGCGATGATTTTCTTTGTATCTTTAGTCTTTTTCAAAAGGCCTGCATTGATCCTTGTTAAATCCTCGTCAATACCCATTTTCTTCCTTTAAGTTCACTCCTTTTTGATAGTACGACACGTCGCATACGATAAGAGATGAACTTTGCGATTATCACACGAGGCTTGATCTTCGGTTCGCTCTTCGATTCGTGGGGATCTTTGAATCCTTCAGAGATTTGCTGCTCCGGGTTATTCTCGTGGTCGCTCAGCCGAATCTGATTTTTCCGAAACCTCTTTCTTTCCTAGTCTATGTGATTCTTTCGATGTCGTTCTTTGTGATTGAAATCTTTAAATGATCCGTCGCTACCTTGCAAATGAGCTCATCTGTGTCCTCGCCGTCTACTTCGGGAATCCCATAAAATCGCAAACAATTCCTTTCTGCTGTATTGTTCTTGATCATTTGCGACGCGCCGAAGCGATTGTAACGATTCATGTTGCTCGTTGATAGCTTGCGATAGGACGCTAATCATTTCTTTTTTTGCATCAAGTTTGCATTGTATATCCAAAAGTTTCCTTCTTGAACATCAATCCGATTAGTAATCTTATTGAAAGCTTCATTCACGCGTCATGCACGGCTTTAAGATTAACTTTTTTTTACTTTTAAGAACTATAATGTCAGAGCATGTTTTCGATGTGCCAAAATCCTGTACCACATACATTAAATGATTTCCTTTTAATAAAAGATTTAGTACTTTCCAAATCAAGTTTCAAAGGGATCGAAATGAGTAAAATCCTATTGCTCTGACTTGTAAAAACACACGACTGAAACTTTCAGAGCAAATGGAAGTCATTTACTATTTTTAACAGTGAAAACAAATGAGGCTTGATCTACAGCCATGCTCGATCAAATAAGATTCCTTTCTGCAAGCTTTTTTTTTTTGAAGCTGGTTTAATTATTGTGGGGTGAATTTAACGCATAGGCCTACATGTACATGTATATGAATATATCAGACCCAATACATCGATGCCTTGAGATAAAAACCATCATCATTTTGTTTTTCCCCCCAAATGGAAAACTGTATCATGGTCTCTTGAGAGGGGTTTGATTTCATACCTGGACAATATTGTGTAATATAATCCCTATTTCTCATTAACCTACTGGAGAAAGATGGTCAAAGAATAAAAAAAAATATGTTAGAGAGATAAAGGGAAAGAGAGGAGATTGCTGGAGAATGTAAGAGAGAGAGAGAGAGAGAGAGAGAGAGGGGGGGGGGTATAAATTGAGAAGAAAGATGAGCTTGGCACAGATAAAAGGGAGATGTTTGAGAAAGAGTAAGATATTGATACAGGCCTAACAATAGGAAGCAAATGTGGAAGTCAGAAAATGAAAGTACATGTAGGCCCCTAAACTCTATAAAAAAAGTAAACATTTTCGTAAGTCGTAGGGCCTACATATATGTTTCACCATTCTAATCACATGACTGTAAATGAATCTCTTGTTTTTAATAATAAATTTCATCACTTATTGCAGGTGGCCACATGTTCATGAGTTGGGTGGAAAATGCGTTACATGTCCAAAAAATTGTAGAAATGTACATTGTCGCAATCAAACATCTCTAGTTTCTTAGTAGTAAGTCAGACATGTATAAAAGTATATATATATTGAAAGCAGAGATTGAAAGAAGGATGATTAACATATTTTTGTGCCTGTATAAGGTGTGTCATAAAAGCTATACAGAGTGTTACAGAAAAAATGGTTTGAAAAACTTCACAATTTTACCGCGAATAATTTCTTAATCTTTTCACCAATGAAATGAATCA
Organism: Paracentrotus lividus; assembly: GCA_940671915.1. Classification (NCBI taxonomy): domain Eukaryota; kingdom Metazoa; phylum Echinodermata; class Echinoidea; order Camarodonta; family Echinidae; genus Paracentrotus; species Paracentrotus lividus. The sequence continues at coordinate 30,786,332 of CALNVZ010003429.1, forward strand.
TCGTGGATTGTGTACATAAGACGCTATGCTTCTAAAAAATATAAACTTGTAATACAAAATTATTATTTCTAACCGCGGTACAGGGTGTCAAAAAAGAAGAAAATAAGTGCAAAAAGGGCAGAAATCCTGTCTTTTAAACTTGGATTACATCAAACAAAGTTTATTACAAGTAATATGTTTCCACTTAATTGTGTTTTTACATGCATGCAAAGAAAATGGCGAAAAAATGACAATTATTGTTATAAATTGCATGTGACAATTGTTGATGCCTGCAATACATTGTCTATGAGGATGTGTGCATTAAGTTTGTTTTAATTGATTAATTAATTGATAAGATTACTTTTGAAAAATCTTCTTCACATTTATCTAGAACCACATAAATTCCCAAGAGAATGATATATCATTCACCCATAAGACCAATTGGCTGCAAAGATATAACGCAGCAAACAATAAGAAAGTAACAAAAGTGGGAATTCCTTATGCTTTAACACGTGCCTCCACCGTAGGATCCTCCACCGTAGGATCCTCCACCCCTTACCCTACTCCACTAAAAGTATCTTTGTATTAAAACTATGAGCATAGCGAAGCTGAAACTTCACAGACATGTAGCCTGATAAATTATCTACAATATGAATTATTGCACAGCTTATGACTGTACATCATTTTC
>CALNVZ010003429.1:30787023-30804368 GCA_940671915.1 Paracentrotus lividus
CTCAGCAAATGCTTGATTAATGGGGCCCCAATACATATTATATAAAGTACATGAAGTATAAGCGCTTAACAAAATACAACAAGACAAACATGAAAAAAAAATACAACAAGCCTACAGGGAAGGGGGAAGGGGGGGGGGTCGGGCAAATGGTGTGAGATTATTTTGCATAGGTAATTATCATTGACTTTTTGATTTGGTTTTAAATGCTTTTACATTAGTGCTGTAAGTATATTAGAATGTAGGGAATTCCATATTCGAGGACCAGTAGATTTAAATGCATGAAGAGTCGACTGATTGAAAGCTACTGGATAATGGAATTTAGAGGGAACGAGTGTTATATTGATGGTAGTCTTTATATATTGAAATAGATTCATTATTTTGAGAGGTGCCAAATTGTTTAACATAGTACATTTGAAATGCAATTTGAATTTTATGAATGTCAAAAATCGTCAAAGTTTTTAATCTAGCAAATAATGGGCGTGACGGAGTAAGTACGGGGAGTTGGAACAAATACGTAAAGCTCTTTTTGGATATGTATGGTGTTTAATTTTGTAGTGCCACCAACTTGCCCAAGTGATGTTACCATAAAAATATAGGGAAGTAATAAAAAATTTGCATAAACAAGTGTTTTTCTGTAAGGGTGGTACGTAATTTAGCTAATTTACCTATATTCTTTGACATCTTATTACTACAAAGCGGTGTTCCTTGTAAGCAATTTATCATCAAGTATAAATCCTAAAATTTTACGGAATTGACTAAATCTAAAGTACGTCTTTCATTTGATATTGAAGTTTGAAGATTCACTGTGGGATATATTTGGTTTTCGGAAATACATAAATTAGTTTTATCATAATTTACAACAAGTTTATTTGCATCGAACCAATCACATATTTTGCCTAATTCATTGTTTGTTTTGTCTATTAAATAAGTAAAGTTGCTAGTGGTAGAAATATAGTTTGTATCGTCCGCAAATAACATAATTAAAGAATGAAGATGCTGAACATAAATCATAATATAAATAAGGAAGAGGAGCGGACCCAATATCGAACCTTGGGGGACTCCATACTTGGCTGTCGATATTGAGAATCATAGTTGTTAAATGAGGTGTAATTATGTCGATTTTTTTTTAAAGTAAGTAGCTCTTGAACCAATTCCACACTGCCCCTCTAATACCGTAATGTGATAATTTATATAAAAGTATGTTATGGTCTATGAGGTCGAAGGCTTAGATAGGTCAAGAAATATTCCAAATGAGTGATTATTATTTATGTTGGTTAAAGAGTATTATTCAAGTCAATTAATGCGTGCTCACTGAGTGTCCTGCTCTAAAGCCATATTGACAGTCGTTTAATATTTTATGTTATCTAAGTGAGAGATTAGTCTTTTGTAAACTATTTTTCCAGAATTTTAGAAAAGCATGGTAATAATGTAATGGGCCGGTAATTAGAAAATGAATGTTTATCTCTTTCTTAAAAACTGGATGATCTTTCCGATTTTTAAGCTATTGGGCACTTTTCCAGAACATAATGATAAATATATGTACCAGAGGGGTAACTATAGAATAGATTACTTTTTTAATAATAAAAGAACTAATATCGTCGAAACCAGTGCTATAACTCATTTTTTATTCCTTAACGATTTTAATGATTTCTAATCGTGGTTGGATAAAAATACATAGAAAATTGGCAGGGATTACTTATTAGGTACCGATTAAATTACTATTAGAATTTGAGCATTTTTTTTCAAGGTATTTGAAGCATATTTGAAAAAAGTTGTTGAATTCATTTACTATTTCTTCATTATTATAAACTTTAATATTGTTTTTCATAAAATATAAGGCAAGTTTCGTCTGTTTCTTAACATCAAGTCATTAATGATTTGCCAAATTTTTTAGAGTATTTTTATTTTGATAATTAAGTAACAACAATACTTTTTACGGGGCCAATCTTATGAGATTATTTAAAATATTACGATATTTTTATATTTAATTTCAACTGATTTAGTACGTTTTTGGCAGAAAAGTTTATGAAGACAATTTTTTTTATTATACATTTTAACAATCCATGAGTTATCCAAGGCTTTTTAGGCGATGTCTTCTTATTTCTTTTAAGTTTACAATTAACATTAAATGCTTGTTTAAATACTTCAAGGAAATTATCATAAGCATCGTCTACATCATCAACTGATAAATATGATTCCAATCGTAAGAGAGTAACATTTTGTTGAAGCTATCAATATTTTTTGGTTAATGCATCTTTTACTAAAATTTATATCGACATCAGCTTTGGGGTAAGACCTTATATTATGGGTAATTGAAAAAATTGGAAATGATCAGTTGTATCTTCGTAAAATTCCAGAAAATTTGTTTTTCACATCTCTTAAAAGAACAATAATAGTGTCGAACATTGTTATCGTGTTTTATGATCAAGATTGGGATGAAAGTCCCTGTTTATTCTATTCACAAGAAAATATTTTATAAATACTTCTTAAAATATGTAATATTTTCTAGTTGATCGAGACAAAGTTTATATTTATGTTGAAGTGAGTTAATTAAAGAGTCAGAGAGTATTTATACTATTTTAATCTCAGTCATTATAAAATCTATGCACTGATAGTTTATTTAATTAAGATTTGTCATACTTAACCAGCTCATTCGTCCAGTACTATATATCATTTGTTTTATTAATTAAATTATAAGACTGTTATAGTATTTACTCTTATTAAACTCTCCTAGCTTCTGTACCGCGATCTACGGTAAATAATTCCAATTATTACCTTTTTTTATTACAAATTTCAATTTCAGAAAGAGAATTCGCATAAGTGTTTGCGCCCAGATTATATCTACTCTTTCTTTCACTTTCAAGGAATCATGAATCAACATAGCTACTCCACCACCTCTTACTTTTTGTTCTGTCACAATGAAAAAAATTATAGTTTTCCATATGCAATAATTCTGTAGGTGTTAGTTGATGTATCCAGTTTTCGCTGAATCCATATATTGAAAACTTGGCATTAATATGTTTAGTAATAAAATCATGTATATTTTCAAAAATTTTTGTTTCAAGCTTCTAGCGTTAAAATGAAGTATACTTAAAGCATTTTTATCAAAATCATTTGCAATTGAATTCATCTTGGATACTCAGTATCTATTTGGTATTATTCAGTTACAGGACTAGTTAACATCAGTTGATTCATATTTGATAATGTTTATCTTCTTTAGTCATGCCTCAATGTTGTTTATTTTCTATCAATCAAACTCATCTTGAATAATTTGGTCGACTAAATTACCTAATTTCCTAAGTTTGAAAGATGTTTATAAGGGGGAAAGGGGGTCTTCCACTTACTACCATACAGTAAACTGCACCCTTATCATTTAAATTGTATCTACCATTGTTATTTTTATATGATTTGTATATATATATATATGTTGATTTTAAATGATTAAATAAATGAATTGAATTGAATTGAATTGAAAAAGTACATTGTAAACCTTCAGACAATCAAAAACCACTTGAAACCCTCCAATGTGGTATGTTAATCTCCATGTGATATAGAAAGTCTGTTCACACAATCGAACCGTGGAATTGTATCAATGGTCGACCTGGCCGAACTAAAGGAAATACTGTAAGCAGTTGTTTCCCTCTATATGATTACATAACCAGTCTACCATAACAGGGCGCAAACAAAGATAGGAAAAAGAGTACAGTACAGTCTTGAATAAGTTTCCTTTTCATTTCTTACAGACTGCCTACATACACCTATTCTGCAAGCCCAAACGCTTATCTGTCATTACAAATAAAACAAAGTCTGAACATTGAGACTACACACTTCATCACATCTACCCAGGGCCAGCAAGAGAAGAATCAACCTAGCCATCACTCAAGACACAATATAGTATGATTTGTTTTAATAACGTGTAAAATCAGAGTCTGTGCATGAAGGCTACTGATTACCATACAGTTTACAAGAGGCAATTCATTTTATTACATTACAAATGCATAACCACGGCAACACAATGATTTAAATGATTTATAAATAAAATGAACGTGTACAAGCGATTGGGAGCTTGTTGCAAAAACCCTATCTACTCATACTAAAATATGAAATTTTTCTAAGAGTTTTTGCTTTCTACAAGACCTTTCCTGTGATCCAAATTCCATTTCAAACGCATAAGTGAAAATAAATGATGACCTTTTCAGCCTAATTATGTTTTTCTAAGTTGTTATTGTATTATTTCTGAACTTTACAGTGTTGCCAAACTTGTCCCCTATGGGCATATCAATGTTCTACATGTACATGTATGCATGTACCAAGAACTTATGCTTTCTCCCACTTTTGAGAGTCTAGATAGAACTTTCTCCCTCTTCCTCCTTCTCTTCCTTCCCCACTCCCTCTTTCTCCCTCATTCGCTCTCTTATATGCTCTCCAATCAGTTCCAGCAAACAATTAATCTGCTATCATCCAAATATTATTTCAGTTGCAAAAGTTCAGGACAAATATTTAAGCAGGTGCAACATTCGGACCACACAAAGCACATTATAAAAGGACCATACATTGTAGAAATTGGCATGATATATTTATATGCCCTACCTTCTCATTATTATTGCATGGTTCATGAAAATTATGTCATATTGCTCAAGTATGAAGTATTTTTCAATGCAATATTGGTAAATTGCTAATTGGTCTAAACCCTGTAATGCTCATTTGGTCTCATTCCACATAGTTATTCTGTTAACAACCAGTTTGTCTAATTAACTGTTGGTCTAATTGCCACTTTGCCTATTTACCAGTTTGTCTAATCCTGATTTGGTCTAATGCCCATTTTGTCTAATATCTACTTGGTCTAACATCACTCAATTCTTGTGACAGACTGGTAATAGACAAAATACTCATCTGGGAATTCGACAGAAATGCAATTAGACAATTTGGCTATTAGACAAATTGTTAATTAGATTAAGTGGTCATTAAACAAATGAAAAATTAGACCAAATTGTAAGTAGACCAATGGGGTTTAACCCATGTGGTATTAGTCAGAGAATTGGACCAACTGTTATAGACCAAGTATATAAACAGTTAGTAGAAACAGTAGGGAGTTTTATGAAAGAACTTGTCGGACGTTATATCCAACAAACTGTTATAAGCTACTGAAATGCTTGCACCTGATTGGCTGAGAGCAAATCTGTCGGATTAAATTTTCTATGAGTCCTTTGATGAAACGCCCCCTGTAAGAATTGATTTCCTACCTGGTAATACTGTGAGGTTTGTGGATGATTGAAATACGCCTTGTAACGTCACCTGGCACCAATAAACTCCGCTGTCTGCTTGCGTTGTTCCGTTAATCATCAAAGAATAATCACTTGTCATATCAAATCTGGGATCATCTCCTGAAATTTTTCTGAAAAAGCAAAGATAAAGGAGAAAAATTATGCTAAAATTGGTGACACTCTGACACAAGCACGATTAGTATACCTTTTCCATACAAATGATAGTTGAACCTGTTTTAAAAGATTCTACTTGGCCTTGGGCTATGGTGTGAATAGCAAAATAAGCTCATCTTTTAAAAAAAATTATAAATTGATTTTAGACAAAATAAAACAGCACCTTTTTGGATGGCAAATACTTTTCTTATCTATCTTCTTTTTTTTTTTCAAACAGTACTAATATTGATAGACAATTAATTTATTCATTTGTCTCCAACGGTGGAAACCATGCAAATTGGTAGAATCACACGCAACTGCTGTGTGATAAACATTGGAACCAGACAGCTATGAAAAAAATCATAGGCTGCCCGGGCGGGATTCGAACCCACGACCTGTGGATTGCTAGACCACCGTCATAACCGCTAGACCACCGGAGTGCCCGTAGCGATCAAGGTTCATACTATCCCATATACATGAACATCAAACGTAAAGGAATTATTGTACTAATATTGTTGTCAAAATGTCCATTTATGCCCTTCTGCCAGGTACACAAAGTTATAATAGGTGCAAGAGGCACATTGTGTCTATGACAAAAAAGTATTTTATGTGTGTTTTTGTTTTTGTTTTTATTTTTGCACTTAACAGACAATACAAGGACTTCAAGAGTCTAGTTAGTAGAACTTACGATGTTCTGAATACTCTGATAACATCTGCTGCACTGTTCACATCCCCTCCTTTCTTCCAATTTAATCCTACAAGTGTGGAGGGATCAAAACGGCATTCTATAATGGCGGTATCACCTTCAGTGACATAGACAGTAGCCGGTGTTTCGACTGGATCTTGGCATGTTATTGACCTAAACACTGGAAGATAGGATTAAACATAAGATTCATTAGTTATAGAGAAGAGTCGGAGAAACACATTATCATGATCATTGCCACCCTCTGATGCCTGGCTACAAGGTCAATACATTAATATTAGTATTGCCACCTGTGCCATGGCTGGCAATACCACAATCCTACAGTGTAGTTCACTGTTTTCTAATAATGCAAGCAACTTTGAGTTACACAAATCGTGAAAAAATATAACAATCACTCAAATGATTCCCGGACATTTGACTAAACTGTAAAATTAGGCTTAGGGTCTAAATAGACTTAAATAGACTTCTTCCAAGTCCCTGGCTAGTGGCTACTGCAAATAGCAATGATTTATTTCAACACCGGTGACCAATATCTCATCGAATACTCTAAGAAATCTGCTGCTGATCGATCTCTGAAACAAATGGAGGAAGGGTAAGAAGATAAGAAGAATAAGGCCATCGTTTGAGGTGGGCCCTTTTCAGTTACATGATATGTTTTTCAAAGAAATGTACTGTTTAAATTAATAGAGTATTATTCTATATTACACCTATCCCATAAAGTATAGCATATTTGAAGAGAATTGTCTGAAGGAATTCAAAAAATCATTCTGAAAAGGGATAGGGTTAAGTCATAGAGTTACATATCAAATATGTGAAAAAAGTGAGAAAAAAGTACTTCCAGAAATATCTTGGCAGATAAAAATTAGGGCCCTACAATGAAAATATACATGCATATTTAACTCTTACGTCAGCCCTTCCAAACAATATATAACTGTTAGGGGTTAGTTGTGATAAGATAATTTTGCCCGATCATCTTTCAGCCAAATTCAGATCAGAAAATTTGTGGTAAATATGTGTTTATGAGTTATTTACCTCCCAAATGCAGCCCTTCATTTCAATAGATCAGTACTCCTTTGTGCCTAAATTGAATGATCTAAGGAAGCTGACCCACACGAAACAATGAATGAATCAATCATGAAACCAGTGCTGATTTCAGACAAACTTGGTACAGATCAAAACTTTTGACCATTTTTTACATTCGAGTGTTCAGTCATCCATGACAATATTGGTATGATTGGTATCACTAGATAGAATATGAGTACTCTTTGTCATGAAAACTAAAATTAATTAGCACAAAGTTTATACTAATTTTAATATGAGGCTTTCAAAGTTGGCGGTATCACTTTTAATCTGGGACGCACTGTAGTGAGGATTTGACTTTTCTTGTGTTCAAAGAATGGACAGGTAGTACATAATTAGCTTAATAATAACTTATTAATGAGTGAAATTTGACGCCACTATAATTCTGATAAATTACAATCCAATAACTGTTTCCTGTTAATTTCAATGATATTTATAACTCAATTTGGTTCTATTTGAGAATAGAAATTTATGTTCCTTCCATCATCTGCTAAACAAAAGGGTCTTCGAGTTAATCATGTTAATTACCCTACAAAAAATCCTGTAGTACTCGTGGTATAGTACTACAGAAGTACTACAGGAATTTACCACATGATGTACCACAGGTTTACCTGCAGCGTAATTTGGATCATTACTACAGGACAGTACCACAGGGTACACATGGCCCCGGTGTTCTGTAAGTACTTGTCCTGTGGTACTGGAAGTACTACAGGGAATTAACACAGGAATACAACCCTTCACTACCACAAAACCACTACCACAATCACTACCATTACCATCACTACCACCGCTACCCACAGGACAGTATCAAGTATTACCACAGGACAAGTACCACAAGGGCGTACCACATGATCTAAGTACCACTAGAAAGTACCGACAGCGCAGTACCACAGGGCAATGTACCACAGGGCAGTACCAACAGGACAGTACCACAGAGCAGTACACAGGGACAGTACACAGGATTACACAGGGCAGTACCACAGGCAGTATCACACAGAGCAGTACCACAGGACAAGTACATCACAGGATTAACCACAGGACAGTACCTACAAGGACAGTAGCCACAGTGGGGCAGTACCATCAGGACAGTACCACAGATAGTAACCACAGTGGCAGTACACAGGACGTACCACAGGGCAGTACCACAGGACAGTACCACAGGACAGTACCACAGGACGAGTACCACAGGGCAGTACACAGGAACAGACCACAGGAGAGTACCACAGGGCAGTACACAGGACATGTACCACAGGACAGTGTCACAGGAACAGTACCAACAGACAGTAGTGCATAATCTCTCTGTGATACTCCTGTGGTACTTTCCTAAAAGCATTCCTGTGATACTATCGTGTCGTAACCTGCAGTAAGCCTTTGCCTGTATACTGCCCTGGATGTTTCTGTGGTACTGTGTGTGATATTTTTGCAGTAACTGTTCGGTGATAATCCGCAGTGTTCCTGTTTACGTTCCTTTGGTCATTTGCGTGGCTTCCTGAGGTCCTGTTTTGGTGACTATTCCTGTATTTAACCGTCCAATGGTATTGGGTACAATCCTGTGGTATTTGTGTGATATTCCTGCATGTTACCATCCAAGGTATGGTTAACATCCGTGGTATTTGGTGAATTCCTGCAGTACCGTCCATGGTATGGTACAATCCTGTGGTATTGTGTGGTATTCCTCTGATCCGTGTCATATTGCCACTAGGAACGCTACTGTGTGAAATTGTATTTCCTGCACTGCCTCTGGTATCTCCTGTGTACTTCACTTATGTCCTCAAGAGCAAGTTTGAAATCAAACAACCGTTCTAAGAATCAAGTCCTGAATCAGCCAACTAACAATTTTGACAACTTGTCCGTGACAAATGAAATTGACAAAACAAATTTCAAAGACATTTACATTTTTAAAAAGCATTTTTACAGATCTATATTCTATAAATTGTAAGCATGATATACATTCAAAACCATTTCCCATAGTAAGAATTTTAATACGTCTATGACCTAATAATAAAGTTATGTTAATAATGGGAAGTGAACTGATAGTCATAAAAAGTGCCATCAGACAGGTATGCGACTTAAAAAGTTTCTGCGGTCATCTTCTACATGATTAATGCTAACTACTGACACACATTTGTATGATGATATTCCATTTTTCCAAGCCATGCATACGCATAGTTTTAGTTACTATTATTACTACACACGTAAATGGAATGTAGGCCTACTTCATTATTGACAATAATCTAATCTAAACAAAATAATCTAACAAATCTAAACATTGTCATATAATGTAGTATTCTTTTCTATAACAAATTATTAACATCTTTTATAAATGTACATTAAAGGTAAATTTCAACTCATACAATGGTAAGATATTAATATTTACCAAAAGCTTCCTGAAAGCTGTTATGCAACACATGTTAATGCAGGCGATCCATATACCTTATTTAATTTATTACACAATGCTGGTGAAAAAAAATCATTTTAACCAGTACTCCATACTTTTATTTGTTGACAGCCATCCCCACTATAATTAGCACTTATACCACTTTCACCACTTTAAAATGTATTTGTTGTACCATACATGCAGTAACTTCCCTAAGCAACTCGAAAATGTCTTTTCAATCTTCCTTCATATTGAATATGTTTCTTTTTTTTTTACCCTCCCTAAACCATTTGTTGTTAGCTACAAGCTACATTATTTCAGGCCCAACAGATTCAATACTGTTACCTTACATTCAAGAATTAACACATATTTTTTTTAATTTTTATGTAAGTAGCCAAACAAAAGGTTCTGATTTTAACCGATGAACCTTTCATATCATTTATGTGATTAAATTTAGATAGAATGATACCTTCTTGAAAACAATTAGAGACAATATTGCAGTACTGCCAACCTAAAGCGTATTTTTGTCTTTTCATTTGGGATAAGGGTACCAAACTCATTAAATGTCAATTAATTTATTCAATCATAAAAAATGCCACCTCGACTAAACATTTTATTATTTAATTTTTCAATAAAAACAAGGTAAATATGCCAAACATTTTGACAATGTGTCATCCGCCAAAAGCATTCGTTCTGGTAATGAGGACTAGACAATTCATTGACAAGTAAATGTTTTCATGAAGACAGTGCGATGTATATGGCATGAGGTGATGTGCATTCCTGAGACATCTAGTAATCTTAGTACCCCTAGTAAGCGAAAGAGGATAGAAAAATGTACGGAATACGCTTTTTGTGGCAGGTCTGCTTGACATTTTCATTTCAAAATAAAATGGTATTTTCACCCCCTCACCCCCCCCCCCAGAACATATTTTGACATATTCTATTTACAGTCTACTTCCAATGACAAAGTACAATTTTAATATTTGGGACAACAAGGTAGATTCTACATCCCATTAATTCAGAATGTGGAGTTTGGTTTGAGTTAGTACATATAAATTTAAAACAGAAATCATAAGCGAATAAACCCCTACATTTACAATGTAGGTCATAGCCTGAATCCCACGGCTACAATCTTCCCCTTAATTAATTGAAGTGGTGGATACAGAAATTTAAATATACAGGGCGCGGGATGCCAAAAAAATTGATAAAATAGAGGTTGCAGCTGAAAAATTTCAAAATTTTAAACTGTATAGTCCATGGGGTTCAAATTAGGGGTGTGCGTCCTTGCGCTCCGGCCTGACATTGTATCTGCCACTTTGGTTGCGCTTGTATGCCAATGACAATGGCTTAGCTCTATTCAATTAAAGCTAAGTCGTATTCCATCAAACAAAATAAATGAATGTAAATCATTGGTTCGCACTCCGAAGAATGATCTGCAAACAATTACAGGGATTCTCTGACAATACAAATTGATTGTCACAAGATACTTAATTGTAGTAGGTGAAAGTTTTCACGGTGTACCAAGTATTCTGAGTTAAAGAGGTCACGATAATCCAATTTTCTGAAAATTGGTAGTTCCTTCTCCAGTGAAACCTCAATAGAGTATTTTATACTCCTCTTGTAGGTAAATGCTGTACTTGAATTAACCTTAGTTGCAAATGGTACTTGGTAACTTCTGTCAAAAACAAAATATCAAAAGCAGATTTTTTTCTGTCCCAACCAACCTCGTTATAACAAGATTCGCTGTATTGCTTAGTCATTTCATTAAATGAATATCATCATCAGATCATTATTTCCCTTATGAAACATTATCTGGCAATGAGAAATATAATATTTTTGTTGAACCAATTTGAACACCACCAGATCCATGTTTCGAGAGTAAGAAAGACCCCCTCATTCCCTGACAGCTCTTTAAAGTGACAGCCTGAGATGTGATAAGAAAGAGAAGGAAACAAAAAATACAAATTAATTGATAAATAGTTTTCCAATTGAAATCTCGTCAATATGGATTTGACTCGAAATCAATATTCACTTGCCCAACACAATCATCCCTAAAATAAAGATTGTTATTTCTATCCCCAAATAAATAGTAAAAAGAAAATCACCACTCATCTCCACTTTTTTTTCTTTTTTTAAATATAAATCTTGTTAATACATCTTTTCCCTTCTACCTTAAGAGAAAATTAAAGAAGTTAGAGTGTCTTGTATCAAGCTAGAAACGATTTATATAGCACACAGCCATATAAAGTGTGTCCCACAAAAATGCTAATGGGCACTTTAAGATGGTATAATGTAAAAACAAAACTATATTGTTTCATAAACATCTCACCCGTAAACTACCATTCGTGTTCTACAACTGGATGAAAATTTATGTGAATGGTCTGAGAATCCCAAAGATATGAGCATTTGTCATTACACATCGGAAACCTCTCCATCCAAGTGTATGAATAGTACCGGATGTACAAATAAGAAACACCCAAGTTTTGATCATTAATACTTGAAAGATATTCAAGTAGTATTAGAAATTGTATCTACTGTAGAGTGCAACTCATTACCCTTCTAATTGATATGTCTTCAGCTCACCAATATTACGCACGTGAACCTCATTGTCTGAAAAGGTCTGAAATTGTTGAGTTGCTTTCACTTTCACGCTCATTGATGACAAATTGGGTTCCTCTAGTATTTTGAAAACGCATCTCAAGAGCACGAAAAGTGAACACTCACAATTTGCAAGACTTTTTTAGAACAATGGGTTCAGCGATGCTGTATTGGTGAGCTGAGAGACATGTCAATTAGAAGGTAATGATTGCACTTACAAATGATATAAACTCATAATCACTCTGATATTTGCAAATTATTATGATCAAACTTGGGTTTCTTTATCGATAACTCCGGTACTACTGATACAAAACTTGAAGGGAGATGTTTCCTGATGTGTAAGACAAAATACTAATATCTTGTGATTATTGACATATACAAAATTTCATCAATTTGCTGAAATGAAAGGAGTTTACGGTTAGAGTTAATAATTAATATAATAATGTAATTAAATCATACCCATTAAAGTACCAATAGCATTTTTGTGGGACCCACGTACACACAGTCAATTGCTATATGAAGAGAACATTATATGTTATTAAAAGTATGTGAAATCCATAACGTAACTTGTTTTATTAAGTGTGGTCACTATTTTCAGTTAATACAAGCACTCTGTCTCAGATTGCCCGCGCTAAATGGGCAAGATGGACTATTGACGGTATGTTCAGGTAAATAATCAGTTTTAAGGTTTGTTTATTGTATCGCATGGCCACTAGACAATTGAATTCAATGATAATTTCAAATAACAAACCGCCTCTTTGAAGAAATTGACGGTCACAATATTCCCAGACACTGCTATCAAAAACTCCAACCTTTTGCCGGGTATAACCAATCTCAGGATAGCCACCCCCCCCCTCCTCATTTTCATCTGAAGAAAAACAAAGGAATTGTTTTGGGATTAAAAAGAAACGAAATCAATGAGTCGAATATAAAGAAGAAATAAATGCTAAATGTTCTGTGTCCCCATTGCTCCACCCTGGAGAGTCTTGTCTTCAAATGTGAATTGAAATTTTTAATGAACAAATTCTGTTTTAAAATATTTTGATTCCCTTGACAAGGGACTTGTATGTAATGGTGAACACATTAGCCTATAGTGTCAATAATAAATAATAATAATAATAATAATAATAAGACTGCCATAAATGCCCACCTAATTCTTTACACACACACGCTGAAATTTATCAAAGCAATCATGAACTACAGCTTAAATAACCCCAAAATAAGAAATGAATTAATTGGACTATACAGAAACCAATCTGCAAATGTTAGACACTTAAGAAGAGGACAAAAATGAATGAGTACCAAGCAACCAGTTAAAACTATTCAGTATAATTGACACAAGCTATCAACCTGCATTGCTTCAGAATGATTCTGTGAATGGATTGGGGTCTGTCTTTCTTTGTAGTACACGCAATAAAAATTTAATGTCATAAATTAGTTATAATATGAAAACAAGTGAATTGGACTTGTCCATTTTAGTCTTGTTTTGTTATTGTTATCAATATTAGCATCGACAAATGACACAAGCCCATAAGCATCTTACATGTTCAAAAACCAAGTACATTGTTAAAGCTCGTAACTTATATCATTATATAGAATCTAAATTAAGGTTAAAACTGTTTTTATAATTTGTAAATGTAATTTAGTAGGCATGAGGAATTCCAGGAACCACACTCAGTTTCACAAATCAAATCGACAGGTCAACTTCAACCAACACACCTACACATCATGTTCAAAATGAATTATTAAACACGATCAATTTTCAAATAGTTCAACTAGTTTTAATATTGCTTAAGCCAAAATCCAACTACAAATCAAACTATAATTATAACTGAATATTGAGGGCTAACCCGATGTCTCTCAGCCGAGAATCGAGAGTAATTTGCAAGAATACACAAACACAAACACAAATGTAAGCATAATGGGGCATATACAACAAAGTGCTTCACATGAATATAGCCCTCTCAGGAACTCCAAATGTACACTAAAAATCATAATAATCAACATTCAATTTCGCCTAGATTTTGTTCAATTATAACATTTTCTTTCCTCACAAAGAGATGGCAAGTGTGAGCTTTTCTTAATTCAGAGTATTTTGCAGTAACTGTTGGTGTAGAATAGAAGCCTAACAATAAACACAGCTAGACTACGTGAAACTCCGGTAGCTAGCTGCACATTATATAAATATTGGCATGCATCTACATGCAAACATACTAGATTATGTGCACGACAATACTAAATTATCCGAGGGCACATTAATTCCACCAGCCGTAGGCCGAGTGAAAACAGATTGCACGAGGTTAATTTAGTATTTGGAGTTCAAGTGTCAGTAATGTTGCATTACAATAGATTGCATCTACTATTTAGTATAGTAATGACCCTAGATCTTTGACCTTGCCTAAATCTGGTTTTATCTTGCCAATTTTGCCAAACTTGTGCTAATTAAGCTATTGTGACGTATATATGGTTGCTCCGCGATCCTATTGTTGTGCCGCACCAAATTTTACTGTATTACGCGCTAGCGCTATCGAAGCATCGAGTTCAAACCATGTCATTTTCACACAGGTAATACCGTTCAATATAAACAAAAAAACCGGTCAAATATAACAAAAACCGTTAATTAAACAAAAATCGGATGACACGTGATCATCAATTCAACTAATCACAAGCTCTTAAAATACTATCCACTATTTACTATATTAAATATAATATGCACAACGTATACATAGTACACATGCAGTGCGTAAACACTACCATGGACACTACTAGTAGATCCAGCACTACACACACACACAATCACACACACACACACATCACTACCCATTAGTAACCACATCCGGTCATGCACTAATCTACACACGCATATAAGAATGCAAACCAAAACACATCACATATGACCTGTAGTCTTCAGTCCAGACGCATACATTTGTTAAGTTATTCGCAGCACTGGTACGTTACCCCCTCGCCCCCCCCCCTTTCAATCATACAACTCGGGAAACCACAGGGATTTTTTTTTTGTGTGTCATAACTTTGTCAATCCTGTGAATTTCTGTGGTACTAAATTATGTACGACAGGGGTAATCACAAGACTTTACAGATTTTTTAAATTAACGGCAGGAGTACTACAACAGTAATGACTAGGTATCGCAGGACGTTGTCAATTGTCAATCCTGTGGAATTTCTGTGGTATCTAATAGTACGACAGGGAGTATCACAGATACATGTATGGCAGGATAGTCTGACACAGTAATTGACTCAGGTTACCACTAGGATGTGTGTCCATTCTTGTCAATCCTGTGGTATTTCTGTGTACTAAATAAGTACATGGCTCTAAAAGTATGACAAAACATACGGCAGGAGTACTCACAATAATTGACTCGGAACCTGCAGACGTGTGTCATCAACTTTTGTCAATCGTGGTAATTTCTGTGGTACTAAATATGTTACGACAGGGTATGCACTAGGAACTTTACAAGGTACGGCAGAGAAAACTACATCATAATTGACTCGGGGTACCGTCAGGAACGTGTATACTTTGGTCAAATTCCTTGGTAAGTTCTGTGGTACTAAATATGTACGACAGGGGTATCACAGAATTACATGTAATGGCAGGAGTACTTCACAGTAATTGACTCCGTACCACAGGAATGTGTGTCATCTTTGTCAATCCTTGGTAATTTCTGTGGTACTAAAATATGTACGCAGGGTAATTCACAGGACTTAAACATGTAGCAGGAGTACTACAACACTAATGAACCCGTACCAACAGGACGTGTTCATACTTTGTCAATCCTGTGGTAATTTCTGTGACTAAATATGTACGACAGGGGTATCACAGGATTTACATGTACGGCAGAGTCTCACAATTATTGACTTGGTACCACAGACCACAGACGTGTGGTGCATTCCTGTGGAATTCTGTGTCTTCATGTATGAAGAGTACCACACGTACCAACACAATACCACACAGAGACTACAGGACCTTTTTGTAAGGGTAGTCATAAATAAATTGATCCAACAGGTATTTTCTTACCATTAGATTAATTCCCTCATAACTAAATACCAAATTTACCCATATGCATCCATACTTAAAGTTTGACACCAATTTTCATTTAAACCTACCATCTTACTCCATAAGTAAAATAATTAATTAGCTTAATTAGCTATATTAGGTATCCTAAGTTCAACTTGATCCATTTTACTATATAAATGGATGATATTCCCAAATTTAGACTGTTTAATGTTAGTATGTGAAGGTAAATAGCTTAAGTTGTTAAGAATAGAAATTTATGTCTCCCCTCATGCTCCTCCTCCTCCTCCACCATGCAGAAATGGCTACTCAGATTAATTAAACGATAATACTCATAAAGTATTAAACCATTTGCATTTCTTTTACTTTATAATAATTGCCAAGATTAATTCCGCCTCAACTTAATACCAGCATACCCAAATATAGCACATGTATTTAGCATTATATCAATATTTATTTCTTACTTGTCGCGCACATTGTAACAAACACCACCTATGATGGGGCCCACTATAAAACACACATGGCCATAATATAATGTAAATTGAATTATCTGATTGGTCTTTGATGCCAAAATATTAGGTTATTTTGTTTAATCTATTAACACAGTTTAACTTTTACAAGAATAATTATTATTGACAACCATCCTCCAGCACTGAGGTAGGCCTATGTATGAAATATAACAACTTGTTACAAACGTAAGATAACAGACTTTATATCAAAACATCAAAATTAACTCATTGACAAATATTACAAATTACGGCGGTACAGTAATTCACGAAACACAATAAAATATATAACACAAGACAGATACAGATCTAGTCAATCCAATTAGGATTTTTAACACCCAGTACATATTTAACTGCACGGGTATGATTTATCGCCATGAAAAACAAAGGAGAAATATAGTTATGTTGATCTAAATGTAAGTTCCACGGAGGCGAAGCGACTGCGATCCAAGCCAAGGACAACACAATACATCACACACCGGACCGATGCGAAGAAGCTCCCATTTATTTCACCGTTCGTGGCATCAAATTGCACCTTAAATATCCATCTTTCACACCAAATAATACTCTAAAAATAATTTGCTCAGATCTTACCAATAGTAATAATGACGTGATCAATACAAAATGCAAATCA
>CALNVZ010003429.1:30838529-30855174 GCA_940671915.1 Paracentrotus lividus
GGAAGGGGGCAATTGCCCCGCCCCCGCTAAATACTATTTTTAGGGATTTTATTTGGTGAAATGCGAATTTCGTCAGTACTATGGAATTTCGACAGTACAAAAAGAACCGACTAATTTAATAACAAATTTCGGTCATTTACCAAAAAAGGTTTGAGATAATGATATTTCTGACTAAAAAAAAGGACAAAAATTTTACTTTCGTTCCGCTCACATTCTGGGAGAGGCGAATAAGAAATGAATAGCCGAAATTTGTTCATATCTCTTTGTTTCATTTACTAGGCTGCCCAACTGCCCCAAATGAATAAATACGTTAATAAATACAAAAATACAAAACACAAAATGGCTACTCCACTGCGGCTAGAGTTCTTAGTATAAGGCCCTAGCTAGCGTAAACTTCAGAAAAACCTCTGTTTGTTTCTCGGTAGAAAATGAAAAGTCTAATGATGAGCTCAAAGTCTAATGATGAGCTCGAAGTCAGAAAAAAAAACGGGAAGAAAGAAGAAAAAAGAGTATAAAAAGAGAGGTGTGGGTCATGTTTTTAGAAGGAAAAAATGATGTCACCTTTAGGTCGTCTTGCCCTCCCCCCCCCCATCAAAATATTCTGGCGCCGCCCCTGCATGAACTAACGGTGTTGTGGTATCTAGAGGAAAGCGATAACGGACATAACATTTAACCGTTTTTTTCCGTTACATGTGTATTAAATTTGAATTAAACTAAAATTACATGAAATCACAAGATAATCAATTACCCTTATCACAAATATTGACACATTTACAAAATTACATATATATTTTGCATTAATGTGTTAACTTGAACATAGCTGAGAAGAACGTTTTTTTTATTTTACTCTATGAAATCTTTGCACTCATTCATAACAAATGTAATGAATTGCTTGAAGACGGCTAGTCACTCAGCGTAGTCATGGGAGGGGAAGGGGGCAATTGCCCCGCCCCCGCTAAATACTATTTTTAGGGATTTTATTTGGTGAAATGCGAATTTCGTCAGTACTATGGATTTCGACAGTACAAAAAGAACCGACACATTTAATAACAAATTTCGGTCATTTACCAAAAAAGGTTTGAGATAATGATATTTCTGACTAAAAAAAGGACAAAAATTTTAATTTCGTTCCGCTCACATTCTGGGAGAGGCGAATAAGAAATGAATAGCCGAAATTTGTTCATATCTCTTTGTTGTTTCATTTACTAGGCTGCCCAACTGCCCCCAAATGAATAAATTAGTTAACAATACAAAAACACAAAATGGCTACTCCACTGCGGCTAGAGTTCTTAGTATAAGGCCCTAGCTAGCGTAAACTTCAAAAAAACTCTGTTAGTTTCTCGGTAAGAAAATGAAAAGTCTAATGATGAGCTCGAAGTCAGAAAAAGTGTTATAATGAAATAAACAACAGAACATGATATTTGCGTGATGTTGGTTTTGAACATGTAGCCATGGAATATCAAGCTTTGACTATACCATGACCAAAACGTATTGTGAATAACTGCATTCATATAAGAAACGACCCCATTCTTAATCCAATATGTTGATAAGACAACGTAGCATTTCTGTGGCTTCTTCATGAGAAATCGGCATCGTGAAATTATCCAAATCGTTTCCAATGAGTTCTGAAAGTCCATGAACAAAAGTTGGAGAGCATCCATACTTGGGAAATTCATTGCAATACATGTGCTTTACCTCTTCAATATCATAGTCAGAAAATTGCAGCGGTAATTTGTAGTCCTTGATCCATATGCTGCAGGTAAGAAATATAGAATATCGGGTTTTCCACATGGGCACTCCAGATTTGCTGATAGCGAATTCGATGTTGATTCCACATTTCGGCTACATGGGACAAATCTCTCTGAATTAAATCAGTAAAACAGAATCTAATACATTCAATGTGGACATCATTAGATGTATCCAACAGTCCACTGTCCTGAAGATCTTTCATTAAATTGATCCAGAAGCGAGAACAAATGCGATATAAGTATGACCAAAAGGCCTCAATACGCTGATTTGCCACAGATCTGCCATACATGAAACTTCTTTCTCCGCTCATTTCATCAATGTCGTTTGATCTTAAAGCTATTTGAATGATTCTAAGCAAAGAGTTCTCTGTTCCCCTATCAACACGGATAGCCCTTGGTACTCCGTTAATTTTCTGTACATACTCCATGAAGAATTGTGCTATGTATCTGGGATTTTTATTGCTGGGACCAACTTGATCCACAGGAGTCTTCTGGAGAATCCATCCATTGCAGCATGTACTGATATCCCAAAAGGTTTCAATTTGTCCCATCGTCGACATGTATGAGGTAATTTGGACCCTTATTGGAGTATTGGCGACGCCGGAATACTCGGTGAGATCTTGCTCTCACTCCTTCAGGATCTAAAACTTGAAGATTATTCTCACAGTTTTTTGTGATACGCGTAAATTGTAACGTGTGGTTAACAAACGCCACATAAAGCGGTAACCCATCGAACCAGCTGAACCACGATAACACGTTGAACAGTATTAACTACATCTTCTATTCGTGACTGTTGCCGACGTCGAAGTCTTAACCGTCTCAAAATACGTCGAAATTGGCGAGGCTTATCATTATGTTATGTCTTAAACACAAAAACCCAATGATCTCGGCTGCAGTGTATCCGGCCTGAAAGTAATGTTGTTATTAACTCTTCTCTAGTGAAGACATTGGCATGTTCTTCACGGTAGTTGAGCTGCTGTATACAATCCTGGAGCTGATACACATGGGAAACAGATGGTCCAGACGGCGAATACCTGGGAACGGAAAGAGGAAGCAAAAGAAAACAAATCATTGGTGCGATTCATTTATTTGGTATTCCATAAAATCCTGAGTAAAGGCAAAATTTCATGTGCCATTCGTTCAAAGGGCCCGGATTGTCCAAATGACATGGTCGTAAAAAAAAATATATATACATGTATATGGATTATTGAAGTTTGGTCTCAGGGGAGACATTCCACAACCTCTCTCTCGCCACCAATTACCACAAATACATCGTAGTTGTGGTAATTATTAGTATCGGCGACTTGATACTGTAACTTTATTGACTGAATAAGCTTCAATGTTATCAATTATATACTGGGAAAAAAAATTGTGAATGGACTGAAATGGATTCGAACCCCCGCCTCTGACTAGATGATCGTCTAGAGCATGGCGCCTTATACCATTGCGCCACAGAGAACTGCTGGCAGAAAGGCGTGATTTTCCTAACCCTAACCCTATTACCCCAACCCTAACCCTAATCCAAACCCCAAACCTATACCCTATATTACGCATGCGCATAAAAAAACCGCATGCGCATAACGTGTGTGGAATGTCTCCCTTGTGTAAAAATCGATTATTGACTGCGTGCATTCAATATTTATGCCTCCATCATTGCCAGATCAGAAATACATTACACACCTAACTTCTAAACGTTTCAAATAATGACCTCTGTGACCTGTGACCTAGTGACCCTATATCAGATCATCGTCACTCATATGCACACAGGAGCCAAGTTTGAAGTCGATCAGTTATCGCGAGAACGAGATATT
Organism: Paracentrotus lividus; assembly: GCA_940671915.1. Lineage (NCBI taxonomy): Eukaryota > Metazoa > Echinodermata > Echinoidea > Camarodonta > Echinidae > Paracentrotus > Paracentrotus lividus. Next base: position 30,842,089 of record CALNVZ010003429.1, read on the forward strand.
TCAATGTATATAATGACCTCTGTGACCTTTGATCTCGTGACCCCAAAATCTAATCAGATCATCGTCATTCATATAAGCACACAGGAGCCAAGTTTGAAGTTGATACTTAAACGGTTATTTAGCTAATAGGGTGCTTTCGCTGGACTACGGAGGAGATAATCTAGAACGTTAGCATTATGAAAGGCTTTATTTTCAAAATAGCTCAAACCCCAATCTCCGCATACTTTATACAGGGAAAAGGAGTGTGTAAAACTGGTATTTGCTAGAAACGGCTGCAAGCGTTTAAATTACAAGTTTTCGTGTGCACAAACGAGGGTTTCCCCTAGCTACAAGAGATAGCTCCCGTTGTCAAAATCTACAACGCTATTTTGGGGAAATACGTTCTCCCAAAACGTAGAACGTATAGGTTCTCAGCGGAGAGTCAGTTATAAGCCAATAAGCAGCGCTTTGATAGGAATGTAACAGGCATTTCCCCCTTTGCTAAAACATAAAAGAAGCATACTTTGATTGACTAATCATAATGGAAGGGCGGTAGGTTATTCTTTTCATATCAGCAATGTTTTAGGTCAGCTGTTATACGCATAGACGCATTTGACACAATATAACCTGTATGAAAAAAAAAAGAACTAGTATCCCCAGTATAAATAGCCTTTTGATTGAATTCGTATTGCAAAATAGACGTTACAATATCTCACAAGCCAAAGGGAACACGGGCGGTACCATGGAAACTTTTATTCAAAGTTATTGAAGAAGATAGAAACGAGGATTTGCAGGCAGTTTAAATAGTGCCCTCTTTATGCTAACGTTCTAGATAAGCTCCCGTAGTCCAGCGAAAGCTCACTATTATCGCCGAGACGAGAACGACGGACAGACGGACGGACGGACAACCAAATCATATGCCTCCGATCCGGCACCTATAATTACAATACGGTGCACTGGGCGAGGCATAAAGAAGAGAAGCGTAAAAATTGCACGTAGGCATATATCAAAACTATAGGCCTATACAGTCTGTATCAAATAAAATGGTACAAAATGGGAAACTTTTTTTTTTCTAGTATGAAGATAATCACAACCTGTTTGGTATTTCATAAAGCAGAAAACAACTTTCTTCTGCAATTTTTCATCTCATTTGGTGCTGTTTAGATCTTGAGTATGACAATCAAGAAAAATCCATTTTGCGCATGCCGTGTCTATATGCTTGTCTAGGTTTCGAACAATAAACCAAGATGACTAGAGCGAGCATGATACAACAAACAACGTGTTCTATTGCGATTTTCTCCTCGTCGCACAAAATTTAGCATAACTTTCGTTTACAAAGCAAATTATACAAAATAAAGTGTATCAGCAAGAAAAATCCTTTGGCTTTAATTTGGGACCACATACACATATCGTGTGAGAAGATTTCATACCTAAATTATTTTTTCCCCGGTTACCATTTGTTTTTGATACTGACTGTAGATCTAGGTCTACCATAAATTAAAGGTGTGCAGGCCTAAATTGTTGATATATCAGATGTTGTTCTATTTTGAAACCTTATTATTCAAATTCAATGTCAAATACCTCAGTTTTCATTATTTTTTACCTTAAAGGAGAATGCAACCGGCCAAGCCTCAGTATTAGTGATCAATGAGAGTATATTAAACAGTGAAAGTTTGAGGAAAATCGGTTAATCTGTTCAAGAGCCATATAAATTATGAAAGTTTACGATAAATCCTATAATATGAGGGTCCTTGAGTTGGAAACTTTGCCAGTATCTGTGATGTCATCGTGGATAAGTCTGGTACATATACATGTATTATTTCAATGATTAATATGAAATTTCAATCAGGCAAAAATGCTTGCAGATAAAGAAAAATTATCTTCCAAATAAAGAAAATGTTAAATTCTGTGTACAAAATCACAGATGCTGGCAAAGTTGCCAATTTTAGGGTTCCTATAATAAGGATTACTTAAACTTTCAAATTTCAGAACTCTTGAATAGATGTCCGATTTTTATTGAATTGAATTGAATTTGAATTTATTTTCCATATATCATATATCATTTCACATATACATTTTCATGAACAAATAAGAAATCATACAAATAATATTTTCAAATAATTAACAGAAATACCATATATAAAATAAAACTCATTTGATAATTGATAACAGAAGACATGCTTAAAAGCAATGCTTGTATTTTGCATGCCCCAAATAACTAATACAATGTGTGATATGGTCTTGCATAATTAACTTAGTTACCATGATGATAAGTAAAATTTGTGGATAATTGACGATTGTTTCTACAAAATGAGATAAGAAAAATATGAAGAAATGAGTGTTAAATAAAGGAAGAATGTCTGGGTTACGTTGCATTCTCATTTAATGTAAATTAATCATATGATCACAAAAGATTTCTGATTGTGTTTACCTTGACAAATATGAAGTTCACCAAGTTGTTAGACCAAACTCCATACCCCGAACTAATTTGTAAAATAAATGCGTGTTTAAATCTTATGACCAGAGGTATTTGAGTTCAACCAGGAATTGTCTTCCCAAACAGAACTAGCTACCATGTACAGTTTAGCCTTTTTGTTTGTTTTTGTTAAGTTAAGTTAAGTTAGAGGGGAATGCAGACCGGGAATGCCCTATATTTTCATGAAATTTTTCTTTCATTCAAATAAAAATTTTCATATTCATCTTTTCTTTTCAATCGGTAGAAGACCGAACTAAGACATAGACCTAAATGTTAGCACGACCATAATCATTGTCTTCAAATTCATGACATTAATGATACGTACAAATGCACTGGATATAAAACCAAGAATTTCTGAAAACATAGCTCCAAAAAGTTGTTAATCAATGAAATAAAAGTTGGGTCTAGAGGGTCTACAAAAAGTACAAATGGCAATCCCGTACTACAGTGTGTCCCAGAAAAAACGAAACCGGATTTTAGGGCAAAAGTTTTCTATCATAATAAATAATATCCATAATGAATTACACATGTATGGAAAGGTCTCTTTCTCTACTTTCATTTGATGCATAACTTATTATTCATATTTCACACATGATTGAATCAGAACAATGGAAAGTGGTTGGATCAAAATTTCATTTGCTGAAAGAAATTGCAGCTTTGAGTAAGTTTATACGTTAGTAAACATAGTTATTCTGGAAAAAGAAACACATCACATAAATATTCATAAATTTCTCTTTTATATGATACCTCATGCATAGAAAATAAATGAAGAATACCAAAGAACAATTGAAATAAAAATATGCTCATTTTCTCCCAATTGAGTGAATAGTCCAGTAAAAAGGGTTGTGCTTGGATGAATTGTGTTGACTATTTTTGCGTGAAATTGATTGGATGAAGCATGAATGATGCTTGCATAATGGAATGCAGGCAGAGATGAACATAAATGTTGATATTAATTAGATAGCAAATTATCCACTTTAATACCTGGTTTATTCCACAGAATTTCAATCCATATTCTGTACACATAATTTCAATCCATATTCTGTACACACCCCTCCCACAACAGCACTCACCGATGCATGCAGCGTATTGTTTTGTGTAAATTCGCTCAAGCCTTCGGTCCTTTAATTGTCCCAAATATGCTTTGTCCGCTGCTCGATGATGCCGCAAGCTGAATTGCCTCTTGACAAAATGACAACTATCAATTCATTTGGGAGAAATCAAGCATCTTTTTTATTTTACTTGTTCTCTGGCAGACTTTATTCATTTTTAATGCATGAGGTGTCATATAATAGAGATATTTATGAATTTTGATGTGATGTGTTTCTTTTTCCAAAATGATTATGTTTACTACGTGACCATAGAAATTTACTCGAAGTTGCAATTTCTTTCAGCAAATGAATTGGTCCAACCACTAATTGTTATAATTCGGTCATGAGTGAAATATGAATGATAATTTATGCGGCAAAATGAAAGTAGAGGAAGAGACCTTTCCATACATGTATAATTCATTATGGATATTCATAGGCTTGTTCGAACGCGGGGGGGGGGGCTGGGGGCGCAGCCCCCCCCAATATTTTTGTTGGGGGGGGCTCAGATATCATTGAGCCCCCCCAATATTTTGGTGGGGTTCAGATATCACTGAGCCCCTTATAATTTTTGGTGTGGCTCAGATATTATTGAGCCCCCAGATCTTTTTTTTTCAGGGGCTCACATATCATTGAGCCACCCCCCCCCATATGTTTGGTGGGGCTCGGAAATCATTGAGCCCTCCCCTCTCCTCCCAATATATTTTAACACAGGTCACATTTCAGGTCTCTTTAGACGAAAAAAAAAATCAGCTCGCGCTGCGCGCTCGCATGAATTATTATAGGCCCTAAGTTTGAAAATTTGCTCATAAGAACCAGGGACTGGGGTTGAGCCCCCTACTATCTGGATGGGGGGGGGGGGGCTCAGACATTGAGCATCCAATTATCTTGGTTGAGGGGGGGGCTAAATATTGAACCCCCAGTATTTTGGTGGGCTTTCAGATATCTCTGAGGCTCTTTATAATTTTGGTGTGGCTCAGATATTATTGAGCCCCAGATTTTATTTTATTTGGCGGGGGGGGGGGCTCAGATATTATTGAGCCCCCCCCCCCCATAATTTTGCTGGGGCTCGGATAACATTGACCCCCCCCCCTCCTCCTCACAATATTTTTTAAACCAGGTCACATTTCAGGTCTCTATCGAGGAAAAAACAAATCAGCTCGCGCTGCGCGCTCGCGTGATCGACTTAAGCCTTAAGTTTGAAAATTTGCTCATAGGAACCAGGGCTGGGGTTGAGCCCCCTACTATCTTGCATGGGGGCTCAGACATTGAGCATCCCAATTATCTTGGTGGGGGGGGCTCAGATATGAAGCCCCAGTATTTTCGGTGGGGTTCAGATATCACTGAGCCTCTTTATAATTTTGGTGTGGCTCAGATATTATTGAGCCCCAGATTTTTTTTTTTTTTTTTTTGGGGGGGGTCACATATCTCGCGCTCACATATCAATAGATATATATAAAAAAAAATAAGAATACGCCCAAAAGAGGCCAAGAAGGTCCCAATATATCGTAACAGTTTTAGCTCGCGCTTCGCGCTCGCATATCAATAGACATAAATAGAGGATAGGCCTACATCCACACAGCGTTCGCGCTCGCATATCAATAGATATTAAAAAAAGGATAGATCACACAAAAGAGGCCAAGAAGGTCGCCATATATCGCAATTTGTTTAGCTCCCGCTTCGCGCTCGCATATCAATGACATAAATAAAAGGATACATCCACAAAAAGAGGCCAAGAAGCCGGGTGCCATATATCGTAAAAATTTTCGCTCGCGCTTCGCGCTCGCATATCAATAGATATATAAAAAGGCATACATGCACACAAAGAGGCCAAGAAGTCCCCATTTATCGTAAAAATTTTAGCTCGCACTTCGCGCTCGCCATCATAGATAAAAAAAAGGAGACATGCCACGAAAGACCCAAGAAGGTCGCCATTTATCACAAATTTTTTAGCTCGCGCTCGCCCTCGCATATCAAGACATTAAAAAAGGGATACATCACACAAAGAGGAAAGGTCCCCATATATCGTAGAAATTTTACTCGCGCTTCGCGCTCGCAATACAATAGATAGAAAAAAAAAGAGACATGCACACGAAAGAGGCCAAGAAGTCCATCTCGTAAAAATTGTAGCTCGCGCTTCGCGCTCGCATATCAATAGATAGAAAAAAAAAGGAACATGCACACGAAAGAGGCAAAGAGGTGCCATATATCACAATTTTTTTTAGCTCGCGCTTTGCGCTCGCATATCAATAGACATAAATAAAAGGATACATCCACACAAAAGAGGGAAGGTCGCCATATATCGCAAATTGTTTAAGCTCGCGCTTCGCGCTCACATGATTTAATGGATATGGGGGATTGAAATAAAACTTGATTTCATGCCAAACAAATAGGTTGCGTTTTGCGCTTGTCATGGTAGCTTCAATCACCTAGGCAGATGCGTGGTCAGAGCGCCCCCCCCCCATATTGGCAGTCTTAAAATAGGGGGAGGGAGATAAAAGACAAAAAAAGGGAAAGCCTGTAAAATTACACCCCAAAATGCTCTAAAAAGGAAAAATATTGCAACAAAAAAAAAAAAAAAAAGAGAGAGCTATCATGGGAAATTCTGTCAACGGGGGTTAATCGACAATTTCCCCCAAATGGTTGGTCAAAAAAATTATTGAGCCCCCAATCCTGAAATCTTCCGAAGCCTATGGATTAATTCATTATGATACAAAACTTTGGCCATGAAATCCGGTTTCGTTTTATCTGGACATAGTGGACCACTCGTGAATGCGCGTCAATATCGTACAATGCAGATTGCAGTGACTGCCAAAATCTGAATCTGAGACCAGCCCACAATTGAGGTTAAAATATGACTTTTCTTGTATGTTTTTATCAAATAATCATATTCTTACATATCACACTGTCTTCTTAGCTGTCAAATTCTCAGATATTTTATGAAAATAACTCAATTTGGGCCAGAAATATCGTCAGAAAATGAGTTGTTACTTTCAGTTCACATGCCGACTATTGTGGAAAAGTTGCACACTTTGTCACCACATCTTTTTGCACACAAGTGAATACAGCACTCGCCGTGGTCCACTATACTATAGTACGGGATTGCCATACAAATTTTAATAAGTTTCTTACCCACAAAACAGAGACCAAATCCATGATTTGCAGTAAATCTACTGGTACGTTGACTGTATATTGTTAGACGTCCACCACGGATTCCGAAAACGAGATTCCCAGATATATCCAGGGCGCGGCGTGGCTGGATATATATAGGACGTCAACGTCTCTACTAATTCCACGTGCGCGTACGCTTTGGACATAAATTAAGTCTCGCCATTTACTTTTGAAGAAGTCAACTTGGCAAGATACTTTATGTCGCCATGACGACATATAACTTTTTGTAAGTAGACTTGGCGAGATAACGTATCTCGCCATGTCGACATGTAACGTTTTATAAGTCGACTTGGCGAGATAACGTATCTCGCCATGTCGACATATTACTTTTTATTAGTCGACTTGGCGAGATAACGTATCTCGCCATGTCGACATATTACTTTTTATTAGTCGACTTGGCGAAATAACGTATCTCGCCATGTCGACATACAACTTTTTATAAGTCGACTTGGCAAGATAACGTATCTCGCCATGTCGACATAACAACTTTTTATAAGTCGACTTGGCAGATACGTATCTCGCCATGTCGACATACAACTTTTTATAAGTGCGACTTGGCAAGATAACGTATCTCGCCATGTCGACATACAACTTTTTATAAGTCGACTTGGCAAGATAACGTATCTCGCCATGTCGACATACAACTTTTTATAAGTGACTTGGCAGATAACGTATCTCGCCATGTCGAATGTAACTTTTTATAAGTCGACTTGGCAAGATAACGTATCTCGCCATGTCGACATGTAACTTTTATAAGTTGACTTGCAGATAATATCTCGCCATGTCGACTACAACTTTTTATAAGTGACTTGGCAAGATAACGTATCTCGCCATGTCGACATGTAACTTTTATAAGTCGACTTGGCAAGATAACGTATCTCGCCATGTCGACATTGTAACTTTTTATAGTCGACTTGGCAAGATAAAATATCTCGCCATTGTCGACATAATGTGCTATTAAGTCGACATGGCGAGATAAAATATCTCACTATCTCGTCAAGTAGATGGCACTTTAAAGCTTCCGTAGGATTCGGCCTCTGCAAAACTTTGGGAACAAAGCAGCTATAAACTATAGGTGGCGCTACGCGAAATTGATGCATACTACTTTACTAACCAAGGAGGAGAGATTGTCTTTTCAGATCTGTACCTTGGGGAAAAGAGTCTCTTTCCTCCCACCAATTGATACAGCAATCGTCGAACCTTGATGGACAACGCAAATGAGTCATTATTGCGTTAGATTTAATCACGAAATAAAAACAAAAAAAGATCAATATTTTCTCTTTTTCGCGTCTCTCTCTCTCTCTCTCTCTCTCTCTCTCTCTCTCCTCTTTCAATTGTCTACTCTGAGCCTCCACCTCCCAACCCCCCCCCTCTTTCTCACCGTCTTTAAACGCCTCTCCACCCACGAATGTGTTTATCCCCTAAATCAAAGCAGCATTCACACGACACGTTACAAACATGACATATTGATAATTTCATTTCTTCATTTTAATGTTATGAGTTATAAAACTGATACATAGCAAGCATATTTTCATGTTCTGGTGTCCCGCATGAGTATCATTTTAGCGACTATATGTACATCAGAAATAAATTTCTATACAAACAAAAATCTTTTGCAGGAAGAGAATAATATATTATGAAACTTACTTCGTATACATTCTTACAATTATGTATACAAATATTTCAATGCCTGTGTGATTTTGTATCAGTTTAAAGCTAAGGTGAGTATACAAGAAGTAGCCCTCCTAATAACATTAGGGGAGACTGGGTTAATTATGGCCCCCTTTTTCAATTTCATATTACTATAGGTTTCCGGTCAAGTTTAACTATCTCCGATCAATTGACATTTCTTTCGAGGGCTTCGTCCGGAATTTGATCGCGATTACAGATCTGCAATGACTTTATGTGTAGCCAAAATCAAACACCGTTCAATCCACTTGCAAATTGCACCGACGAATTTACTCTGTTGTGAGCAGTCTTTCGTCAGTGTTCGCTCAAATTCGTCCATTCGTAAATTTCCCGTCTCTGGGAATCAAATTCGTTTTGGGGCATCCACTTTAGAAATAACTGAATACAATTAGGAATGCTAGGTTCGGGTAGGAAAATTAATTTGGGAGGGGCCGTGAAGTGTTTTTGTCAGAAAAGAGGCTGATCATGGGGGAAGGGGGCCTGAGCTTGGAAAACAGACACAACACACACAACCAAACAAAACAAAAACAAAACACATAGGCTGATTATAATGTTCGCGTTTTTATCAGAATAAATTCAAAAATTGCTCGAAAACGAAATGTTTACAAAAAAATACAATAAAAACAAAACTAATGTGTATAAAACAGAGTATAGGGGCTGCAGCCCCATCCCATGCGCGTATTTGGGGAGGGGGGGGGGGGCTTTACGGGCCCGGGCCCCCCGGGTAGCGTATTTTTTTTTTACACCACTGTTCTGCCATTTATTCAAAATAAGCCAACGAAACTGCTCGCGAGTGACTCTAGTCGACGCAGTGAGCGAATCTTGAAAATCTGAGTGGGTTTGCGCTAGTCTGCAAACACAGACTATATTTTTGACAGCGGAACTCATTACCTGCCCAAAGCCTCGGATATTTATACAAATGTCAAGTCTCTGACGATGTCAGATCAGTAAAAATATGAAGGTAGAAATCCACAGAACAAATGAGTATCTATAGTACAGTGCAGTCTCATTCCATAAATACTAATGTGCATAAGGATTTGGACTGGCAGACTAATTAGAAAATTTGGACTTTGGACTTGCAGCGCAGACGAGCTCTATATACTGCGTGAATCTCACTCGGTCTTGTGTCAGCAACTCTCTCTCTCTCTCTCTCTCTCTCTCTCTTCGTCTTCTATAAAATATCTCAGATTATCTTCTCATTACCTTGCATTTCTTCACTGTCATTGGACACCACCCCCTTCTCTCTCTCCACCCATTTATATTTATGTTGTCTGACGTGTTTGATCGACCTCTTCATCATTTTGTAAAAATCATTTTATTGGTTTTTAAAAATGCAGAAAAATAAACGAAAAATATGGGTGAAAGTTTTAAGAAAGTTGACCAAATATTTTTATCGAAGTTATGAATATTCAAAGTTATGTGAAGTCGCATGCGAGTAGCTCGATCTCCCAAAGCGTTGTGTATGCAAATTCGATAATATTTTTTCTTTTTTTTTTTCATGGTTCTTGATAAAAGAATGGGTCAATTCGATAGAGGCATGTATGAACATAATTATGTTTGATGATATATCGACTGCACAGATGAAATTATTAATATTCTTCTGAAAAAAGACGCTTTATGGAATTTACATTACATAATAGCACCTCGCAAGTTAAGTCACAGAATCAAAATTTTAAATATTCATAGCTTCGTTATTTTTTTTTTTTTTTGATTTTCTTCAAGCTTAAATTTTTTGATATATCAACCTAAAAACAATGCATTTTAAAGCGCTTTTTTGTGCTATGCTCAAGATAATAATTATCTCATTAACAATAAAGCGCGAAGCACAAGCAATATTTTGCTAAATATATCAATGAAAACGAGATATTTTTAATGTGTTTTGTCATCACATTGCCTGATTTTATATCTCATCAGCGAGTGCGAACGCGAGCCAAAAAATACATCATCCTGAAAACACTATATTTCAAGCCTGTTTTGTGCTGCTCATAAAAAAAAATCGAATACGAACACAAAGCGATATATTTAACTGAAGAAGAGATACGCAAATAATGTGAGCGCAAAGTGTGAGATGAAATTCTTGATATTAGACCACAAAGTTTTTGAGCGCTATGCGCTCAAAAACAGGATAAAAATATATCAAAAATAGATAAGTCGAGCGCAAAGCGGAAGCTGAAATATTGATTTTAAATTGAATTTAACGCCCTTTTAGCTCTAAACAGTGGATTTTGTCTCTGGTTTGTTTTCCTCTTCACAAAACCTCTAACCCCCTCCCCTCCCATAAATCTCTCTCTCTCTCTCTCTCTTCATTTCTTGCAAATACACTCTTGCTTTTCTTCCCTAAAACTTGTAGGCCTATGTTTCATCTACTTACACCCCCCCCCCCCCCCTCCCCCTCTCTCTCTCGTACTCTTCCATAGCGAGCACACCATTCAAAAAACCCTTACTTCCCTCCAAAAAATCCTCCATATAAATCACCCTTGGAATACAGCGTGTGATATGATGTGTATCTTCTCTGTGTGTAGCTAGAACCTATCAGTACGGACTGTATGCACAAGAGTACTAGTATTCTCTCGCCCAAAATATTTTGAAGTAGATTAGACTCGCTCGCGAGCAGTTTTGTTGGGATATTTTGAATAAATGGCAGAACAGTGGTGTAAAAAAAAAATACGCCCCCGGGTACTCTCCCAAAAGGGCGCCAAAATGAGCAAAAGGTGTAAAAAAAAAAAAAAAAAAAAAAAAAAAAAAAAAAAAAAGTTAAAAAAAAAAGTAAAAGTAAAAACGGAAAAAATTGACATGATTTGAGGCGATTGACCTGTACAACCTACCCCTATGGTTGATATATGACCTTCCGGTTGGCCGCAGGCCAAAAAAAAATTTAAACGCCTTTTTCTGAAAAGGGGGACACTTTAGATCAAAGGCATAGATCTAAAGAGAAATTTATTCGGAGAGCGAGGAGATACGAAGAAAATTTGTCTTTGAATGTATGCTTTAAAGAATCATAATGGATGCCTTGATTCCAGTTTATATTAGAAATTTAAAAAGTGCGAGCGCGAAGCGGAAGCCGAAAATTTTAAGGTAAAGGTTTGTGATATTTGTGCATTGTAATTCTTATTGATCAGCGAGCGCGAAGCGGGAGGAGAAAATTTTAAGCTGAAATTTAATATATTTGTGCAATAAAGGTCCTGTATAGCATCCGCGAGCGCGAAAAAAACAATAAAAACAGAACAAAAACACAATGTAGAGGCAGGCGTAACGGATTTGAAAGTGTGGTCTCGATGGAAAAAAAAGGCACTTAAAAAAAAAAAGGAAACACTTTCGATCAGCGGCATTATAGACCTAAAAAGAGATGTATTCGAAGAGGGAGGGGGTAAGAAGAAAATTTGTCTTTGAATGTATGCTTTTAAGAATCATAATGGCTGCCTTGATTCCTGTTCATTTTAGTAATGGAAAAGTAATGCGAGCGCGAAGCGCGAGCCCAAATGTTTAAGCTAAAAAATTGGAGATCCTATTTGGTATCAGCGAGAGCGAAGCGCAAGCATAAAATAATTTAGTATCCAGTTAGAAGATACATTTTACATGCTTTGTTAAAAAACAGCGATAGAAAACGAATCCACAATCTTTGCTATGAAAACGTTGTGGGCTGCAGGCCCCAATTAAGCCCTCCACCAACCTAGCCCGTACACAACTACATTAATGTTTTTTATTGTCAACAACACCCTTTCCTCAGGTTTGTCCCCAGACGAGGAGAGGGGGTGTACTGGGTTTTGACAGACGTGTATCAATCAGATACATTGGATCCAACCTTTTTATACATAGGTTACTGTTTGTTACTTAGTGCGAGGTCGCATAGCGACCGAGCAGAAAAAATTTGGGGGTTTTGGAGTAAAAAAAAAGAGGCATTTTTTAGTATTAAGAGCGCTATTTTAACCAATAACACAATTATCTAGTGTATTTTTTCTTTATTTCTTTCTTGAAAACTGGGGGGATGTTTGTACAGGCCATCCCCCCTCCTCAAAATCTGGGGGGGGGGGGGTTTCCCCCCCCCCCCTCATCCCCCGGGATTTACGCCTGTGCTTACCAGGAGAAAAACGTTTCAATATCCACAATATTACTTTATAATAGTTTATTAACTCAATATCGGTAACACAATCTAGGCCTATAGCTAGTATAGGTTTTCCCGGTCAAGTTTAAACTATCTCTGATCAATTTGACATTTCTTTCGAGCGCTTTCGTCCGGAATGTGATCGCGATTACAAATCTGCAATCAAATTCGTTTATGTGTAGCCAAAATCAAACACCGTTCAATCCAATTGCGAATTGCGCCGACGAATTTTCTGTTGTGAGCAGTCGCATTCGTCAATGTTCACTCAAATTCATCCATTCGTAAAATTCCCGTCTTCTGGTGAATTCAAATTCGTTTTGGGGCATCCACTTTAGAAATAACTGAATACAAATTAGGAATGCTAGGTTCGGGTAGGAAAATAAAATTTGGGAGGGGCAGTGAAGTGTTTTTGTCAGAAAAGAGACTGATCATGGGGAAAGGGAGAGCCTGAGCTTGGAAAACACACACACACACACACACACACACACACACACACACACACAAAACAAAACAAAACAAAACACATATAAAGCTGATTATAATGTTCGCATTTTTATCAGAATGATTTCAAAAACTGCTCG
>CALNVZ010003429.1:30855625-30874753 GCA_940671915.1 Paracentrotus lividus
AAAGGAAAAAAAAAAGAGGGGAGAGAGAAAAGATGCAAGATCGACAATATTGACTAAAAAATCGTACCCCTGTGACCGCTACATGATGACGTTCTGGATGACCGAATGCAGCAAAAAAAACATAACAAATTGTCCCTTTTCGTTACTAAAAGTGTCCTTTTTTTTCTTGGCTACTAAGGACATTTTTCATATTATAAAAAAAAACTTTTATTGTAAAAAGGGGCACTTTTGTTACTAAAAAGAACCCTCCCCTCCACAGTTTCTTTATTTAAACCCGGATTTTTGCGTCCGGTCCCTACGCGACCTCGCATAAAATGGAAATACCAAGCAATACGCATGAGACCAATTACCCTGCTGCCGTAAAAGAGTGTTGTCAGAAGCAGATAGGCCTATTGACATCCCTCTAAACGTATTTTTAATGCCCTTTCTAGCACTTATGTTTTTAAAAATCATTTAAAACATGTAAATCTATTTGCAATTGGTACTTAACATTATCATGGGGGCAATACTTTTACACTTTGCTCTAAGTATGTAATAAAACTGTAATGTTGCTTAAACTTTAAATGTTGCTTAAACTGTACATGTACATTTTTCTTTTACAAAGGGGCACTTTTAATCTGTCAAAAATCAATATATTGAATAGCATATAAATAAATTGAAATACTACTTTTATTACCCAGCCCCTCCCTATCCCATAAATTCTGTTCATTATGCCACTGAGGTAAAGGGCCCCCTTTTCAGAATTTCAAATTCGTTTAGCAGCCTCTGAATACAAATTATTGCTTATAAATTATCTTTTGAGTTTATCATGGGTGCCACCCCCATGCTTCGTGCGTTCACACGGATAGGCCTAAAACGTTTTAAATTGCATGCCTAAAAACGAATTTGACTGCTGGAAGCTCACCTCCATTTCCTTTTTACAGCTGGGATTTTTTTTTAATTGATCGCACGAATTTGATTTCATGCACATTGACGAAGTTCACTGCACATAAACACTTTTGATCGCACATAAACGAATACGAATTGTCATTAACGATTATGAAAGAACATAAACGAAATCGATTGCTCAAAAAGTTAACTTAATTTACCGATAGCCCCGCTCCGGGAAGGTATCGTTTAAATTGACTGAATATTAACAGTGTACATGTAGTAATATGCATGGAATAGAGATGAACAGATACTGTGCCTGGTTTATAAATGCAAATACCGGTAAACACAATATTCACAGTCACACACAAGAAAAGCTTCTTATTGTTTATCAAGGTAATTAACAATTAGCTTGCAAAATTTCACTAGTTTTGATAACGCTGTGCCTTTGGAGTTATTAAAGAGAAGATCCATTTTATATAGGGCCTAGCTACATTAGGTTGTGTCACACACAAAAAAAAAAAAAAAAAAAACTCTTCATGGCTTGTTTACGGTAAATTTCAAAAACTGGGCACTGGAATAGATAATAAAACTCATCCCCAGTCTGATTCAGGGAGCAATATTCACATATTCGTTCATATTTGCATACCTCCCAGCTGACACCTTCCCTGACTACAGTGCGTCCCAAAAAGAACTATTCACTTTTGACAAGGCTACCAAATTAAAAGTGTATGTTTCTTGGGGAAAAGGTTTAGGTGTCTATAAAGCTCATATCCTCAACTATCATTATGACACCAACAAATCTGAAAATAACGCATTCTTCAGTGCATGAGCAATGCCCACTTTTATGAAGGACACAAAAAATAGCCTGCGCAGAAATTGGCTATTCATCATTTACCACCTGGGTATGGCATGCCAAGAAGGATTTTAAAAAATAATGGAATGAATCAGCTAACAGAGTAAAAAAATATCAAAAGTCAGAAATATGTTTATTTTTTCACCGTTTTGTTTTCATATTATTGATTTTTGCTCTGACTTCAGTTTATTTTTGTCTTTCAGGGGGGCGTTTCACGAAACCGTCATAAGTCTAACTTCTTGACTAAATCGGAGATAGTGAACTTGTCCACAAGCAGGTTCCACGAAGCCCTCTCTGACAAGATCGTGGACAACAAGCTGACTAACTTGATACTTATGACAGCTCCGGACCTGTCATATCTTTTGGATAGCGTTTACACGTCAATCAAACACAATTTATGGAAAGCGATCGGTTTAGGCGAATTGTATTTGCCGCGGCAATCTTGATTTTTTTTTTCATTTCTGTTATTATAAAATG
The DNA here is from genome assembly GCA_940671915.1 of Paracentrotus lividus. Taxonomy (NCBI): domain Eukaryota; kingdom Metazoa; phylum Echinodermata; class Echinoidea; order Camarodonta; family Echinidae; genus Paracentrotus; species Paracentrotus lividus. The sequence continues at coordinate 30,857,826 of CALNVZ010003429.1, forward strand.
TGACGATCGACCTCAAGATATTGGTCTAATATGCAGAAAATAAATGGTTGTTAATGATCGAGTGCTTTTTATTTTTAATCAAGAAATAATATGGAGTAAATATATCAAATCAAGAAATAATATTGAGTAAATTTATAATCATCATTTAGCCTACCATAAAGCTAAATAAAGAGACCCGTAAAGACTACGTTGAGAGTAAAATCGATCTCATTAGTCCCAAAATTGTTTAATAAGTAATTTTGAATATATATTTTTAAAATTTGTACTGTATTCTTGGTTTCTTTTTGTCAGCGAACAAAAAATAGAGGAAAACATCAATCTACTTCCATTTTCAGCTAGAATATTTTTTTTATAGTCTGTTTTTACGAAACTATCAATTTAGCACAAAATACATTTTCCATAATTCTATGAGTTTTCATACTGTTTTTGACCGATTCCATCACGCCAATTTTCGATAATATTGATTTTTTTTTTTTCTAAAACATAATTTCTAAAATCAGCGAAACCGTGATTAAGGCTATTGCTCGATGACATTATCTCCGATAATATCGATATTACAAGTTGTCTAGCTTGGAAAAGCTTCGTGTAACCGACTTAGTTAGATTGGAGCTAACTCCGTGGTTGGCGGATAAAGATATGACTAACTTGTCCATGGTTTCGTGAAACGCCCCCCAGGTTAGCTGATTTATTCCATTATTACTTGAATCCTTCTTGGCAGTCCATACCCAGAGGATAAATGAATAGCGGATTCCTGCGCAGGCTGTTTTTTGTGTCCTTCATAAAAGTGGGCATTGCTCACTGATCAAAGAATGCGTTATTTTCGGTCTTTTTTTGTTTAAAAATGATAGTTGAGGATATGAGCTTTATATACATCTAAACTTTTTCCCCAAGAATCATATATTTTTAATTTGGTAGCCTTGTCAAAAGTGTATAGTTCTTTTTGGGACGCACGTACTGTACAGTTTTTGTGTCCTACACAAAAGTGGGCATTGTTCACTGAAGAATGGGTTATTTTCGGATTTTTTTTTGTGTCATAATGATACTTGAGGATATGAGCTTTATGTATATCTAAACTTTTTTTCCCAAGAACCATATATTTGTTTATTTGGTAGCCATTTCAAAAGTGTTTAGTTCTTTTTGGGACGCACTGTATAGGGAGCTTATTATTCAAACATCTAAGTTAAATCGACAAAAATTCTAGTAACATAAATAATTTTACTTTTGGCGTTCCGTACATTAGCGAAATTGCAAATCTATTATTTAGGACACTGCTAGCTTGGTAGACTCTACGCGCTACGCCCTGGAAAAAAAAAAGTTTAATTAGCCCTACAATGCCGAATTTAAGAGCTGGAGTGATGGTAAATAAGTTATCTTCTGATTGGCAGGTTGCCAGAGCTGTTCTAGAGGATGAATACAAAGTTTTTAGGAGAAATTCAGCTTCAACAAAGATCAGAACTCGACATGAATTTGTCACACATTTGTTAGATGTCCACCGAGTGTGGACATCGTGTGGCGTATGCCCCTGCAGCTTCGGCGTAGTGGCCTCTAGCCGAGACGTCGACAATGCAGGTGTTAGTACCGGGTCTGCAGCACAACTCTGCCAGCAGTTTCGAAAGAATATGCCGCACAAAATTGACGTTACATCGGCTTCGAAATATACATCAACAACAGATGGGTGAGAAATTAGACAAAGGTTTTTCCTAGTTTTGTTTTTCATTGCATTTTTATTTTGTTATTTGGGGAAGAATCTCTAACTTAGTCTAACACGTTAACGCACACAAGCAACTTAACCATCTGGGACTAATGACAAGACTCAGTAAGAAAACTTTCAGAAAACAAACTTAATTTTTCACTTTTTAAAATAACATTTTCACTTATCTTTCTTCAATAACTGAGTGGTCAGATGTTCCTTTCACTATCCATGATGTTTTGAGTTTTCTTTCTTTCTCCTTGGATGAAATATTATTTTTCAAAGTCCACTTTCTGAAAATTTCCCCGCACGTTTTTGGGCGGGAAAGGGCAAAAAAATAAGTGATGTTTTAATTTTTTTTTTCATGATTTTGATTTGAAATTTATCCAAAACCTATTCACTGTGTCTTATAACGACATAGACATATGCTACTACTTAATTTGGGAGCTGAAAGTTATTGCAAAAAAGAGAAAAACCTCAGATAAAACAACATTGACAAGGTTGCAAAATTTTCACCAAAATATGGCAGTTTGGTCCACGAGGTCAATACTAAAGTATTGACATCGTATTATGAGTGCGTTAACGTAGATCTAACTTAACATTAGATCTGCGAAATATTTTGCCGAAAATCTCAAAATTTGGTGGGTCGTATCTATCGGACCCAAAATTTGAGATTTGGTGCTGTGAGATGACCTTTAACAATATCACTAATTTTCATCAAAAAGCGAAATTGGTCAGGTTAAAATTTTCAGATATTTTGCATGATTTGACATGGAATGACCCCCCCCCCCCCCCATCAGTAGAGGCGCCGGTCCAAAAACAAAGAATCGTCTCAGATTACTGGACTTGTCCTCGTTTATAAAGACACTGTACAGTAAAAATAGCCTCCCAATTGATGCCAACTCCATGCTCCACTCATTGAAGCTCTACTGTGCCATGATCCCCATATCTACAACACAGTGATTGACACTTAATCCCTTTTAGGGTCTATATCCTTGGGAAGACGGACAGGTCATAAAAGTAGACGATGAACTGGGGGTAACTGATGATAAGGAATCTAATTATAGCACTCTCAAGTTCCGTAACTGCCATCCAAATCCTGTAGGTCCCAAAAGAAAACAGGCGTCTTCATATATGAAGACAAACCTTGTTACTGATGACGGCAAAATTTGGCAAACGTCATTGTTTATGCAGACGGTCAGTGTTTATGCAGACGATCAGCTGTTCTGGACCGGCGCCTCTACTGCCCATCTTCAATGGAATGTGCATTAGTTACAAGTATTTTTTTAATTGTTCATTACATTTTACTTGTAGGCTTGAGCATGCACTGCACACGGATCATCAAGCAGAAAGCAATGAGGGGGTTGATGATGCTGGTAATATCAATGAGGTGGTTTTCCCCCTAGCAAGGGCTGATAATGGTGAAGATGGACCCCAAGCGGATGTTAACACAAGCACAGAGAAGGCATCAAGAGGAAGAGGTAATTCATAATTAGGCTAATAAAAAAAGAAAACAAATGTGAAATTGGTGTAACCCACTCAACACTAATGATATCATATGTACTTTATCTGTAATTTTTTTTTTCTCGGTCCAGTTGATTGCTTAAGTTTCATTCTCTGGTCCATACAATCGAAAACCAATAGCTAGCAAAAGGAAAATAACTCTAAGAGAAGTAAAACATTTAAAAATGAGAATAGTGATATGTAAATGTGATCTCAAGCAGAAACAGAATTGTGCAAGAGATCTTTTTTTATTTATATAGCAGATAGTTCCGGAGTAAAATCGTCTTGTAACACTGGGAAAAAAAGAAAATAAGAGAACGGCTTTTGGAAAATTAGAAGAATCAAGATTTCATAATTCCTTGCTCATTTCACTCACACTCTCTGTGTGAGTATGTGTCTGTCCTGATCCTGATGAACTACATGTATGCCTCTGTATGAATGTCTTTTATTATAGGCCTTAAACGTGGTGTATAGTTTTGGTAACAAAAAAGGAATTGGCACAAAATCGATCAAATGTAGTTACATGTTGTCCACATTGCACTAAAAGATACGTGTGAGAGATCTTGTGACATTCTTTTCATTATTTCCGATGATTTTCATTGAATTTGTTTGAATGAAGCGTAATTAACGGCCGTTTAGACCTCTGCTGACAGATTTGCACGCCCAAGGTTACGGCGTGAATTAGTGCGAACGATCTGTGTGTAACACCCACACAAGAGAATCCCCATTGGTTTTCCACGTGAGCGCTAACCTGTGACGGGTCCCCGACTTATCTTTTTTATCCTTATATTATGAAATAAAGACACTTAAACGAGATTTCAGGTACTATAATTTGCTTTATTATAGTTCTTGGATTCAATCTTTCATAATTTATCTTTATTAGTGTGAATCAAAATTAATTTTTCCTTCTCCCGAAACTATACACCACCTTTAAAGTTTGTCAGTTTTAGGGCAAGGCCATTTTTCAATAGGGCCCTTTTTTAAAGTACAGCACCAATGCAAATGTCTGGGAAAGGGCATTAAAATCTCCAAGGCCAAACAGGGGATTTTGGAAGAGGAATTAAGGCCAGTAAGGGGGGCATCCAGGACCATGGCCTCTGTGTCTGTTGATTAATTTAAGCCCTGTATTATTTTATTTCTTTTGCAGATCTACTGGGCCACTCTGAGAAGGCTAGTCAAGATCTAAATATACTCATCAAACACGAAGGATCTTCTCAAGAGCATTGTGATGTTGATATGGAAAGCAGTAGGAATGAAGCAACATCTCAACAAAGATTTTATGATTCCTTTCTTACTCAAGGTATTGCTTCTGGTGAGAAAAGACTTAGAGTTTTGACTTTTGTAAATTATTTTTTACTTTGTACAAATATGTTCAAGAGTTGACGCATTTGACGCAATGCATCCTATGCTTTGGCCATATTGCAATAATGATAGAAGTACAGGGAAGGGGGACGGGGGGGGGGGGAGGTATTATTACCCCCAATATTTTCTGCATAGTTCTACTTTCTGCATAAGTTTTTTTACCACGTTTAATTTTTTTAATTTGTCAAGTCTTGAGCAATATTTTTGTGAATATCGGATGTACCGTTTGGCCTTTGCACAACCTTATAAATGTGGTTCAGTGTGTGAAGGGAAGGAATGCAAATTCATTTGAGTTTTATCCTTTCATAAGGATGTGATTATTTCCACTGTCTTTGGCTGACATACCACGATTATTCTTCAAAATGGTTCTACGATAAACTTTGCGGGGAAAAAATGATAAAAGAACTTAATATTAGAATTTCCTTTTCAAGTTTGGTCGTAAGAAAGGCTTTAACCACTTTGCTGCTTTAACCATATTACATGCTTGACGTTTGTACACTGCGTGCGGACCACATGATATTACGTGATCGTGCTATTGTCTGAGCTTTTGTCTGTTTTGACACACCAGCGCCACGCTGGTCATAACCGTACTGTGCAATTTGGTCCATGCAGCAGTCAAGTGGTTAATGAATATTACAATAGAGGTCATGTGACATCTCAAACCCATACCAATATTTCTTAATTTTGGTCTCAAAAGTTGCATAAAAATTGAGAGATTGTGCCAAAATTTTGGGGTCACATCTGAATGCATTTTGTGATTATGATGCAAAAACCAGAGTACCAGTATTCGTAAAGATCCCGCCCAGTCTTTATTAAGGGTTGCAGAATTATGTAAGGGGGGAGGGGGTTTGTTACCTGCCTTGATATCAGAAATGAAGAGTTATTTTGTTCTTCTTTTTAATTGAGTGATCCCAATGAACTTTAGAACAATATTCTCCTTCACAGATCTTCCTCATCCTTTGGAAAAGACGAATCCACCTTCTTATCCGCACATCAGACAAGAGGAAGTTTCTCAAGAGCGTTATGCAGTAGATATGGATAGCAGTCAGAACGATGTAACAGATTGCCACAGACCTGAAGAAGATATTCCAACACAAGACATTGGATCTGGTGAGAAAATATGATGTAGATTACAATCAAACTTGTCTATTAAGGCCATCCAAGGGAAACAGAAAATGTGACCACTGTAGACAGGTGGTCTTTATAGACAGGTTCTTCAAAACACATTTTTTCCTGAAGAGAACAATATGTGATGCATCACATCAAAATGAGAGACAAGTCGCAGAGCAAACTCAGCACAGGGTCAAGGAAATTGGCAAAATAATAAAAACTGTCTAATTTTGGGAAAACATTTTCTTTAATTTTCAGAAACTTCAATGTTTCATGTGTACTCTGTAAAAAATTGAGTAAAAATGATGAAAGGAATGTAAAAAAAAAAAAAAAGGATTAACTTGCCATTATCTTTGACTCTTTTCTGTCAACTTGTCTCTCATTTTGATGTGATGAGTCACATGTGTGTCCACTATTGACAGGGTGACCACCACAGTGCATCCCAGATAAAAGTAAACCCAACTTTAAGAGCCTTGTATCAAAATTGTATTACTTATGTGTCATTGATTTTTATATCATGACAAAAAGTAACTCATATTCTATCCAATGGGACCAACATCATGTCTGTGTCATGGTAGTGGGTGACTTAGCACTAGAGTTCTTAAAACTTCGTTCATAAACAAATTGTACCAAGTTTTATCAGTAGCAGCCCGAGCTTTCTGCTAATTCATTCTTTGTGTCAGGCCAGCCTTCTTAAAGGGGAATCCAACCTAAGGAGAGAATCAACCTTACAGGAAAGAGGAAAATGAGAGGAGCAATCTAAAAAAAGTTTCATCAAAATCGGTTATAAAATAAGGGAGTTATGGAAGTTTGAAAAGTGTAGTTGTTCCTACTATGGGGATCCTCAAATTGGCATCATCGGCTTCAAAATGGCCGATCTTATGGACAACTCTCCATTCATTTTGTACACAAATTTTCAGATTTTCCCCATTTTCTTTCGAAATATATCTTACCTCCTTCTGAGCTCAACATATGTTTTGTGAAATATATTTTCCCATGACATATTTTGAGCTCAGAAGTAAAGAAGACTAATTTTGAAAGAAAATGGGGAAAATCTGAAAATTTGTGTACAAAGTGAATGAAGAGTTGTCCCTGAGATCGGCCATTTTGAAGCCGATGATGCCAATTTGAGGATCCCCATAGTAGGAACAACTACACTTTTCAAACTTCCATAACTCTCTTATTTTATAACCGATTTTGATCAAACTTTTTTTAGATTGCTCCTCTCATTTTCCTCTTTCCTGTAAGGTTGATTCTCTCCTTAGGTTGGATTCCCCTTTAAGTCCATTCATAAGGGACTTTGAATTACTTGGGTTAGGGCAAGTCCAAGGTAATCCGCATGTTAGTATGGGACATTTCAGAGCCTTTTACCCTCTGTAAAATCTTTTTGGAGGTTAAGGGTACTATTTTTTCTCATGCTCATGGTAGGTATCCAAGAGAGTAATACACTGATGGGAGATGAGGACATATGACCTTTGACCTTTGATGCAATAGCATGAAATGTAGTGCGTTACGTATGGGACCAGAGGAATTCAAGTTTTTTAAGAAAAATTTTCAACTCCAAAACTCTCTGAAAGTATTTCCACTGATGTATTGAAGTTTGGTGTAATGAAAGGTCCAATCCTCTAGTTTACTTCTGTAAAGTTTGGAGTCATAATGATTGTCACTTTTTTTGTAAGCCTATGTTAAAGTCGGAGAGGACGTGTTACGTATGGGACAGTTACGTATGGGACAATTTGTCCCCATAGAGAATGCACACAATTTGATCCATATTTCTAAAATCAATTTTTTTTCAAATATGGAAATAGCAAAAGATTTTTTTTCTTTTAAAATGTTGTATTGAAACATATTCAATAGGATTTTAAAAGAAATTGACAATTCCAACTATTGATTCTTATGTTTTTCATTGTTTTGTGAATTTCTTATGTATTCTAAATTGTTTTTTATTTTTCCATATTTCTCCATAATTGCCAAATTTTTTGGTTTCATTTTTTTTCATGGATCAAGTATCATGGCAAAGCAAACTTTATAAACTCCAGAAAATGTGAATAAGTCACTTTTTGGAGCACTCTTAATTTTTTTTTTCTACATTCACTTTGTACACAAACTTCCCCTTTGACATTGTGTACAAATGTCCCATAAGTAACACATTTTCCCATACGTAACAATATTTTAATTAACTATAAATTAAAAAGTTAATTAAATTTTCAAAACTTAAAATGGTATTATAACGTCACACTGATTAATTAGAACTTCCCAGAGTTTGCAAAAATTCAAGTGTTGTATTCTGGGAAATACTTAACAAAATGTCTCAATTTTGTTAAGTATGGACATTTCATGCTTGGACACGAGCTAATTTTGCATATTTAATTAGATTTCACCAATTTTTTTTTAATAAAATTTTTTGAATGATTAAGGGGTCCATGTTCCCACCCATGATTGAATCTCAACTAATTTGTTTTGATTTTCTATGAATTTTTATAAATGTCCCATACGTAACGCTCTGTTTACCAATTATGCAAATTAGATGCCCCAAATTTGCATAAATTTGCATATTAACAAATTTTTCTTAATGAAATTCTGAGGTTTGACATTTAGGCTTTCATGTTCTACCAAAAACTCCTTCATAAGACAAAGATGAAATTTTGTCTTTGAAGGGGACATTATCTTGGACTTGCCCACTATTGAAATGCAAGGGCTGCTTTTACCCAAACTTGGTACAGTGCAATATTTACGCTTGTTGTTTAAAACCCATGTGCTCAGTCATCAGTCACAACACAGGTATAAGTTTGGTATCATTGAATTGAAAATTAGTTACTCTTTATTATGAAATAAATATCAAGGTCAAATATATAATAGAAATTTACTATGAGGCTCTCAAAGTTGGGTTTACTTTTTTCCGGGACGCACTTTATAGAGAGGTGGCCAATTAGACAGGTTTTACTGTATTTAACATGTCATCAAAATTAGCTCGTAAATGGCACATGTCTGCACAAAAATTATTTGGATAGATTTTATGAGATTATTTATTCTTCCAAATTGTATGTTTTTTACTCATTTTCAACCCTGTCATAAGATTTTTCACATAAATTGCCATGCTTTTTCAGGATTTTTGAATGCTACCGAGGGCTATTGTATCGTGTATTAAATTAAATCTGAACAATGGATGCTGGAACGTAAAGAAAAAGGGCTTTAGATTTGGAAGTTTCTGGAAGCATTTAATGATATTAATTGAATTGAATGGAAAAGGTTTTATTAACGATCAAACATAGCAGCCCAAAGGCTGAATTGCATGTACAAAGTAAAACAAACAAAACATTTTAACAAAACATGATACATAAATTATTCATATTCAACCTAAGACTGAGAAATTAAGAAATCATAGGTCTGTAAAACGATGTTGTTATTAAACAGAAGAAAATGATTCCGAAAACACAAGTCAAGAGATAGCATGATGATGTTCCAGATGCAGGCGAACACAGCACTGACACGCTCATTCACACACTTACACACTCTTGTGTGAAACACAGCCTCGAGTAGAGGCCCGCTGGCTCCCCACAACCGTCGCGTCCCTCGAGACCCAGAGCCACGCACTGCGCCACGATCCCCAAGACTGCGGCCCCGCAGCCATGGGGAAACACGATACACCGCATAGCTCAGAGTCCCGAGAACAGCGACGATCCAAGAGGGGGAGAGCGGGCCCCGACCAGAGGCTATCCGTTGCTCATACAACTGCAACACACACACACACAAGTTACTTACCCTAAAAATAAGTCATGCACAAACAATAAAGATGTGCATAAGTTTAATAAGGGAAAGCACTCTACTCATACACACTCTCTTACATCAGGGATATGAAATTGTATTCTCATCTGAAGGTGAAGAAGAAGGTTTGAGGAATTATGTGCAAATTTATGACATAAAAATTATATTCCCCTTCTGATGTCCTGTGCTATTTGGAGATGACAAATGAACTCATCAAACAGGAGATACCTTTGAATTACGTATAATTTATATTCCCCGTCAGATGTTCTGTGCTATTTGGAGATGGCAAATGAACTCATCAAACAAGAGATACCTTCTCAAGAGCAGTATGATGTAAACATGGAATGCAGTATGAGTGAAACAACAGCTCACCAAAAATCTGGAGAAGATGTTCCAACACAACTCATTGGATATGGTAAGACAAATCTTCATCAATATAGAAAAACTGAGGATCCCCTTAAAAAAAAATTTTTTTTTTTAAATGGAGGAAAGAAGTTTTGGCGTGTTTTTTTTTTATTTTTAATTTTTTTTTTTTATTGATACAGTAATAAAAAGAAAGTATAAAAGCTTTTAATGCTTATAGGGATTCAGTAATGTCCCAAGACAAGTGCAAGATGGATCAAAATGAATACAATCCTTTTGCTCTTACTTTGAAAACAAACTACTGAAAATTTCAGAGCAAATTGAAGTCATTTAGTACCTTAAAGGAGGAGAAATGCATAACAAAGTTAAGCATTTTTTAGGTATTGATTTTTTTTCCGTAAAACAGTTCTTGGCAGGTCTCATGAACAGGTCTCATGAATATTTGAATACTCAAATGAGCAAACTGATGATGTCACAGTCCCCCTACTTCTTGTATATTTTATTATATGAAATCCTATTTATCTCATTTTTCCATACATTGCGTATACAGAAAATCTATCCCTCATACAGAAATAAGTAAAAGCACTTGTGACCTTGAACATTCCCCAAGGATTAATCCCTGTTTTTATGTCCTTGGGGCAGAAAATCTTGATAATTGGTATTTCATACAATAAAATCCAAAGAAAGTAGGGGGATTGTGACATCATCAGTTTGCCAATTTGAACATGCCAAGAAATGTTTCCTAAAAAAAATTCAAAACCAAAGAAAATTCATAACTTTTCTATTTCTTATCCGATTTTGATGACATTTTCAGTGTTGTGCTTTTTAGATTTTACTTTATTTTTCTAATAATGCAAACCCCAGCCCGGAGGACTTCTTTAAAACAGTAACAATTAAACAAGGCTGTACTACGGCTTTGCACGCTCAAATTACCACTACTCTGTCGCGAGCATCAGTGGCGTCCTACCCCACTGCCCCCAAGTGGGCTGAGTGTCAGAACTTCATAAGTTGGAATAGGCTGTGTGTTCTGAGCCGCGGCGGAAAGATACTGTTTGAAAAGCTTCCGAAAATGGTTTTTAAAATCAGGATATGTGAAATCATAGGTAGCAAGCAATTGGCTCGTAAATATCAAGAGATTCTTTTATTACTTGTGTACATGTATGTTTATAATGATATTTACAAAAAGAGCTAGTTCAATGAACTATGATTTGAATTATTTTTCAATGTTACTGCATCCTTTTAAAAACACATAGGGAAGAAAGAACCGAAATGAAATGCAAATAAATTATAGTGCCTAGATTGAGGGTTCATGCATATTTATTTTATGTATTCAATATTCCTAGAACAGTTCATATAATACAATTTTATTTTGGGAATTTTAATTGCATACAAAGTTACTTTTGGCTCATGAAATCCTGGATCCGCCACTGATGGTACCAATAATTAAGAAGCGCTTACAGATGAATTTGTGTTATATTGGCGCTATATCACAAATATTATTATCACACAATTTTAAAATCTTCATGAATTTGGTATCAAACGATGCACCAGCCTCAATGGTGTAAAATCAAATTTGTAAGATTTGTAAATCTTTTATAGTGCATCATACTATTAATAACCATTCTTTGTGTCAATAATGTAATACGATCAATGCACTACCCTGGTTATTCATTTTACATTTCAGCTTCTTTGTAACTTTGGCATGTGAAATAAAAAATACTTGTTATCTCTTTGTCCCTCCAACAATCTATCATTGAAACATTGAAAAAAATCCGTCATTTTTCTTTACAGATGAGAAAGCAATTGCGCACAACAATTATGAGTTGTCAAGTTCTATACCTGCACCAGACTTTGATGGATGCACCTCAAAGGGTTCCTCTCGAGATCTGAATGTAGCAGGTATTGACAGCCACAAGAACACTCCAAATGACTTAAGATTTGATGAGAAAAAGCAATTGAAATGTTCAAATTGTACCAAGAGGTATGCTCAGATAAACACCAATTGTAAACATCAAAACACTTGTGAGGAGCATTATCAGTGTTCTGAATGTGAGCAGAAACTTCTCCCGAAACAAAATCTGAAATTGCACACTTGTATGAATACAGATACACCCACAATTTTTGGCGCATTTGTTAAATCAAAACCTGTTGGGACTCACAATGGAAAAAGTGGTTTACCGAGTACCAGTGATGATGTGGTCATTAATCATCTCCCAACATGCAAACCTCAAAAGCGATATAGATGCTCTATCTGTAATAAGGCATATACATCAAATCAAAGTGTCAAAATTCATATGAGAACACACACAGGAGAGAAACCATTTAAATGTAATTATTGTAATCACCGATGTAGATCAAAGAGCAATCTCAGATGCCATATGAGAACCCATACAGGAGAAAAGCCTTTTAAATGTAATTATTGTAGTCAAAAATATACATCAAAGAGCAGTCTTTTGATTCATATAAGAACTCATACAGGAGAAAAGCCTTTTGAATGTGAGTATTGTAGTTACAGATGCTATTCAAATGGCAATCTCAAAATTCACTTGAAAACCCACACAAGAGAGAAGCCTTTTCAGTGTTTCATTTGTAGCAAAAGATTTGCTCATAAACACATTCTCAATAGGCATATGAAAACCCACTGATACAAATCAATGTGTAGTGTTAATTATCTGATATCCTTCTAAAAGTGTACTCGCCATATTTCTATATAGGGTCTTGATCCACTTTTAGTAATTTTGAGAGAATTCATTCCCATTTGAATATTCTCTTTAACTTCAAATTTGTGAAAAAAAGCCCTGTTCATCTGATTTCTATTTATGCCTCCGCCACCGAAGGTGGTGCCGGAGGCATTATGTTTTCGGGTTGTCCGTCCGTCCGTACGTCCGTCCCGTTTTTTTTTTCTCGCGATAACTTAGAAACCGTTTGACGGATCACTTTCAAACTGGATCATGTATGCATATGGTAGGGACAATGAAATGATTCAGATTTTGGGGTCATTTAGTTCAAAGTCAAAGGTTACAGAGGTCATGTGTATGCTGAAAATGGCTCGTTCTGCCATAACTTAAAAACCGTTTGACGGGTCAACTTCAAACTTGGTAATGTGTGCTATGGGAGGGGCAATGAACTGATAATTTTAGGGTCATAGGTCAAAGGTCAAAGGTCACAGATGTCATTGTATACATGAAAATGGTTCTTTCTCGCAATAACTTAAGAACTGTTTGTGACCGGGTCAACTTTCAAACTTGAGTAATGTTGTGCATATGGGAGGGCAATGAACTGATTAGATTTTGGGGTCATTTAGGTCAAAGCGTCACAGAGGTCATTGTATGCATGAAAATGGCTCGTTCTCGCCATAACTTAAAACCGTTTGACGGGTCAACTTTCAAACTTGGGTTTATGTGCCTATGGGAGGGCAATGAACTGATTAGATTTTAGGGTCATGAGGTCAAAGGTCAAAGTCACAGAGTTCATTGTATACATGAAAATGGTTTGTTCTCGCAGTAACTTAAGAACTGGGTGACGGTCAACTTCAAACTTGAGTAAGTGGTGCATATGGGAGGGGCAATCGAACTGATTATATTTTGGGTTAAATGTCAAAGGTCACAGAGGTCATTGTGTACATAAAAATGGTCGCTTCTTGCGATAATCTTAAGAACCTTTGAGGGATAAACTAGAAACTTTGTGGTACTATGTGCATATATGAGGGTCAATAAACTTATTAGATTTTGGGAGGTCATGAGGTCAAAGGTCAGGTCATTGTTTACATGAAAATGGCTTCCGTTCTTAGCGATAACTTAGAGAACCGTTGAGGGATCAACTTCAAACTTGGATCATATTTACATATGGGAGGGACAATAACTTATCAGATTGGGGTCATGAGGTCAAAGGTCACAGAGGTCATTGTGTGCATGGAAAATGGCTTGTTCTCGCAAAAACTTAAAACCATTTGATGGATCAATTTCAACTTGGGTCATATGTGCATATGGACGGACAATAAACTGATTAGAATTTAGAGTCATGAGGTCAAAGTTCAAAAGCCACAGAGGACATTGTGTACGTTGAAATGGCTTGTTCTTTGCGATTAACTTAAGAACAGTTTGATGGATGAACATCAAACTTGGGTCATGGTGTGCATATGGTAGGGACAATGATTTATTATATTTTGAGGTCATGAATCAAAAGGTCAAGGGTCACAGACGTCATTGTATACATGAAATGGCACGTTCTGCTGTAACTTCTGAACCTTTATGGATCAACTTCAAAATGATCATGTGGGAGGAAGATGAACTGATTAGATTTTTGAGGTCAGGACATCAAGGTCACTGGTTATATTAAATGACTCGTTTATGCAATTTCTGAAGGACCTTTGACAGATCAGCTTAACATGTTTACTCTTTTTATTACATCAGTAGCCATTCTTCCTGATTGGAAATAATTCTGATGATACAACTTAATAGATTTGGGGTCAATATCTCAAAGATGTCATGGTATAAATGGATGTAAAATCTCAACATGCGCATGCCTTTTTTTTCCGATGTGGCAATACGGAGGCATGCCTTCCGACCGTTGGCCGGGTCGAAGATTCATCTAGTTTATAATTTAAAAAAAAATAATCCAGCTATCAATTATTTTTAAGATCATTTGGTTCGTATGGATTTAGACCCTTTTGGAAATACATATTCTAGAAATACAAAACAGAGAATACATTGATGTTTATCCTAACTTAATATTAATCAAAATTCATGAATGATCCATCAATTTAAGCTTAGCATCACTTCTTTTAATTGATGAAATCGAATGAACCATATGTTGCCTGTCCAACTTAGGTAACAAAAAGATTCATGCATTGGATGATTGCCAATAACAGTGAAACAAATTTGTTAAATGAAATTATTCATATGCAAACACTATTTCAAATGAACATAACTCCTTATTTTAGTTCATATGAAAACCCATACAGAGGAAAGCCTTACAAATGTAATTATTATAGTTTCAGTGTTCTTCAAAGAGCACTCTTTTGATTCATATAGAATTCACACAGGAGAAAAAGCCTTTCGATTCGTGAGTATTGTAGTTACAGATGCTATTCAAACGGCAATCTGAAAATTCACTTGAGAACCCACACAAGAGAGAAGCCTTTTCAGTTTTCCATTTGTAACAGAAGATTTTCTCAAAAACCACATCTCAACACACATGTGAAAGCCCACAGGAAAAAGCTACAGCCGTGTTGGAACATGCAATGCTCCTTCTAAAAATGTGAAATATAACTGTGCTAATAAACATGTACAAAATCATTGTTGATAAATTAAGTAATACGACAATTAATTATTTATTTATTTATTTTTAGCTTAATTACTCAGTAGTAACTTTCCATGCTTTTCCCAGAAAGAACAAAAACATTTTACAAATGTGCCCGGGCTATTTTAAGTCTTAATACTTGTTGTGTCTTTACAGATGGACAAGAAATTGTTAACAGCAACTATGAGTCTTCAAGTTCCATACAGAAAGCTCAGTTTGATGGATGCATTGCAAAGGTTTCCTCTCAAGATCTTAGGAATACAGGTATAGACAGTCACAAGAACACTCCAAATAATTTAAGATTTGATGAGAAAAAGCAATTGAAATGTTCAAATTGTACCAAGAGGTGCGTCCAAATAAAACCCGATTGTGAACCTCAAAACACTTGTGAGGAGCCTTATCAGTGTTCTGAATGTGAGCAGAGACTTCCCCTGAAAAAACATCGGAAAACGCGAACCAGTAGGAATACAGATACACCCACAATTTTTGACGCAGTTGCCAAATCAAAACCTGTTGGGACTCACGATGGAAAAAGTGTTTTGGTGAGTACCAGTGATGATTTGGTCCTTAATCATCTCACAAAGTACAAACGTCAAAAGCGATATAGATGCTCTATCTGTAATAAGGCCTATACGTCAAATCAAGGTGTCCAAATTCATATGAGAACTCACACAGGAGAGAAACCATTTAAATGTAATTATTGTAGTCAACGATGTATATCAAAGAGCAGTCTTTTGATTCATATAAGAACTCATACAGGAGAAAAGCCTTTTGAATGTGAGTATTGTAGTTACAGATGCCTTTCAAATGGCAATCTCAAAATTCACTTGAGAACCCACACAAGAGAGAAGCCTTTTCAGTGTTCCATTTGTAGCAAGAGATTTGCTCAAAAATCAGTTGTCAGCACTCATATTAGAACTCATACAGGGGAAAAGCCCTATCACTGCTCAATTTGTAACAAGAGATATTCTCAAAAACAACATCTCAATAGGCATATGAAAACCCACTGATACAAATCAATTCATAGTGTTCATTATGAGATAACCTTCCAAAAATGTACCAGCCATATTTCCATATAGGGTCTTGATCCACTTTCGAGAAAATTTATTCCCAGTTTATTATTCTCTTTAACTTCAAATTTGTGAAAATAAAAGGCCATGTTCATGTGATCTTTATTTTATAATTTGAAAAAATCCAGCTATCAATTGTTTTAAAGATCATTTGGTTCCTTTGGAATTAGGCCCTTTTGGAAATACATATGAATAAAATTATTCAAATGCAAGCAGTATTTCAAATGAACATAACTCCTTATTTTAGTTCATATGAAAACCCATAAAGGAGGAAAGCCTTACAAATGTAATTATTATAGTTTCCAGTGTTCTTCAAAGAGCACTCTTTTGATTCATATAAGAATTCACACAGGAGAAAAGCCTTTCGATTGTGAGTATTGTAGTTACAGATGCTATTCAAACGGCAATCTGAAAATTCACTTGAGAACCCACACAAGAGAGAAGCCTTTTCAGTGTTTAATTAGTAACAGGAGAATTTCTCACAAACCACATATGTGATGCGTCACGTCGAAAGGAGAGACTATTCGCAATTTTTGAAATCCATTTTATTTGATATTATTGATCCCTGATTCATTGGAGAGGAGATTACAATTCCCGTTATCATTTTCACTCATTTTTTTTACAGAGCAAAGATGAAGCATGGTAGAACCAGAAAATAATAAAAAAAAATTTCCTCAAAATTTTGAGTTTTTTATTAGTTTGTCGATTTACTCGGATCTTTGATCTCCGACTTCTCTCTCATTTCGACAAGACGTATCACATTT
>CALNVZ010003429.1:30874778-30887276 GCA_940671915.1 Paracentrotus lividus
TCATTGCTTGATTTGATATATAACCCGACTGTAAAGAGTAAATAGAAGTGGAGATATAGCCTCTGAACGCGAGGAGAATTGTGCTCTTGGAAATCAAAATCAAGAGAAAAAACGTCTGCGAAGTTTGACTTCCTGTTACCCCGCGCCAAAAAATAAGAACACTCTGTCACCGCTGTTACTCACCGAAATGCCCTAGCAACCACTTGTTACAAAGGTGAAACGATTGACCAATGAGGAGGCTGCATTCAGTATACAGAGAACAATACTACTGCACGTCCCTCACGGAATCCAACCTAAAATGATCGAGGGCAAACTGCATAACGGCAGATGTTTCATCATTCTCAAAAAAGCACACGCTGCAA
Source organism: Paracentrotus lividus (assembly GCA_940671915.1). Taxonomy (NCBI): domain Eukaryota; kingdom Metazoa; phylum Echinodermata; class Echinoidea; order Camarodonta; family Echinidae; genus Paracentrotus; species Paracentrotus lividus. The sequence continues at coordinate 30,875,141 of CALNVZ010003429.1, forward strand.
TGTTGGTTGTTCGTTCTTATTATTCGTCAAATAAAATGAAAGACGTTCATGCTCTTTCAAATTGTTTAAGAAAAATGTCGCTCTTTAAGAAAAAGTGTATTACCAATCCTTGGCGCTAAAATAATAGTATAGACAACACAACTATTTCTCAAAACCTTTTTGGTGTGTTTTATTCCGATAGTGCGTGCGGTCTCATTGAAATGTACAATCCGGTTTACTCATACTCTTACCTACATATAAGAGAGTTACAGTTTGATCTCGCAACTCTGTTGGAAAACTTGAAAACATCCAATAAATGCGTCTAACTAGACACAATTTATTTCTTGTAACCAGGGGCTTATAGCACCTTTTGTTTAATTCTTTTGAATAAGAGATTATGATCAAGAATATGCCTCACAAAAATGTATTTAATAAATTATTGCCGCCCTCACGAATGTATTTAGAGAAAATTCTCTACTGATCACCGTTTATCCGATGAGTAGGCATAGGTTAGACTTAAGACAATGAAAAAATAAAACGTTAATGATCTTGCTCGATCTCGTCCTTAATTATTGATCACAACTTGCTTACCAGTTAATAGAATATAATTATAATTAATTTAGAATATGAAATTATTTATAAAGAGTAATCCGTAATTTGTATTCGTCCCAGTGTTCTCAGGTTAAAAAACGCTACTTTCTTAAACACATACCTTTGCTAAAAAAAACTGCAGAATTCTGCCTGCTCAGCTATGGGTGCTATCTCCCAACCTCCGGAGACGTCCTCCGCGACGTTCTCAACAACTCGTCAATCAAACATCTGTTCTCTAAAGCCGTCTTAAAGCTGTTTCAAAGTAGTCCCGAACACAAGTAGCACACCCAAACGAATTACACCAAGCCCCAGCAAGTATATAACTAAAATGAATGCCACCTACCCCCCCACACACTTAAATAGCTAAACCCATTCGGTTTACCAACAATTTTAACATGCCAACTATCAACCAATTTCTCTGCAAACCATATTTTTTTATATCACAATTATGCTATATAAAAAAAATTAGCATCTCTACGCGTACATTAAGAAAATTATTAAAAACCTAAAAAAAAAAATTAGTAAATCAGAATCAAAATCCCGAAACCAGTCATTGATGATCACGTACAACCTCCTTAATTGATGAGACTACATACTGTATTCCCTGATGGCGAACCAACCTTGATAACATAAATACACGAGGAAAGGCGTCCATATATAATACTCCCACTCCAAGGACAACAACCAACTATCCAAAGGCCCACACTATAAAAAATTAACCAATCTGAAATCAACAACCAATAATACCACTCTCCTCGGATCCAACCAGATAAACTCAAAGTCAAAGAACGACAATAAAGCAATCGCTTTACCCACACATCAACCCCCGCCACCCACACACCAACGATATTGCTCTAGAACACATTCTCACATCGTCCTTGCCGCTCGTCATCCGCACCTTAAAACCCAATATACTCCCGTGCATGCCATAAACACAGCCTTCAGCTCCACCAGACCCGCGTCTGAACCGTGGCATCGCTACAGCCTGCAGCTGTCGCACTCAAACGACAGTTAGTTCCGCTATCAGCCTCACAAAAACACAAACAAAAACACCGCCAATAGCAACAAACCCATCACACACAACACACCCCAATGATCCGTAGAACGCTAAAAACCAACCCAATCCAACAAAAACAAAAGCCAGAATAGAGCATCTGCTAAGCGCGAGAAATGACACATAAAAACAGCACGAACGCACGAAGCGCAACATCATAGAGCAACCGTCAAGGACGTGACAGACTACATAGTAATGTCCGAAAAAAAAAAAAAAATATAAACATGCACGAAACAACCAAAACACAACTACAAGCCCAAACCAACACACTAAGCATATCTTTTACCACATTTCCACCAGCACTACAATCCACTATAAAATATCACTCATTCTTATCTCATAACAGAACGCAAAAGACTGAAAGAAGCAACCTAGGAAAAGAACCCAGCCACAATAACCATAAACCCAACACAATATATACACTCAAAAAAATATTTTGAGTTTTATATAGTTAACCATGATCGATTACTAGAGATCTTTTGAGATCTCGACTTCTATCTCTTATCAGACAAAGCGACCGCATCATCCACGATACTCCGCAACACAGCACACATAGAAAAACACCAAACAAACAGAATACAAGAAACAAATTAGCTGTGCGTGGAAAACGACTGCAAATCACCACCCTACAACATCAATAAACTGCCAAACAAATATAACTGTCACACCCCAAAAAGACAAACCCCAAACCAAACCCCAACTTACAGGTAAATAAAAGATGATCACAAAAAATACAACCCTGATAGCCACTCAATACACCAAGCACCAAGTAACTCACACAATCAATATATTCATGTAACAACCCAAAATATATGTTTAGCCGTTACACACTAATAATACACTAGTAGTCCAGTAACTCCTTTACCCCCAATCCATGCTTGCCCAGAAACGACAGCCAAAATAACCGTTCCACTTCACAAATCTTGCCATGGGCCTTTGAACACGATCTATACAATAAACCTTGCTAAACTAAACAAACTGATCGTACATCCTAACAGCCCCCACTTGGACAATCCAATTGCTTCAAACAACAAACTCATGAGCTCTTCCCTCTCAATGAACACGCATAGCTAGCTTGCATGCGTCACCCATGCATGCAAACAGCTGCCCTCCCCAGACTTCAAGATCACTGCCAGAGATATACGGCAACTCTCTAATGAACAACACGGCACAAATAAACGTTCTACAAAACAATACTCAGAGAGAAAGCAAAAATGAAAAAGTATCAAACTACAACACACATTTAAAACAAAGAAGGACAAAAAATGACCCAGAAAATAAACACATCGCATTGAAATCAACCCAATAAAAGCAACATTGTACGGACAGCCTTAACATAACAACAATGATATAAAAAAACATGAGAATGTGAGGCTATACTCAACCCGGAAAACCAAACACTCGGAAAACCAAACCAAGATTAGTGCAATACCAAGACAATCATAACACCCACACACCTCCATTGACGACACGTAGCCCAAAAATACAAAACACCCTGATTCGAGAACATCAACGAATGGCACAAAAGTAGTAACAATTTAAGACCGAATAACAAGTACTCAGTGATAGAATCAGTGTCCCATTAATCACATCTCACCCCCCACCAACTCAACCATATCGCAAAAACCTTCCAAAAGCGCTATAAGAATCGCTACTCCATCAATCTAATCAAACCACTAAGTCCTATACCAATCAACAATTCCAACAATAGTCTTCCAAAATTCATCAATATCCGACGAAACAACCACACACACAGCGAGAGAACCATTCTAAATGCTCAAACCTATACCAGACTGTACCGTCTTATTTACAACAAACCAGAAGCACCCCACCTTGTATGCAACAAGAGCATCTTTATATTTCATAATCGAGAAATCCACACACCAGGAGACAAAAGAACTAAGTCCGTCGCCCACCCTCTCATCCCGTACACAATCTACCACCTCCGTTATGCAAAATAAGACACCTCTCATAACACCAAACACACAACATCAACACAACCCACACTGCGAGAGACAAGCCACCCACCCACACCACCCAAGTTCCCCCACACACCACATTAAATGTAGCAGAGCGATACATATTAGCACACAGATGAAAACCAACAGGATAGAAAATTAGCTGTGTTGGAACATGCAATACCCCTTATAAAAATGTAAAATATAACTGTGGTAATAAAGATGTCCAAAATCACTGTGCCATATCAACTAAGCAAGTAATACAACAATTATTTATTTATATATGTTTAGCGTACCTAATTACTTAGTAGTAACTTTCCATGCTTTGCCCAGAAAGAGCAAAAACGTGTTACAAATGTGCCTGGGCCTTTTAAAGTCTTAAAACTTGTTGTGTCTTTACAGATGGACAATCAATTGTTAACAACAACTATGAGTCTTCAAGTTCCATACAGATAGCTCAGTTTGATGGATGCATTGCAAAGGGTTCCTCTCAAGATCTTAGTAATGCAGGTATAGGCAGTTATAAGAACACGCCAAATAAGTTAAAATTTTATGAGAAAAAGCAATTGAAATGTTCAAATTTTAACAAGAGGGATGCCCAGATAAACACTGATTGTAGCACTTGTAAGGAGCCTTATCAATGTTCTGAATGTGAGCTGAGACTTCACCCGAAAAAACATCGGAAAACGCAAACCAGTAGGAATACAGATACACCAACAATTTTTGACGCAGTTGCCAAATCAAAACCTGTTGGGACTCACGATGGAAAAAGTGTTTTAGCGAGTACCAGTGATGATGTGGTCATTAATCATCTCCCAACATGCAAACCTCAAAAGCGATATAGATGCTCTATCTGTAATAAGGCCTATACATCAAATCAAAATGTCAAAATTCATATGAGAACACACACAGGAGAGAAACCATTTAAATGTAATTGTTGTAGTTACCGGTGTACTGCAAAGAGCAATCTTTATATTCATATGAGAATCCACACAGGAGAAAAGAATCTTAAGTGTGATTATTGTAATTACAGATGTTATGCAAATGACACTCTTACAAAACACATAAGAACACACACTGGAGAGAAGCCTTACCAGTGTTCCATTTGTAGCAAGAGATTTGCTCACAAATCAGTTGTCAGCATTCATATGAGAAGTCACACAGGGGAAAAGCCCTATCACTGCTCAATATGTAACAGGAGATTTTCTCAAAAACAACATCTCAATGGGCATATGAAAACCCACTGATACAAATCAATTCATAGTGTTAATTATGTGATATCCTTCCAAAATGTACTGGCCATGTTTCCATATAGGGTCTTATCTACTTTAGTGGGGTTCCTTGTCTATATAAATTTTCATTTTCATTTCGGATTGATGTAAAAGTTTGATTTTTGGTACCATATTGAAGGTTATGATATGGAGAACAATATTAGTTCGAGTGGCAAGCATGTACCATAAAAAATTCAAAATGGCCGCCATAATTCAAAATGGCCGCCAAATTCAATGCTTTTTGCATTCAGAGTCATGTTTTTTGTAGTACTGAGTGTAAAATTAGGATCTTTCTTCCTACATTTATATTTCAATGTGTTAAGAAATGAATAAACATGTAATAAAACATGATTGGAGCCTTTCTTCAATTCAAAATGGCCGCCAAAATCCAAAATGGCTGCCATTTTCAAGGTTTTTGCATTCCACGCCATATCTTTTGAAGTATTGAGTCTAAAATGATGATTTTTCTTCCTACATCTACGTTTCCAAGTGTCAGGAATTGAATAAAAATGAAATAAAACATGATTGGAGCCTTTTTTCATTTCAAAATGGCCGCCCAAATCCAAAATGGCTCCTATTTTCAAAGAATTTTGCATTCCTCGCCATATCTTTTGTTCTATTGTCTAAAAAATGTGGATTTTTCTTTCTACACCTATGTTTCAGTGTATCAGGAATTGAATAAAAATGAAATAAAACATGATCGGAGCCTTTCTTCATTTCAAAATAGCCGCCCAAATCCAAAATGGCTGTCATTTCCAAAGTATTTTCCATTCCACGCCATATCTTTTGTAGTAGGCCTACTGTCTCTAAAAGCTGGATTTTTCTTTCTACACCTAGGTTTCCGTGTGTCAGGAATGGAATAAAAGTTATATAAAATATGATCGGAGCCTTTTTTAATTTCAAAATGGCCGCCAAAATCCAAAATGGCTGCCTTTTCAAGGTATTCTGCGCCATATCATTTACTCATTTACAGTATTGAGTGTAAAATGAGGATTTTTCTTTTAAAAACTATACTTCCATATGTCAGAAATTGAATAAAAATGAAATAAAACATGAGCGTAACCTTACTTCATTTTTAAAAATGGCCGCCAAAATCTAAGATGGCTGCCATTTTCAAGGTTTTTTTGCCGAAAAGAGTCCAATGGAAGCATGCTACCCCCCCCCCCCCCACCAGGGATCAACCATAAACGTATGGCCCTCGTTCCGGATTCTTAGCCGATCTCATGTACCTATTGGTAGGTGGATCCATGTCAATTACCCCCTATTTCAAGGTTTTGAAAGGGAGCTTGCATCGAAATTAGCCCCCCCCCCGCCCCAATTACAAGGTTTTTCGGCAGGGGGACCCCAAGCAAAATTAACCTCATCTTTTCACAGGCTTTGGACCATATTTGGGAACATATTTCAGGATTTGTCTTCAAAGCATTAGAAAACACCCTCGAATTTTAAAATAGGTGGGGGAAAATTTGATAAAGACCTCTATCAAGATAGTCTTGGGTTTTCCCCCTAATGAGCCTTTCAAATAAACCCTTTCCGGGGAAATCGGGAACAGCATTACGTACGGGTGGTTGACTCTGCTCGGGGGGGGAGGGGGCTGGAACATTGCATCAGCAGGAGTATTCCACCATCTTCTGTCTAATAGTTACATGGCTTCAATGTGTTTTCTCCAAAACGATTTCCATTGCTGAGCGAACACTCTAGATCCAAGATCAGAAATGTCCATTGGAAAAATCGGGAGAATATATCCCCCAAATCTCTATCCTGCATTGCCAAATTCAGGGTCAAGCCAAAGGGTAAAGTAAAATTCAGGAAAAAACACATAATAATAATAACATAATAGTAAATTTATAAAGTGCATCCCAGATAAAAGTATATCCAGCTTTGAGAGCCCCATATTAAAATTTTTTTTTTTTGTGTTTTTTTATAATCTTACGTGTAATTAATTTAATTTCAAAAATAAGAGAACTGCCGAAACGGCTTATCCTATAAAGGAGAGCTAATGGTGTAAAAATGAAGTCAACAGAAGGAGCCTGAGCTTCTTTCTCTATTCCATGTTGTTCCCGTACATTTTGCTGTGTCATTTTGTCTCCGACGAAGATTCTGCCAGGATCGAAAACTCAGGCTCCTTGACTTGATTTAATTTCATGACAAAGAGTACTCATATTCTTCTAAGAATACCAAATCATACGATACTGTCATGATTGTACGTGAACACTCAAGTGTTTAAAAACATCGTCCAGAAATGATCTGTATAAAAGAGTTGGTCTTGAGAAGCAGCCCGCCGTCTGATCATTCATTGTTTTTTTGAAGTCAGCCTCCTGTATCCACTCATTAGCAAAAGGTTTACTGAATCTATTGAAATGCAAGGGCTGCTTTTGCTCAAACTTGGGAACAGGCATTTTTATGCTCGTTTTTTTTAAAGCCGCAACTGCTGTAGTCACCGTCTCAACACAGGTATAAAGTTTGTACCAATTGAAAAGAAATATGAAGTTGCTCTTTATCATGATAATATATTCAAGGCTCTCAACTACTAATAGTTTTAATAGAGGCTTCAAATTTGGGTATATCTTTTTTTCTGGGACGCAAACTGTAAGCCGCTTAATACAGATATCGACCGTGGTGTTTCTAAGCGCTACAGTGTAAACTAATAATTACTGACTACTAGGCACCCGTAACGTCGTCACAGCATTCAAGGAATTGGCTTTCCTTCTCGTAACCCATTCAACCTCACTGGGTCCAAGTAACGGAAATTTGCAGGTTGCATACTTGCGGAAGATGCTATGGTATGGGACGGGATTTCGAAACCGCGTACTTCGTGATCGTAAGCGCCGACTTATCACTCGACCACACCCATCCACAGAGCGTAATAACTGCTCTATAAGGTTGGCGGAAGAAGTAGGATACTTGGATATGTATCTCCAATATTTTTTAATGTGTGTCTGTGAACTGTGTGCTACTCTGACCTTGCTTGAGGGCTACATTTTGCCAACATTGTAGCAAATGTATTTGTAATGTACCTCTTACCAAAGTAGTAAAGGAAAAGGGACATAACATTCCATAAAGAGAATGTTCCTCATCGATGAGGGAATACTCGTTTGGTTCCCACCATGTAACTCCTCAATCGTCACAGTGCTGATTTCTGGGACAAATTAAGGCTTGTCTGTGGCAGCCAATAATCTACTACTCTGAAGCATATGGTTACGATGATAGACTGATGTGAGGATTGCTCCATTAATTTCGTTATGATCATTCACAAACCTACTTTGAAGCTATCAAGTACTTCGTATAATGGAGACCTGTCAGCTTAGTAAGAAGGAGGGGCAAGACACTCTGAGGTGATACTGGCGCCATTTACGTGGCTCCCATTGAGTTCTACAAAGAGCGCCTATTGGACAGGCATTGTTAAATGGGCTCTGTCAACTGCAGGTCTTTAGTCAGATTGAAGAGCTTCTTGATTAGGATCCCGATAATAAGCGTACTCTAAACAATCCTCGTTATAATTACAGTAAGGTCAAGTAGTTGGACCAAGTACAGGACTTTTTCAGGTCTGAACTAGCCTGTTCATGGATAGATAGTCCATACCACAAATGTAGCAACCTGAATTGAGCAGGAGGTATAATAGCCCTTCACACAGCAGGGAGATGGGTTTGCAGTACTGGGCACCTAAAATGATTTTGTCTTTTTTTTCATTCTGATCAGGGTACAACCCATAAATTAAATTGCATTAGATCATAAAAATGTCCATCCCCAATCCACTTATAAAATTTATTATCATTATTTTCAATAGAAAGGTAAATAATGCAACATTTTGACAAGTGTGTATCCCTGCACCAAGGCATTCGTTCTGGCTAAATGAGGGACATAGACAACTTCATTGAACAATTAAATGTTTTTCATATGAAACCAGGTGCGATGTACGTATGGCAATGTGGTGATGTTATTCATAGACATGCTATAAGATCTAGTACCCCCGTTAGAAGCGAAAGAGATGAAAAAGTACGGAATATGATTTTTTTTTGCAGTGTCTGGGTTTGTAGTTCTTTGGGACCACCGGAGTCATGCCTACAGTTCCAGGTGTTTTGTTTGCTACGCAGAGAAAAATTGTTGAGCCCTAGCTTGCCTTGTTGTTCTCATGGCTTCGCTAATCATACTGCATACCTCTAATAGCTAAAGGGGGTGTGGAACCATAGGCTCTTGTTACAGGATGCGCCACCTGTAAGGGGGAAATTGGCTCTCTTGAGGTGATCAGGTTTCATTTCTGTTACTAATAGAGAGAGAAACGGGCCCGTTGATTAAAAGGTGCTAATGCAGTGAACCATCTTTTATTTAGTAATAACGGGCCACTGGTTTTCAGTCACCTCTGTTCTTGTTAGCTTGGTGTATTGTCCATGTCAAATAGTCCTTTCAAGCACTCTTCGTTGCTGCGGAGTCATGTTGTTGAATGAATTCCTGCCATTTCCTCCTGCTTTTAGTTGGTCTCAGTAAGCTTTGTCTCGAGGGTTCTATCTGGCATTTATCTATATAACTAATAAGGCCTTCGAGTAATCTGTGAGGCCTATGATGAAGTTGTAGCGGATCGGGGATGTGCGCCTTCCAAAGGTTTCTTTAACGAAATTGACAAATAGTCAAAGTTGCGGGAGCTGCAGGTAGATCTTGATTGAATTTATCAAGAACTCTTTGACAATTCGCTTTTGACAGGTCTAGGAGGACAAAAGCATTCCCTAAGCCTAATTGTGTGCGATGTTGAGTAATGGGGAATGGGTCGAAGACCAACTCTTCACACTGGTTGAATGCAACTGGAGGCAAAAGCCAAGTCTGGGGTACCTCTGTGCATCTTGCACTGATTGGTCTGATGTCTAGCCTCTAGGCCCTTTGCTCTCATAATTAGTACAAAGTACACCGTCTCAGTTTCAACACTATGCTCTCCTTGAGTTTTGGTGCAGTTATTGAGCACTGACTTGTGAATTGACATCGATTGCTATCCATTGGGTCCTCAGAATTTCGGCTTAGACCGGGAAGTTTAAAATATATTTTATACAATTTTTAATGAAGAAATGCTCCTGATCATGTCTATTGTATCTTCATTAAATTCCTGATCCATTGAAACATAGATATAGAAAAGAAAACATCACTTTTTAGACTCAGTACTAATAAAAGATTGAAAAAAACAAAACCTTTAATGTGGCACCGACTTTTGTATTTTGCTCAATTGTGAAATGATATAGGCTCCTACTAATCATGGTTTCATTTTTTATTTTTATTTTTTCAATTGCTATAAATAGTATAACAGGTGGTAGAAAAGCCAAAATCCCATTCTAATGCAAGATTTAGCATGAATGCAAAAACGTCTTGAACATGGCGACCATTGGTGGGTTTTGTTGCCATTTGTGATGAAAGACAATGCACATGTATTTGATTTTGATTCTTATGTCTTCTGACAAATGGAAACATGTAATATAGGAGAAATCCTCATTTTAGACTCAGGTACTCCCAAAAGATATAGTGGTGCTACAAGAAAAATATGAAAATGGCAGCCACTTTGGACTTTGGGTAGCCACTTGTGAAATTATGAATGCGCTATCATTGTTCACTTTATCTTTATTTTTTTATGTCCTACTGGAAACATACGGTCGAGAAATAAAATTCCCATTATAAATCAGATTTAGCAAGGACTGAAAAAAAGCCTTGAAAATGCCAGCCACATTTGGATTTTGGCTACAGCCATTTTTGAATTGTGGGCGGCTCATTTGTTGAAATGTAGAAATGCCATGATTAAATTTTATTCATTGTTTTCCAATTCCTGAACACATGGAACATTCAATGTAGGCGAAAAATCCTTATTTTAGACCAATTACTGCAAAAGATATAGCGTGAGAAGCAAAAATCTTGAAATGCAGCCATTTTGTGATTTTGTCCGGCCCAATTTTGAAAATGAAGATAAGGCTCCAATCATGTTTTATTTTCATCTTTATTCAATCCTACACTCTGAACATAGATGTATGGAAAAAAGATCATATCTTTAGAACTCATACTTCAAAAGATATGCGTGGAAGTGCAAAAACTTGAATGGACCATTTTGGATTTGGTGGCCGATTTTGAATTGGAAGATAGAGGCACCGATATGTTTTATTCATGTTTATTCATTTCTTGACACATTGAATATAAATGTAGGAAAGAAAGAATCTCATTTTTAGACTCACTACTGACAAAAGAACATGACTCTGAATCAAAAAGCATTGAATTTGCGACCATTTGAATTTTGGCGGCCATGTTGATTTTTTCAACGTAACATCGTTGCCACTCGACAAAAAAGTTTTCTACAGATCCTAACCTTCAATTTGTACCAAAAACTAAACTTTACTGAATTTGAAATGACTGGGTACCTAGGCATCCCCGCTACTTTTGGTAGTTTTAAAAATTCATTCTGATCCTTTATTTTATAATTTGAAAAAAAAAATCCAGCATCAAAGATCATATTGGTTTGTATGGCTTAGGCCCTTTTGAAATACATATTTCTAAGAAATAACAAAACCGGGATATCATTGATGTTTTATTCCATAACTTTTATACTAATCAAAATTTCATAAAGCACCCATCAATTTAAGCTTAGCAGCATTCCTTAAATAATGACATTGATATGACCTATAAGTTGCCCATCCAACGAGGTAAAAAAGAATTCAATTCATGGATGATTGCAATAACAGTGAAACATAATTTAGTTGAATAAATATAAATGCAAGCACATTTCAAAATGAAGATAACTCCTTATTCAGTTTCATATAAGAACCCAATACAGGAAAAAACTTTTAAATGTAATTATTGGTAGTTTCTAGTGTTTTCTTTAAAGAGCACTTCTTTTGATTCATATAAGAATTCACACAGAGAAAAGCCTTTCATTTGAGTATTTGGTACCATAGTTACAGGATGCTATTCAATCGCAGTCTCAAAATTCGCTTGAGAACTACATCAAGAGAGAAGCCTTTTCAGTGTTCAATTTGTAATTTGTATTTTCACACGAAATCAGAATCTCATCATAGATGAAAACCAACAGCATAGAAAATTAGCCGTGTTTGTCATGCCAATAACCCTTTATAAAAAATGTAAAATAGAACAGGTAATGATTTAATGATTTCCAACACGCAACGCGTCAGTAATAGGCATATTCATTTAAATCAGAAGCACTACTCATATGAAAAACCCCATACAGGAAGAGAAAACCGTTAAAATGTCATTATTGCAATCATCGATGGTACTTCCAAAGAGTAATCTCAGATGCCCACATAATG
>CALNVZ010003429.1:30894712-30912792 GCA_940671915.1 Paracentrotus lividus
AGTGCTCACGCTTGATGTTTCAATGAGCATGTTCTCATCGTCGTCAGGAGAAGATTAGTTTTCAACTTTTTGTTTTCGTTTATGTTTTTTGTTGAAAGATGTTTGAAGTATTATTAGCTGATCAAGCTTCCACCAGAGTAATAGTTGATATACCTGAATTGACTGTTGTTCGCAATACCTTGATACATGTACATGTATATACAATTTTAAAACATGCAATGTCTGTGATGTTCTTCGGATATGTTGTATCCATGTTGGCAGATCGTATATGTTAGTTTTTAAATAAATAATAATCTATCCTGATGTCATTAGTTGATTTGTTGTTATTTCATGAATAATTGTGCAGAATGTTCTTAATACTTCAATATTGAAATTACTCAGACCGATACCATACATGCTTTTGATTAAAGAAAATTATCGATGAAGAAAACTAGGACCTACCTGTTTTATGTAATAACTTGTCCCTTCTTATCCCTTAGAATATATTCCATATATTCAACAAAAAAAAAACAACATGATTTAATAATTTAACGGTGTGTGTTTGAACAAAATAATTGAGTGGGAGGTTTTTTACACTTAATTGAGTAACTTCTGTGGAAAATGAGATTGAATCGAGTGAGGCATGCATGGGTGAAAGCCAAAATAGACATCTTCAAAAGTCACAAGGGTTTTTTTTATTGGGGGTGTAAAAATATACATAAAATTAGGAGGAAAAAAAACAAATGACTAAAATAATGATGGGGAAAAAAATCTGTTTCTATTTCTATAAATATAACATTTAAAAAAAATTGAGGCAAAGACTATTCTCCCTAATCCTTTTATTTTTCTCTTTCTCATTTTCATATTCTTTCTCTCGATTTTCACTTTTCCCGAGTTGCTCTATTCATTTGTCAGAACAAGGACCCCCAGGTTAAGAACTTGGGGGGGGGGTGCTGAAATTTTCGGCCCTTCGAGGCCAACCATAACGTGTCATATGATCCAGCTTGTAGGGTAGGAATTCTCACACATGTCCAAGATCGGGCCTCGAAATTGTGTTATTTTTTTTTAAAATTTTGCCCGAGATGTCTCATTGTGGCGCCCACCTCGTAGGTCATATTTGGCGCTCCGCCTTGAGATCACTTTGTTGCGCCCTTTCGGCTGCCACTCCGGTGGGTGCCGGACCGTATAAGCCCCCTCCCCGCCGTTGAGCTCAATGTATACAAAAAATTCGGCGTTAGTCCCACTATGTAAAGATGCGCCTTCAAGATGTCACAACTACGTCAACCAACAATCAATAAAACATTAGCCCTCCAAATGGTCACAAACACGTCAACCAGAATGTGTAAAAACCTTGCCCTCAAAGTTCGGTCTCACAAACACGTCAACAGCACCAAATGTAAAAATCCCGCTCAAATCGGTCTCACCACACACGGTCATACTGCACAGAAAATGTGATAAAAATGTACCGCTAGTGTCATACATAGTACTATGACACAACATGTAAAAAGTCTTTCAATTTTAACCAAAATGTCTGAACATTTGTCAAACCGGTAATGAAAAAATTCATATCCATGTATCATAATAATAATGCGCGAATTGGTTTATTAAATGGGTACAAAAAATTTTCAAATTACATAATACACACATGCATCTTATCCAATAGATTATGCAGCACTAACATGGCACAACACTCACACGACAGGCACAATCATACCATTTTAGCACTATTATCACGAATACACTTACGACGACTTATAACACCCCACACGTCAGTCATCCACGTTTTAACAAGCACCAGTAATAGCGCTTTCGGCCGTTTCTGGGCGGTACATACGTTACCCTTATAACTTAGCCGCCTCCCAGGCCCCCCCACCTTGACGTTCTCATCGTCGGCATATTTTATTTCCAACGGCGGAAAAGCTGCTTGCCGGCGGATGTGCGCATGACTTTTTTCCTCCAAGTTCCCGCATCTTTTTAAGACCGAATTTTCGAATCGTTCGCGGTGGTAGCCTCGGTTCTTGTCGAGAGCCTACGGGCATAATTTTTGTTAGCAACGTGCGGTAGACCCAAATTGCCTTTCAAAAACCGTGATTTCATGTACAAAGTCATTTTACTAAAATGTGTTTTCAGCCTAAAATCATAAAATAGAGTGATTATTTTTTGCTTTTACTGGATTCAAATTACTTGATTTATATGCTTTTTTATGATTGTTGAATTTGTCCCCCAACAAATTTCATGAGAAAAAATGAAATAAAAGGTCCAGAGAAAAAAACAATAAAGAAATACATAAGAAATTTTAAAAAACAATAAAATACTATAAGAAACTTAATTGTGATACCGGGAATTTTTTTCTAAAGTACAATTGATTAAGGGGCATAAAAAGAATATTCACACCCTGAAATGAGCACATTTTGGAGCTGCTAGTTTAGGAAGTTAGAGCTAAAAAGTATGATTCCATATTAATTATGCATAAATTAGCATCAATTAATTAAACACACAACAATGTTAGAAGAAAAAATAACTTACAGTTGTGTAGATTTACCCGTCACAGGCCGACAAATGCATGCCCAAGTTTCGGGCGACCGCATTCACGTGGTCGACGCCGAGATCTCGAGGGGGGCCTGGGAGGCCCCCCCCCGGCCATATCAACTCCCAAATACCCCGGGCGCCTAGTTAGGGTAAACCGGGGAGTTGTTCCAGTAACAAGATTTACGGGTATATGTTTTATCAAACTATCTGGCCAGGCTGTTGTGTAAAAATCGGGCATGATCGCAATATGGTATGCGTGATTGAACACGCATAAAAAAAGGCACATTTTGGAAAGTCACATGAGTCTGCCTTTTTTAGGATTATAAACTGAGCAAAATGCGGTAATATCTTATTTGGGAGGCATTATATAAGCGTCTTTTTTGTGTTATGTTATTATATGAGCAGCCTCTATTCCATCAATCTGGGTGGTGTTGCCATAAAACTTTTTTTCTAACCCCCGAGTTTCTCGGGGTTAAAAATTTCAGCTTATGTAAAACCTATTTCTTAGCGGTTATTCCAACCTGAGTTTAAAACTCCCCTAAAAATTTATTTGCATTATACTTTTTGAAAACTCTGGTTATGTTTTATGCATGGAAAAACAGTAAAAAAATCCAGAAAAAAATATTGTAACCGGAGTTTTCGGACTTAACGGAGGTTTTCAGATTTTTAACCGGAAAAAAAAAACTCCCGGTTAGAAGTTTTTATGCAACGGGTCCAGGGACATGTTTTTACGAAAATTTAATGGAAAATGCCATCCCCAATTTTTCACAAAATCAAGCTGAGCCACCCAAAATCTATGGTAGAAGCGTTTAAACAAAGCATTTTTCGGAAAACTATGCCCATCTATGCACATTAACTGTCAGGACTATGTGAGTAGTAGTCTGAAAATTTCGTGGCATGGAAATCCCTATTGAAGGGGGGGGCGGGTTGCATATCCCCGCTCGATTCTACACCTTTCTTCAAGAGGCCTTATGGGGGAAGGTCGTTTTCGCATTAAAATGGACGCTTATGCCACACATGTTGGTAAGGCTATACGCATCAAAGCAAAGACTCCATAATAACGCAGTATTCGCTTGAGGACTAGACGAAAGTTTACAATTTTGCACCCAAAAAGGAAATTAAAAGAATGCCCCGACAAGTGGTACTGCCAATATTTTTAGATAATTTCCATACCCCGTCTTTTTATCTGATCTTTCTTGTTTTATAAAACATAATGAATGACATGAACAGTTATACATTAAAGTATAGAAGAGATTTTAAAATCTTTCTATACTATGTATTATGCTTATAATCGTGTATTAAACATTTTTGTTCCATTTAGCTACATTCCCTCATTGTTATAATACATCGTTGATGGTTTTACATTTGTAGGTGACATGTTAAGGACATTAGTGGTTTAAAATGAAGGAATTTTTTACATTTGCGCGTCAACATGTTTATGACATAAGTGCATTTCCACATTTATGGTTTGAAACATGTTGTGACATTTAGCGGCATTTTACTTAGTGGTTGAGTCGTGTTACATGTGATGGGTCTATTTTTACATATTCGTGGTTGACTCGTGTTGTGACATTTGAGGGTTCATATTTTTCAGGTACTGCGTTAGACGTTTGAGAGTCATTTGAGGGCATTTTGCAGGGCCATTTTTACATTAGTGGGCGATTTTTACCATTTCGCAGGGCTCCAACACCCCCCCCCCCCAAATCACGGCGCATGCTTGAATTCATACCTGCCTCTCCACTCTCTATCCCTCTCTCATGTGTCATGTGCGTGTATAGAAAGACAGAGAGAGAGAGGGAGATTTAAAAGATCTTTGTCATTTATGAACATGAATACCATTAGCGGACGCAGACCGAAGTCACACAATGAAAGTACCGGGCCCATGCGTAAACATAA
The DNA here is from genome assembly GCA_940671915.1 of Paracentrotus lividus. Taxonomy (NCBI): domain Eukaryota; kingdom Metazoa; phylum Echinodermata; class Echinoidea; order Camarodonta; family Echinidae; genus Paracentrotus; species Paracentrotus lividus. The sequence goes on from CALNVZ010003429.1 coordinate 30,899,117, forward strand.
TAGAGTCGCTTTTGTCCCCAGACAATTGGACCCGAGAAATGCATTTAATTCGATTTTCTTGGACCCGCGCCTGAATACTGACATTAGGATAGTGATAATGTATATCAAATAATTAACATTAGAGACATATCATTTGGAGCACCGTCCTTTATTTCATGGATTTGCCCTTTAACATATCATTTGTTGTCGTAAAGTATTCAATTTGAAATATATGAAGGTGAACTAATATCGCTTTTGATAGAAATGACAAAAAAGGGATCTCTCCTTTGATTTTAGAGAAAAGAAATTGAATCCACCTCATTGGTCACGCCAAATATGCATCAAGGAAAATATCTTTGCTATAAGAATATTTATGATCGGGCATTGTTTGGAGTTTTGGATTGTCCGTTTTTACCTGGGGGGGGGGGGGCATTTCATTAAAGGACTTGTCGGACATTTTATCCGACAAATTTGCTCTCAGCCAATCAGGTGCAAGCATTTCACTAGCTTATAACGTTTGTTGGATAAAACGTCCGACAAAACCTTTGATGAAACGCTTCCCGGATGAGCTACCACTTCAAACGTCAAAGTGACAGTAGAGTCAGGAGCAAACACATTTCTGTCTGGGGCTTGAAAAGATTACCTAAAGTAAGTGGAAAGTTAGGTGAGCCATTTTTAATATTTGTTGATCTGCTTGTGTTTATTCTTTCTAGTTTTACTTGAATATCATAGATTGTGGAGTTGTAATACATATTAATGTTTCGTACCAGTTGAGGTAAGAGTATTATTACCGTAATATCTCGCCAGACAGAAATCACCTGAGATTTAAACCAATCGCGCGGTCATTTCATTGTATAAATATTGATTATGAAAATCATCATTTCACCAGCGTACTAGGGGACATGCAAATTAGCACTGCAGCCTATGATGGATGACAGAGAATCTGGTATTTCAACTCGATTGCTCTATTTTACTTATTGTTAAGCATTCACAAAGTTAGGGGTCGAAGCGCAGAAGAAAAGAGAGAAAAGAAGGAGGAAAAGTGAAAAACAGGTAAAAGAGGAAAGAGAGGAGAAAGAAAGAAAAAGTGTTGATGAACAGCGAGGAGGGGGGGGGGGAGGGCGGGAAGTAATGGGGACAAAGGCAGGAAAAAATAAGAAGTTTAATAGAGCTGGCGAGCAAGGGTCCGCTTGACCCCCCCCCCCAAAAAAAAAAAAAAAAAAAAAAAATAATAATAATAAATAAAAAAATAAATAAATAAAATAAATAAATAAATAAATAAATAATAAATAAATAGAAAATTAAAAAAATATAATAATAATAATAATAATAATAATAATAATAATAATAATAACAATAATAATAAATAAAAAATAGATAAATAAAAATAAAAAAATTAAAAAAAAAACATAATAATAATAATGATAATAATAAATAAATAAATAAATAAATAAATAAAAAACAAAAAATAAATGAAAAATAAAAAACAAATAGAGGAAAAGGAAAACAAAAAAGAAGATTAAAAAACAGGTGAAACCCCCTCTTTTTGGCAGAAATGATACAGATTCACGTAGTTTAATAGAAATGCAAGACACGAAGCTTAAAATATTTTGGTTTCAGCCCCCCTACATGGAAAATGAATTCATCTCGCGGGAATGTTCTCTGTTTCTACTTGCATGTGTTCTTTTTTTCTTTTTTTAAAATTAGGTTATCTTCAATTTTGATAATAGGGCAAGTCCAAGCTATTTTGCGTGGTAACAAACGGGACATTCAGAGCCAAAATAGGGTTTGTTTGAAAAATCTTAAATCAAATCTCAATCCTTAGGTATATTCTTGAAGGTACTAAGAATTTTCAACAAAAACATTAAAAAATAGTTGAAATAACTCGATTCATAATTAATTTATGGTCATTTATTCGTTAGTAGATCTAAAGTTGCATAGTCTTATCCTCTTAAACATGTAATAAACATTGTAAGGAAATATTTTAACGTTGATACAACTTCGAGTTTTCTGGCAAGGTCAAGTTTTAAAAAAATATGTCAGGTAACACAAGGGGCAGGTAACACACGGGACAATTATTCCCTGTAATATATTTTTATTAAACAATTTGTGTAGCCAAGGTGTTAGCAAACATTATTTTGTAAAAATACTCTCTGAAAAAAAAAAGAAGCATAACACAAACACAAATGTTAAAAAACCCACTTATTTTGATCATTCCAAAGCGTGGAGGGTGCAGCAATTAAAAAATGAATGATTTTACATCAGCTCCATAACGTTTGGTGAGACTTTTCTGAGACCTGAATATTTTACTCTGAAAATATTGAAAAGCAATGTGCTAGTTTCGTGATATTTTCACGCAGAGTTAGCTAAAGAAATAGTTAAAAACAGAAAATACATACTTTTTAGGTTGTTACTTCTATGACAAACCTCTTTTTTAAATGGCATTTTTAATGCATTTTATTATTTTTTCGTGAATATTAATGAGTCTTGTGACGTCATATGACTAGAAATGACCTTTTTTTGACCTCATTTGCATCAAAGGTCATTTCATACCTTTAGGTGATGTATGACACATTATGTACATTTACAAACCAACTGACACACTTGCGCACACAAATGGTCAAAAAGTCGAAAATCACCACAATTGGAAAACAAATACGTGGACTTCTGCCCAATATGATACAATAGAAATAAGCCGTACAAAATACGCTTAATTTGCCCTGATGTTCAGGCATGAGGGAAAAAGAAGGGCCACCATCCATGCATGTACGAATTTGTTCATCAGGTAGCATTTAAAAAAGGAAAACAACACATGGCACGTCCGTCGGAGATTCGTACGCTAGAACATTTTCCACTCGAGCTTGCTTCCTATGTTTAATATAATTTAAAGGGCTAATATCTATATTTTCAGCAAAATATACAATTTTTTCTTTTCGCTACGCTCGAATCTTTAAAACAGGAGATGCCTCATCAGCTTGTGAAATTTAAAAACAAAGAACACAATCTGCAAGATGTGGTGAAATAAACTACTTTCATGTCAGTATAGAGAAAATTTCACCCAGATTACGACCCATTCACTGACTCTTGCTGGCCGAATAATATACTTTTGATATACGAAGTGATACTCAGTATTTTGTGGGTATTTTCTTTTCGCTCGCGCTTCACGCTCGTATTCCTTTTTTCTTTTTTTTCCCAATTGTCCCCGGTCCCGCTACACGCGTACGTTATGTACTGTATAACACGTGTATATACGTTTTCACCCATAAATGGATGAAATTTTTTTTTTCTGACATTTTGTATATTACATTCATATCTTTAGCGTATTAATAACTTTTCTTTTTTTTATCAGAAATTACGATTTACTCAGCTTTTTTTTTACAGATCATAGGACATACCAATGGGCATATTCTCAGAAAGGAACACTTCAGCTCTTATAGAAATTTTTTAATAAATTAAATTAAAAAATATGTAAACAAATTCCTTTTTTGGAAAAAAGTGCAAAAATTGACCAAAAATGACTTTATTTAATTTTAATTTCCTTGAAATGAGCATCGGCATGATCTGGAAATTTCAATTTCATTATTTGAAATTCCTGTGAGTTTAATAAAATGTTTTTATTGCTGATGACAATGCATTATGGATTTGTTTACCAAAAATACCACTGGATAGGAAGTCATTCCTGAAATTTCCTTTTTTCATATTTATTTTATATTCGTAGATGTCGGGTCACATTGTGTGACATATACCAAACTGTACACAAAAATGAAATAATCATACATATGCATTAAATGTTACATTTGGCAATTTACTATATCCTTGTGGTAAAACTTTTATGAATTCAACCTCAAATCAGTCACTGGGATTTTGGTAGCTGTAAGAATGTTAAGATAGGAGTCACTCTGAAATTTCCTTTTTTATTATTATTTTATATCGTGATGTCGGGCTCACGTGTTGTACATTTAGTGGTCACGTGCTGTTGACAATACCAACTGTACACAAAAATGAAAATATCATACATATGCAGTAAATGTACATTTGAGCAATTACTATATCCGTTTGTGGTAAAAACTTTACGAATTCAACCCAAATCAGTCACTGGGATTTTGCGTAGCTGTTAAGATGGGGGTAGGCAGGGAGGGAGTGGCCAGATGCCCCTTATAAGACTCGGCTGTTGATCGACCACGAGCGAGCCGAAATTTGCACCGATGGGTACTATGCGATGTAACCTACAAGAATGTACTGTTAATTTTCCCAAATAATTCTATTTATTTTATATGAATTAATTATGCTAATTTTATGCATTGCATGAATCATACTTTGTTCTTAATTGAGAATTAAAGCTTCTGGAATGCTAATTTTGTGTTTACATAATCTTTATAGGATTCTCAATTGTACTGAAAATTTTGTATCAAATTCAATTTCCCATGTATTTCATTGTTTTATGATTTTCTTATGTATTTCTTTGTTTTCGAACCTTTTGTTTTCTATTTTTTTTTTTTTTTGGCCAAAAAATTATTGCAGAACCATTTTGGAGCAAGTAATGCCTAAAATAAATTGATTTCAGCAATGAAAGTGAAAATAATCCGACCTTTATGATTGCGCCCACCCAGAATGGGTCACGTGTGTGACTAATTGTTTGCTAATTAAATAATCAAATTAAAACTTTTCATGGATTTATATTTGGTGAGAGCAAGGACATAAAATCTAGCTTTGGAGAAAAAAATAAATAATTATATCAGAGCCATGGTTTAAGGCGGCCGGGCATCAAACCTTTTGTGTTTTTGGTCACTGGTGACAGTTGAGGGCAATTAATTTCCAGGGTTAATTATCTTAAATAATCAATTTAAACACATTATTTTGGGATTAAATTAAAAGGGTACAGGTAAAAAAATAATTATAATGACAGTAATCCAAGTAGGAAGTCAGCATTATCCATTCCAGTCAGGCGTTTTAAAAAATGATATTTTATTGTACCGTTCCATCTATTATCATATATGTTAATTTATGCAAATGAGCATGAAAACAATAATGCCAAAAAATCACGAAAAAAAAAAAACATTTCAGTTCATGAAACTTCAGACATTACTTATATGAACTAATGCAGCTTAAATCAAGAGGCAAAAACTTTTCTTTTGTCCCCAAAAGGTTCACTTTTCAAGGAATGGCCCACATGCTGTATTTTAAACTGTAGGCACATTCTTTGGTGGCCATCCTGTAAGGGTTAATTAATGTCAACAATGTAACCATTATTTTTAACACATTCCAGTCATAAACACTGTAGGATAAAGTAGAGGCTTCAAGTCTTGCCCTCATCTATTCCTGCAATAGATAGTCCCTTTTTTTTCAGCATGACCATAAGTTGGTCACCACGTGACCAGTGGGGTCACGTGTGTGACCAATTTCAAAGTTAATTAGTTAACTAAAATTAAAGCTATCATGTCTTCATATTTTGTGAGATGCAAGGCACCATTATATCTAGCTTGGGAACCGAGAAAAAAATGCAATAGAACTGTGGTTTTCGGTGGGCGTTAACTTTTTCGTTGTTTTTTGGGTCACGTGTGTGACCATTTGAAGGTAATTAATTTCTAAGTAATTATTCTTAAAACAATCAAGTTCAACACCATAATTTCAGTTTAAATTTAAGGAATGAAGTTAAAAAAGGATATAATGACAATAATCAAAGTTAAGGAGACCAGCATATACATCAAAGTCAGGGATCAAACAAATGAATTTTATGTACCATTTTTCGATTCAAATTTTAAAATATGTAATTTATGCAAATGAGCATTGAAAATTTGTTAAAATTAAGATAAAAAATTGCATTTCATGAAACTCAGACAATGCCTCTATATGAATTTACAGCTTAAAAACAAAGCAGAACTTTATTTTTTCCCAAAGAGGTTCTCTTTCAAAGAATCGGCCCGTACCATAATTTGAGGCTACTACCTACCTTTGCAGTGATCTGGGGGAGCGGGGGCGGGTCCATACTACCGCCGTCATGGTGCTGTCAAAACTTTTTCCTGTGTGTTCGGTTTGAACGAACCATTTTTTCCAGGTCCTTGCTCCTGTCTAATATCCTTAGGCCTCTATCCTTTCACGAAATGCAATTAAATTGTATGATATTAATTGTACCATTTATATATTACGTGTAATAGTATACAGCGAATGCTAAATGAATCTGAATTTCAAAATTTTAAAAAAGAAAATGAACTGGCTGCTTCGAATTTTTATCAAATGATTGAACACTTTGGTGTTTTATGTTTTTATGAAAGGGCGAGTCTATGATCTTTTCATAATATAATCTTTTTATCAGAATTATTCTTCTTTGTATTAAACAGCCATAAAAAGTGCATCTAACCAAATTTAGACGCATGGCATATTTAATGAATTAAACCAAAATCAATTATTTACAGATCAAACGTCCAGGAGTGAAATCGTTCATGGGGACGTCAAGCATCTTATTCGGACTTCTCATTTGCAGCTTATTGCATTTATTTCACCTCAGTCAAGTACGATCTTTATATTTTTTTTTACTAAATTTTTTTATCTAAGAATAAATTACTAGGTTTGAAAGTTATGGGTTCCAAAATGCTTGCCACTTAATTATGCTCCTGATGTTTAAGACTACCCCATTCTCTGACCGATTGGAATTCATATTGCCTTAAGTAAAATAAAAACTTGTGCGATGAATTGGACGATGACCGTTATTAATAAATATTTATGCGACCAAAAAATGATTTTATGCGATTTTTGTTGTTGTCTGGGGTATGATAGAGATTATCCTTTGTAGAAATGAAAAAAATAAAAAAATAAAAAATAAAAATATGTAGCAATAATTGGCATACATCCACCAACCGCACCCCACGGATAAGCACAGGCATCCAGGGTATAGCTTCAAAGCACCATGTACCATCTTGCTTAGAATTATATAAAAAAATTGCTATTGCCTGTACAACCAGCTACAACGGTAACGATAATGTCATATTACAGGTCCTAGCCTCCGCAAATATGTTTGCAACTTTTTTCAAGCACAAATTCACGTTCCTGTCGCGTTAATGTTTGAAGCAAATTATGCTTTGTATACGGCCATCAAAAATGTGCTCACATTGATTTCAGTATTTATGTCCCTTCCTATGAAGCCTTGGATCCAGCTTGTACCAAACACACACCTTCAAAACATTCCACTTGATAGAACAAAATATTTAATACAAACATATTTTTATCAACTCTTCTGATCTTAAGATAAACAATTTGGACATTATGCGTTTGGTCATATGACGTTATGCGTGAGAAATAGACCACTTTATCAACATATTCAAATGTGATGTATACTTTTTTTTAACAAAGGTTGTTCTTGACAACCTGAAAGCTTGCCCTATTCTTTCCCGACAAAGCAACAACTAATGTATGCAAACTGGATTCCATGTATTGTAGTTCATTATTTTATTAGGGGTTGGTTGAATACCTTGCCACTATGTCGCCAGGAAAATGCATAAAATTTGATTATGTTAGTACACTGGTCTATTTGCTTTATGCTTTTTGGCATTAAGCGTCAGGACATGCGTGAGAAAATTGCGACATTATGCGTTTGTGTGACATAATTCATGGGTACGACATTAAGGACGTAACAGAGCCTATAGGGAGACCGTGTATGGAAGTTTCACGGGTCAGTTGTTACAGTTCTCAGTGTGCTAAGTTGGAACAAAAGAGTTCGTGCTAACTGGCATCTATATACAGCCTACACATAGCTGTGATGAACTGCCGGTCGTGAGGTTTCTCCGTTGTTTTATTAAAAAGTAAATCAACAAAAACTATTTTTTACAGTTCCAAGTGAATTTTTGACAAAAATTAAAATTTGTAATAGTTCTTACAACTGAAAGCACATGTTGATAGTTTGGTATTGTAAATAGAGTACATGTATGTCACTAATATACCCCTGAGCCATGCCCTGTAATTCTGCCTAATGGCTTTGCTACAGTTGATTTTATGTGTATAATCACCCATGTAACAACCTACCCCAATTACATTACACATTACACATGTTTCAATTTTCTGGTGTTAATATTTTGATATTTCTATTATTACTTTTAGTCTATTTTAGAGCTCTATTTGATCTACTGTTAACGATACCAAGAAACTGGAAAGTTGAAACAAAAGTATGGTATAAGAGATTTACACATTGTCAACTTAACCCGTATGTTTACATACTGTGCAATCTACCCCGTATGGTGTAACAACTTACCCCGTATACGGGGTAGGTTGCTACAAAAAAAATGTCTTCATTAATTAAGCTGTAGTTAATTGGTGTTTACATGTTTTCAGGTTTTATGTGCCTCAGGTTTTAGCCAACATAATAGGCTAACTACAGACCCAAAATGGAGTGTGTGAGTACTTTCATTAGAATTATCTGGCCCAAAATGTGAATTTTGTAACGTCCATACCCGGTCTCCCCTACATTGAGTAAAAAATGTCCCATCCTTTTGAAGTTGTCTGGTTTGAATCACGAACATTAAATCACGGGTTTTATGTTATGTCTCACACACACATACACACACACGCACACACGCACACCATCACATACGTACCCCAAAACAGTGTAAACAATTCACAATAACATTTCCCCTTTTATGATTGAGAATTGATATCCTATTTACTCAGACCATCACTAAATTTTTGGGACGTGATAATTCCTAACAACTGTATGTGAGTGTTAGTGAGGGTGTGTGCGTGTGTGTATGTGTAAGAAGATGTGGGTGTATATTTGCGTGTGTGCTGGTGTGGATGAGATATGGTAAGTGCATGTTGTGGTATCGGTGTGTATGTGCTTTGTGTATGTGTACATTATGATATGTATGGGTCTTTGCGCACATAAGTAATGATTTCTCAATTTGTTTATTCTTCACCCAGCAACTTAATTGGCGCATGTTAGATTTTGCTGTCTTTTGAATATTATCTGTTATTCAGTCATGCGTGCAAAGATCCAAATGAAAAGGGTACCAACATATGCTAGGAGGATGACTCCACCAAGACACATATGAAACCCATGACCAAAAGTTCACACTTTTTACAGGACAACCTTAAAAATGATGGGAAATTTTATTGACTCACTCTGTATATAATGATTCATCCTTATCTCATTTCCATAGATGACGTCAACATCATTTCATTGTCACGTGACTCCGTTATCCCAGTGACGTCACCAAACTATCCAAACAATTATGATAATAACTTGAATCTAGTATGGCTCATAAATGCCCCTGACGGCTACAGAGTGAATGTTGTCTTTACTGATTTATCCACCGAGTTGAACAACGATTTCCTGGTCATCGGTTTTGGCCCAGGACCAGATGGAGAAGGAGCTGGGGAGATTGACCGGTTCACTGGAGACGAAGTTCCATCTGATGTCGTATCACCTGGTGATACCATATGGATTCAGTTTAAAAGTGATATGTCGAGATCGAGTCGTGGGTTTGCCATCCGTCTCTCGGTGGTAGAACATCCAGGTATGTTAACCTAAATCAATATGGGAGGTATATGTTGTTTAAACTATTGTGTTGAAAATGTATATAATTTATTTTCTTTTGCCCTCGTCACATTTGCTCCGGCTGCCACAATGGTTTAAGTTTTCCACGACCGATAATAATTTTACGGCCGCAGACATTCCCACGGTACATTTTCCATATATCTCTTCTTTAAAAGTAAATTTTGGAGAATTTTAACCTCCAAAGGCCAACGATTTAGGACGACCGTAATCACCTCTTTCCCATAAACACTGTTGTTGAGTACCAATGTGACTATTTACAGTGTTTTTCGTACTCGCACTATTGCAGATGGTTAGGTATATGATCTAAGTAAGATATAAACTTAGACTCTCTAGGCTATGAAGAACATCCAACCCTATTCTCACCAAACTATTAGTATTTAAGCTGTCCTGTGAAGCATTTAATCTACCCCTTGTAAAAGATCAAAGATAGCTTTCTTAAATGACACCATTATGTTTACATAATCCTGTCTACATGAATTATGTCAATGGACAGGGAGCATATGCAGTTATAGCTTGGCTATAAATTGTTTTGGAGCATGCGCACTTCTGCCCGGGGAAAATGTAATTATTATTCTAACTCTTATGTACAGGATGTGATGCTGATAAATTCGCGTGCCGTAATGGTTTCTGCATCAATGGAACGCAAGTGTGTGACAACAATAATGATTGCTTAGACTTTTCAGACGAAGATTCATGTCGTAAGTAGGCCTACTCCTTATATTGGGAGATCCGCAAAAGATAAACAATTCTAAGAATTAAACCTTAAAGGAAAATACAGGTGTGATGGTTGATTTCAAGATTACTATTTGCTGGAGACGAGATTGTGAAAGGTCGTCGTTAGATGACATGAATTGGTTATTATTTCTATTGAAATTATGGTAAATTTTACAACATTATCAATCAAAATACATGATGATTGTACTTATACTAGTCTTTCCCATAATCACAGCTTCGTGTCAGCCCATTCCACTGGATGTTTGCCAGCAAAGACTTGGTTATAACACTACTTTCTTTCCTCATCGCCTGGTACAAACTCAGAAGGAAGCGGAGACAATGTTCACAGAAATTGTAAGCAATCCTTATCCGTAGGCTATATAAACTTGGGAATCATATTACAGAATTTCATTGTACTTATTTGATTCTGGGACCGGAATTTATATCTTTGTGCAAGCCATTTTTCTTTCTCACGGAGTTCAACATGATATCGCATGTATTGACCTCGTTATCGCGATAACTTAAGAACCACTTGTATCACCAAATGAAGACGATGTGATTTCTTCAACGATTTTCAAGAAACCCTTGAGTGATGAACGTCTTTAGGTTTATTATATATATATATATATATATATATATATATTTATATATATAGTAACGAGGACACACTGTTGCATTTCTTTTGTATCTTCATCTTCATGCTTCAACTTAAAATGGGTACCTTATAGTATTACAGGGCTAATGGTTGCCTGGATGTCATTCTAAGGCCCATCCCAACCGCTTTAATCATTTAACTGCACATAAAAGCGGTATGTACATATACATATATATATATATATATATATATATATATATACACACACACAGTTGAGGCCATAAGTTTACATACACACAGGAAATTCAATGAAAATTGTGCACTTGCCAAGCATCATAAAATTTACTGTATCTTAAAGAATATCTGTGCTATAATGCCAAATTTGGAATCAAACAAAAGAGTATATCATGCTCTTCCAACATACTGCCATGCCATCAGGAGATGACATTATATTTACATGTCATTTTCCCCAAATAAATCTTCATATTTCAGACAAACTTTTTAAAAGTCTTGACCAAAACATTTGATATTTGTGCTCATTATTTCTGAACACAAACATTTCAGATTACATTTCTTTGGTTGGTGGTTACATATAATTATTTTAAAAAAATGTAATATCAATGATAGATTTGCCATTCGCATGTTGCTATGAAACGATATTTGGAAATATAATGACTAATTTGGCACAAATATTACTTCTTTCTACAAAGAAAATTTCACTCAAAATATACTTTAGTCCAATCGCCATCCATTCACATGAAAGAACATAATTAGCTCTTTTATTTGATACCAAATTAGTCATGACGGCACTAATATTCCTGAATATACAGTAAGTTTTCTGATGCTTGGCATTTACAAGTTTTAGTGAATTTCCTATAGGTGTATGTAAACTTCTGGCTTCAACTGTATACTTTTTCACATGGCGACGTTTGTCCAGATGATATAAATGTGTAAGAGAAAAAAGTTTGGGACAGGCATAGACGTAGCTGAACTTTGATCTTTAATGCATCGAGCTTTCGGAAACATTATATCAGATATTATGTTGGTGCTTGATTTTGTTTGTATGATTTACTTTATTTATTATGGTTTTTGTCCTTGTCCTGATTTTTTCTTCAGAAATCTTATAGTCCATGGCCAGAGGGGCTACCGTGCACCCCCCCCCCCTGTGACCCTACTTCTTTGGTGTAGTTTTGTTCCTTAGTATCCCTTTTGTTAGAAAATGATGTTCCAAGAAAAAAACTCATTTGGACTATGTTTTTACCCCTCTATTTGAACCTTTACCAAAATTGCACATTTTTCAGGGTTCGCGCTCTTTCTTGGGGTCTGTAAATTAAGTAGGTACAATTAATTATTTTTCTCATCAAAAACACATTGGATCTGCTCTAAATTTAAACCACATCTTTTTAAACTATATGACAACAACTAGTCAAAGTTTCAAAACATTTTAATCACAGCTTCAAGTGCTAAAGACGTCACATAATTGCATGTTTCGGAATATGCAAATTTCTATCTCAAAATGTGTCAAAAATGTGTCAAAATCACTTTTAAGTTGCATTTTGTGTGGTGTCTATACTAAGATGAATGATTTAGGCTTAAAATTTGATGTAATTTTGTTCTTTGATATCCATTCTTGTTGTAAGTGGGAGTAGGAGCTCTAGGTTGGTGGTGTTAAGCACCCACCCACATTACCCCACCACGCCCACAAATTGGAAATGAGTCATTTATAGCAATTTTCACCTCATATTCGGGGAGCAAAATGTTGGTTTTTTTTTCTTGATTAATTTCTATGAGATATCATCCAAACATGGAATATGTTGGGGATGTTAGAACACTTCCCAACCCTCCCTTTTATTATATTATAGTTATTAAGTTAATTATCGTAGAATTATGATGATGTCACATAATTTACATATCATTGATTATGCAAATTTAAATGTTTACATTATGTAAAAATTATTTGTGAAGTTGTTTTGGTGTGCCATTATGAAGAAATAATTTGTCTGAAACTGACATGAAACTATTATTTTTATCCATTAGCAGTTATCAGGCAGAGGGAGGGTTATGGGGTAGAGTCCCCTTCACCCTTTCAAGTGCATAAATGTCAAAATCACAGTTTTACCAGTTTGCATACTTTCCTTCTAATATATCTCTGCCTCATCATCAATGTTCTGTCTGTCTGACTCTTCCCTCTCTTCCCCCCCTCCACCCTCTCTCCCCCCCCCCCCCCTCTTTTCTAGCTCTCTATTGTCTCTCCCCCTATTATTCATCCTGTAATCCTAACTTGCATTATTTAGGAACATTACAACATGTATTATCCAAAGATCAAGCAAAAATACCAAATACACAATATATTCATGCTTTTTCTTGGTTTTCACTTCTTTATGTATAGTCTGTTTAGAAGTTTATGAACCTAGAAAAGTTGTTTCCACTGAAGCTTTTTTTGTGTGTGCTGATTTGTGATGTAATGTGATACTATAACAATTTTAGCTTAGTTGCAAAACGAGCAACCTTGAGCAATTTGCATAATCGACATAAATCCAAAATGGCTGCCATGCAGTATTGTGAAACTTAACTTTTGAACTATAGCTCACATTTTGAAGAATAAAATATGCATATCTTTTCTTTTGGGCTTGAAATTGCCATTGCACAAGTACTGTAACAATCATCGAGCATTCTATCTTGGCAAGTAGTTCGGCATCCTGTGGAGGCATCAATGTTCCATTCCGACTTTGATAATTTTGATCAATATATTTAAAGCTTGACAGGTTCTGGTTCTGTCCACACAACCCATGGGATTATGCTTCAAGAGGTTGCCAAGAATGAAACGGCTGAAGTTTCAACCGA
>CALNVZ010003429.1:30930109-30955331 GCA_940671915.1 Paracentrotus lividus
GCTATGTTAATCAATTAAATATTACGTCAATTATTTATTTGTTTATTTTTAGCTTAATTACTGAGTGGCAACTTTCCATGCTTTGCCCTGAAAGAGCAAAAACATGTTACAAATGTGCCTGGGCTATTTAAAGTCTTAAAACTTGTTGTGTCTTTACAGATGGACAATCAATTGTTAACAGCAACTATGAGTCTTCAAGTTCCATACAGATAGCTCAGTTTGATGGATGCATTGCAAAGGGTTCCTCTAAAGATCTTAGTAATGCAGGTATAGGCAGTTATAAGAACACGCCAAATAATTTAAGATTTGATGAGAAAAAGCAATTGAAATGTTCAAATTGTACCAAGAAGTATGCCCAGATAAACACAGATTTTAAACAGCAGAGCACTTGTGAGGAGCCTTATTGGTGTTCTGAATGTGAGCAGAGACTTTACCCGAAAAAACATCGGAAAACGCAAACCAGTAGGAATACAGATACACCAACAATTTTTGACGCAGTTGCCAAATCAAAACCTGTCGGGACTCACGATGGAAAAAGTGTTTTAGTGAGTACCAGTGATGATTTGGTCCTTAATCATCTCACAACGTACAAACGTCAAAAGCAATATAGATGCTCTATCTGTAATAAGGCCTATACATCAAATAAAGGTGTACAAATTCATATGAGAACTCACACAGGAGAGAAACCATTTAAATGTAATCATTGTAGTCAACGATGTATATCAAAGAGCAGTCTTTTGATTCATATAAGAACTCATACAGGAGAAAAGCCTTTTAAATGTAACTATTGTAATTACAGATGTTATGAAAAATACGCACTTACAAAGCACATAAGAACACACACAGGAGAGAAGCCTTTCCAGTGTTCTATTTGTAGCAGGAGATTTGCTCAAAAATCATTTGTCAGCATTCACATGAGAAGTCACACAGGGGAAAAGCCCTATCACTGCACAATTTGTAACAGGAGATTTTCTCAAAAACAACAGCTCAATAGGCATATGAAAACCCACTGATACAAATCAATTATGTGATTTCCTAAAAATGTACTGGCTATATTTCCATATAGGGTCTCGATTTTGAGTAAATGTATTCCCATTTTAATATTCTCTGTAACTTGAAATTTGTAAAAATAAAAGGCCCAGTTCGTCAGATCGTTATATTATAATAAAAAAATAAGCAACATATCAATTGTTTTAAAGAACATTTAGTTCAAATGGATTTAGTCCCTTTTGGAACTACATATTTCCAGAAATAAAACAGAAATACATTAATGTTTTATTATAAAGCTTATCAGCACTTCTTTTACGTGATATCGATATGACCCATATGTTGCCCGTCCAACAGAGGTAGCAAAAGAATTCATGCATGGATGATTGCCAATTACGGTGAAACAAATTTGTTGAATGAAATTATTGAAATGCAATATATTTGCATATTAATACATAGATTTTAAAGAAAGTTTCAGATACTGCCCACCAAATGACTTTTTCATTTATTAATTTTGATTAAGATTTACATTAAGTTATGATAAAACATCGATCAATTCAGTTTGTTTTGTTTTTCTTTGTTGCACTTTATAGTAATAAAATTCATCTATCTGTCTGTGTTTACTTTCAGGGGAGCATTCAGTGCAATTATGAATAAAGGGAAATTACAAAAATTGAATTTTGGAGAAATTATCTTCATATTATTTTCAGAACATGAAGGTACGAATTTTTTTGTTATAAAACGAACAACATCCAAAAATATAGATATGCATGAGAATTTTAACACTTTATAATTTGTATGGTGATTTTAGTTGCAAGGCTTTAAATAGGAGCTGTATTGTGTTTGGTACAATAATTGCTTTCATGATTTCAAAACTAATAAATTTGCATCCACCAAAGTGGATCTACAACCGTAGACCCCATCGGAAACGAAGGCATTTTTGTTTGCTATTTTTAACTTTTTGTTTGTGCCAGACCAATTGGTACATGCCTCTCTGTCTTTTGCTGTCTTATAATATATTGATTGTTAAGTGTTCTTATTTTTACATATTCAAAGCAAAGGTTTACATTAAATATGTTTTGACCTATTGGCTACCATGTTATAATTTCAATTAAACCTTTTCAATAAAAAACAAGTCTAGATGTTCTGAACACTTTATTTAAGAATTCACACTTGAGGAAAGTCGTATGACTACTTAATTTTAGGAAGAGATGTTCTGAAAAAAGGCATTTCAATATGGGCTTGAGAGGTGAGTGAATCCATTCAATTATGATAATTATTCTTTCTTAAAGTCATGAATGGTTCTAAAAAGGCCTGGTCAGTGCTCACGCTTGATGTTTCAATGAGCATGTTCTCATCGTCGTCAGGAGAAGATTAGTTTTCAACTTTTTGTTTTCGTTTATGTTTTTTGTTTAAAGATGTTGAAGTATATAGCTGATTAAGCTTCCACCAAGTAGTAATTAGTTGATATACCGAATGACTGTTGTGTTCGCAATCCTTGACTTACAGTACCCTGTAATATACAATTTTAAGAACACCAATGTCTGATGTTCTTCGATTATGTTAGTATCCATTGTGGCAGATCGTATATGTTAGTTTTCAAATAAATAATAATCCTATTCCTGATTCATTAGTTGATTTGTTGTGATATTATTGATAATGTGCAGAATGTTCTTAATACCTCAATATTGAAATTACTCAGACGACCATACATGCTTTGATTTAAAAAAATTATCCGATGAATAAAACTAGGACCTACCTGTTTTATGTAATAAACTTGTCCCTTCTTTCCCTTTTAGATATTATTCCATATATTCAAAAAAAAAATCAACATGATTTTAATAATTTACGGTGTTGTGTTTAACAAAATAATTGAGTGGGAGGTTTTATTACACTTAATGAGTAACTTCTGTGGAAAAATGAGATTGTAATCGAGCTGAGGCATGCATGGGTGAAAGCCAAAATAGACATCTTCAAAAGTCACAAAGGGTTTTTTACGTGGGGTGTAAAAATATACATAAAATAGGAGGAAAAAACAAAATGACTAAAAATAATGATGGGGAAAAATCTGTTTCTATATTCTATAAATATAACATTTTAAAAACAAATTGGGCAAGACTATTCTCCCTAAATCCTTTTATTTTCTCTCTTTCTCATTTTTATATTCTTTCTCTCGATTTCACTTTTCCCGGACTTGCTCTATTCATTTGTCAGAACAAGGACCCCCAGGTTAAGAACTTGTGGGGGGGTGGGGGGGGGGGTAGGTGTTGAAATTTTCGGCCTTCGGCCAACCATAACGTCATATATCAGCTGTCAGGGTAGGTTACACATGTCATCGAGCTTCAAATCGTGTATTTTTTTTAAATTTTCCCGATTTGGCGCCCCTATGGTTCATTTTGGCGCCCTGCCTAAGGTCAATTTGGCGCCCCTTGATATCATTTTTGCCGCCCTTTTCGGCGCGCCCACCGGGGGGCCCGGGCCCGTAAAGCCCCCCCCCCAAGAATACGCGCATGCTTATCATTCAAAACTTTGAATTCATAACTGCTCTGCACCTCTCTAATCCCTCTCTGTCATTGTGCGTGTATAGAAAGACATAGAGAGAGAGAGTTTTTAAAAGTCTTGTCATTTATGAAACATGAATACCAGTAGCGGACGGCAGAACCGAAGTCAACAATGAAAATACCGAGCCGTGCGTAAACATTAATAGAGTCGTTTTTGTCCCCAGACAATTGGACCCGAGAAATGCATGTTAATTCGATTTTCTTGGACCCGCGCCTGAATACGACATTAGGATAGTGATAATTGTATATCAAAATAATTAACATTAGAGAAAACATATCATATTTGGAGCACGTCTTTATTTCATGGATTTGCCTCTTAACATTCATTTGTTGTCGTAAGTATTTCAATTCTGAATATATGAAGGTGAACTAAATCGCTTTGTAGAATGACAAAAAAAAAGGGGGTCTCTCTTTATTTTAGAGAAAAAGAAATTGAACACCTCATCTCGGTACCCAAATATGCATCAAGGAAAATAATCTTTTGCATGATAGAATATTTTATTGATCGGCATTGTTTGGAGTTTTGTTATCCGTTCTCTTACCTGGGGAGGGGGGGCATTTCATGAAAGGGAACACTTTGTCGGACATTTTATCCGACAAAATTGTGCTCAGCCAATCAGTATGCAAGATTTCACTAGCTTTAACGTTGTGTTGGATAAAACGTCCGACAAAAACCTTTGATTGAAACGCTTCCCGGATGAGCTACCACTTCAAACGTCAACAGTGACAGATAGAAGTCAGGAGCAACACATTTCTGTCTGGGCTTTGAAAAGATTACTAAGTAAGGGAAAGTTAGGTGAGCATTTTTAAGTTATTGTGATCTGTTGCTGTTTATTCTCTCTAGTTTTACTTGAATATCATAGATTGTGGAGTTGTAATACATATTAATGTTTCGTACCAGTTGAGGTAAGAGTATTATACCGTAATATCTCGCCAGGAAGAAATCCACCCTGAGATTTAAAACCAATCGCGCGGCATTCATCTCGTATAAATACTTGATAATTGAAATACTATTCACCAGCGTACTTTAGGGGACCATGACAAATTAGCACTGCAGCCTATGATGGATGACAGAGAATCTTGGTATTTCAACTCGAATTGGCCTATTTTACTTATTTGTTAAGCATTTCACAAAGTTAGGGGTCGAAGCGCAGAAGAAAAGAGAGAAAAGAAGGAGGAAAAAGTGAAAAAAACAGTAAAAGAGGAAAGAGGAGGAGAAGAAAAAAAGTGTTTGATGAACAGCGAGGGAGGGGGGGGGGTGAGGTTAATGGTACAAAGCAGGATAAAATAATAAGCAGTTAATAGAGCTGGCAGCAAGGGGTCGCTTGACCCCCCCCACCCCCCCCCCCCCACCGCCCCCCCCCCCCCAAAAAAAAAAAAAAAAAAATAAAATAAATAAATAATTAAATAAATAAATTAAATAAATAAAAAAATAATAAATAAAATAAATAATAAATAAATAAATAATAAATAAATAGAAAATTAAAAAAATATTATAATAATAATAATAATTAATAATAATAATAATAATAATAACAATAATATAATATATATATATAGATAAATGGAAAAATAAAAAAATTAAAAAAAATAACATATAATAATAATGAAATAATTAAATAAATAAATAAATAAATAAATAAAACAAAAAATAATGAAAATAAAAAACAAATAGAGGAAAAGGAAAACAAAAAAGAAGATTAAAAAACAGGTTAAAACCCCCTCTTTTTGGCAGGAATGATACAGATTTCACGATAGTTTAATAGAAATGCAAGGACACGAAGCTTAAAAATATTTTGGTTCAGCCCCCTACATGGAAAATGAATTCATCTCGCGGGACTGTTCTCTGTTATCTACTTGCATGTGAGTTCTTTTCTTATTTTTAAAATTAGGTTATCTTCAATTTGATAATAGGGAAGTTCAAGCATATTTTGCGTTCGGTAACAAAACGGGACATTCAGAGCCAATAATAGGGTTTGTTGAAAAATCTTAAATCAAATCTCAAATCCTTAAGGTATTTCTTGAAGGTACTAAGAATGTTTCAACAAAAACATTAAAAAAATGGAAGATTAACATCGATTCATAATTAATTTAATGGTCATTTATTTCGTTAGTAGACTAAAGATGCTTAGTCTTATTCCTCTTAAACATGTAAATAAACATTGTAAGGAAATATTTTAACGTTGATACAACTTCAAGTTTTCGGCAAGGTCAAGTTTTAAAAAATATAGTCAGGTAAACACAAGGGGCAGGTAACACACGGGACAATTTATTCCCGTGCGTAATTATTCTTACATATAGCAATTATGTTGTAGCACAAAA
The DNA here is from genome assembly GCA_940671915.1 of Paracentrotus lividus. Lineage (NCBI taxonomy): Eukaryota > Metazoa > Echinodermata > Echinoidea > Camarodonta > Echinidae > Paracentrotus > Paracentrotus lividus. Next base: position 30,935,980 of record CALNVZ010003429.1, read on the forward strand.
CGGCTCTCAGCAACATATTTTTCTTCAGAATATCTCCTCGAAAAATAAGAAAAGAAGCATAACACGAAACACATGTTAAAAAACCCACTTATTTTGATTCATTTCTAAAGGTGGGAGGGTGAGCAATAAAAATGAATGATTTTACATCAGCTCAGTAACGTTTGTGAGACTTTTTCTGAGACCTGAATATTTTAACTCTGAAAATATGAAAAGCAATGTGCTAGGTTCGTGATATTTTCACCAGAGTTAGCTAAGAAAATATAAAAACAGAAAATACATACTTTTAGGTTGTACTTCTATGACAAACCTCTTTTTTAAATGGCATTTTTAATGCATTTTATTATTTTTTCGTGAATATTAATGAGTCTTGTGACGTCATATGACCTTGAAATGACTTTTTGACCTCATTTGCATCAAGGTCATTTCATACCCTTTATGGTGATGTATGACACATTATGTATACATTTACAAACCAACTGACACACTTGGCACACAAATGGTCAAAAAGTCGAAAAATCACCACAATGGAAACAAATAGCGTGGACCTGCCCAATATGATACAATAGAAATAAGGCCTTGGTACAAAATACGCTTAATTTGCCCTGATGTCAGGGCATGAGGGAAAAAGAAGGCCACCATCCATGCATGTACGAATTTGTTCATGAGGTAGCATTTAAAAAAAGGAAACAAACACCAAGGCACGTCCGTCGGAGATTCGTACGTAGAACAATTTTCACTCGAGCTTGCTTCCTATGTTTATATAATTTAAAGGGGCTAATGATCTATATTTTCAGCAAAATATACAATTTTTCTTTCTCGCTACGCTCGAATCTTTTTAAAAAGGGAGATGGTCATCAGCTTGTGAAAATTTAAAACAAAGAAACAATCTGCAAGATGTGTGAAAAAACTACTTTCATGTCAGTATAGAGAAAATTTCACCCCAGATTACGACCCATTCACTGACTCTTGTGGCCGAATATATACTTGATATACGAAGTGATTACTAGTATTTTGTGGGTATTTTCTTTCGCTCGCGCTTCACGCTCGTATTCCTTTTTTTCTTTTTTTTCCCAATTGTCCCCGGTCCCCGCTACACGCGTACGTTATGTACTGTATAACACGTGTATATACGGGTTTTCACCATAAATGGATGAAATTTTGACATTTTTTGTATATTACATTCATATCTTTAGCGTATAATAACTTTTTCTTTTTTTTATAGAAATACGATTTTACTCAGACTTTTTTTTTACAGATCATAGGACATACCAATGGGCATATTCTCAGAAAGGAACAACTTTCAGCTCTTATTAGAAATTTTAATAAATTAAATTTAAAAATATGTAAACAAATTCCTTTTTTGGAAAAAATGCAAAAAATTGACAAAAATGACTTTATTTAATTTTAATTTTCCTTGAAATGAGCATCGGCATGATCTGGAAATTTCAATTTCATTTTGAAATTCCTGTGAGTTTTAATAAAATGTTTTTATTGCTGTGACATATGCATTATGGATTTGTTTACCAAAAATACCACTGGATAGGAGTCATCTCTGAAATTTCCTTTTTCATATATTATTTTATATCGTGATGTCGGGTCACATGTGTGACATATACCAAACTGTACACAAAAATGAAAATATCATACATATGCAGTAAATGTACATTTTGAGCAATTACTATATCCGTTGTGGTAAAACTTTTATGAATTCAACCCAAATCAGTCACTGGGGATTTTGGTAGCTGTTAAGAATGTTAAGATAGGAGTCATCTCTGAAATTTCCTTTTTTATATATTATTTTATATCGTGATGTCGGGTCACGTGTGTGACATTTTAGTGGGTCACGTGTGTGACATATACCAAACTGTACACAAAAATGAAAATATCATACATATGCAGTAAATGTACATTTTGAGCAATTACTATATCCGTTGTGGTAAAACTTTTACGAATTCAACCCAAATCAGTCACTGGGGATTTTGGTAGCTGTTAAGACTGGGGGTAGGGCAGGGAGGGAGGGGGCCATGATGCCCCTTATAAGATCTCGGCTGTTGATCGCACGAGCGAGCCGAAAATTTGCACGATGGTACTATGCGATGTAACCTACAAGAATGTACTGTTAATTTTCCCAAAATAATATCTATTTATTTTATATGAATTAATTATGCTAATTTATGCATTGCATGAAATCATACTTTTTGTTCTAATTGAGAATCTAAAGCTTCTGGAATGCTAATTTTGTGTTTACATAATCTTTATAGGATTCCTAACAATTGTACTTGGAAAATTTTGGTATCGAAATCAATTTCCCATGTATTTCATTGTTTTATGATTTTCTTATGTATTTCTTTGTTTTTCGACCTTTTGTTTTTCTTATTTTTTTTTTTTTTTTGGCCAAAAAATTATTGCAGAACCATTTTGGAGCATAGTAATGCTAAAATAAATTGATTTCAGCCAATGAAAGTGAAAATAATCCGACCTTTATGATTGCGCCCACCCAGTGGGTCACGTGTGTGACTAATTTGTTTGCTAATTAATAATCAAATTAAAACTTTTCATGGATTTATATTTGGTGAGATGCAAGGTACATTAAATCTAGCTTTGGAGAAAAAATGAATAATGGAATAGTCAGAGCCATGGTTAAGGCGGCCGGGGCATAAACCTTTGTGTTTTCGTGGTCACGTGTGTGACATTTTGAGGCAATTAATTTCCAGGGTTAATTATCTTAATATAATCAATTTAACAAACATTATTTTGGGATTAAATTAAAAGGAGTACAGGTAAAAAATAATATAATGACAGGATCCAAGTAAGGAAGTCAGCATATCCATTCCAGTCAGGTTTTTTAAAAATGATATTTTATGTACCGTTTTTCCATCTAATTATCAATATATGTTAATTTATGCAAATGAGCATGAAACAATTAATGCAAAAATCACGAAAAAAAAAAACATCAGTTCATGAAACTTCAGACATTGCTTTATATGAATTGCAGCTTAAAATCAAGAGGCAAAAACTTTCTTTTGTCCCAAAAGGTTCACTTTTCAAAGGAATGGCCCACCTGTGTATTTTAACTGTAGGACCCATTCTTTGGTGGCCATCCTGTAGGGTTAATTAATGTCATACATGTAAACCATTATTTTAACACATTCCAGTCAATAACACTGTAGGATAAATGTAAGGCTCAGTCTTGCTCATCTAATTCCTGCAATAGTTAGTCCCGCTTTTTTTTCAGGCAATGACATAGTTTGTCACCCACGCGTGACCCAGTGGTCCGTGTGGTGACCAATTTCAAAGTTAATAGTAACTATAATTAAAAGCTATCAAATGTCTTCATATATTTGTGAGATGCAAGGCACATTATATTAGCTTTGTGGAGAAAAAAATGCAATAGAACTGTGGTTTTTCGGTGCGGCGTTACTTTTCGTCGTTTTTTGGAGTCACGTATGTGTGACATTTGAAAAGGTAATTAATTTCTTAAGTTGAATTCAACTTAAACAATCAACTCTCAAACCATAATTTTATTCCAGTTATAATTTAAAGGAATGAAGTTTAAAAAGGATATAGGATGACAATAATCAAGTAAGGAGACCAGCATAATACAATCAGTCAGGGTCAAACAAATGAATATATTTATGTACGCATTTTTCCGATTCAATTTAAAATGTTAATTTATGCAATGAGCATGAAAAATTGTAAAATTTAAAGTATGAAAGCATTTCATTGGAAACTTCAGACAATGCTCTATATGAATTCAGCTTAAAACAAAAGGCAAACTTTATTTTTCCCAAAGAGGTTCTCTTTCCAAGAAATCGCCCCGAAGGTCATACATTTTGAGGCACACTACCTACCTTGCAGTGATCTGGGGAGGGGGGGGTCCATACTACCGCCGTATGGTGTCAAAACTTTTTCCTGTGGTGTCGGTTGAACGAACTCATTTTTTCCAGGTCCTTGCTCCTGGTCTAATATCCTTAGGCCTCTATCCTTTCACCGAAATGCAATTAAATTGTATGATATTATATTGTACCATTTATATATTACGTGTAAATAGTATACAGCAGAATGTAAATGAATTCTGAATTCAAAATTTCTAAAAAAGAAAATGAACTTGGCTGCTTCGAATTTTATCAAATGATTGAACACTTTGGTGTTTTATGATTTTTATGAAAGGCGAGTCTATGATCTTTTCATGAATATAATCTTTTTATCCAGAATTATTCATTCTTGTATTTAACAGCCATAAAAAAGTGCATCTAACCAAATTAGACGCATGGCATATTTAATGAATAAAACCAAAATCAATTATTTTACAGATTCAAACGTCCAGGAGTGAATCGTTGTCATGGGGACGTCAAGCATTCTTATCGGACTTCTCATTTGCAGCTTATTGCAGTTTATTTCACCTCAGTCAAGTACGATCTTTATACTATTTTGTATCCTTAAGAATAAATTACTAGGTTTGAAGTATGGGTTCAAATTGCTGCCACTTAATTATGCTCCTGATGTTAAGTACCCCATTCTCTGACCCGATTGAATTCATATTGCCTTAGTAAAATAAAAACTGTTGCGATGAATATTGGGACGATGACCGTTATTAATAATATTTATGGGACCAAAAAATGATTTATGCGATTTTTGTTGTTGTCTGGGGTATGATAGAGATATCCTTTTGTAGAAATGAAAAAAATAAATAAAATAAAAAAATAAAAATATGTAACAACTAATTGGCATACATCCACCAACCGCACCCCACGGATAAGCACAGCATCCAGGGTATAGCTTCAAAGCACCATGTACCATCTTGCTTAGAATTATATAAAAAAAAAGTTGCTATTGCCTGTTACAACAGCTTACAACCGGTAACGTATAATGTCATATTACAGTGTCCTAGCCTCCGCAATATGTTGCAACTTTTTTCAAGCACAAATTCACGTTTCCTGTCGCGTAATGTTGAAGCAAATTATGCTTTGTATACGCCATCAAAAATGTGCTCACATGATTTCAGTATTATGTCCCCTTCCCTATGAAGCCTTGGATCCAGCTTGTACCAAACACACACCTTCAAAAACATTCCACTGATAGAACAAAATATTTAATAAAAACATATTTTATCAACTCATCTGACTTAAGATAAACAAATTTGACATTATGCGTTTGGATCATATGACGTTATGAAGCAACAACTAATGTATGCAAACTGGATTCCATGTATTGTAGTTCATTATTTTATTACGGGTTGGTTGAATACCTTGCCACTATGTCGCCAGGAAAATGCATAAAATTTGATTATGTTAGTAAATTGGTCTATTTGCTTTATGCTTTTTGGCATTAAGCGTCAGGACATGCGTGAGAAAATTGCGACATTATGCGTTTATGTGACATAATTCATGGGTACGACATTAAGGACGTAACAGAGCCTATAGGGGAGACCGTGTATGGAAGTTTCAAGGGTCAGTTGTTACAGTTCTCAGTGTGCTAAGTTGGAACAAGAGAGTTCGTGCTAACTGGCATCTATATACAGCCTACACATAGCTGTGATGAACTGCCGGTCGTGAGGTTTCTCCGTTGTTTTTTAATTAAAGTAAATCAATCAAATAACTATTTTACAGTTCAAGTGAATTTTTGACAAAAAATTAAGATTTTGAATAGTCTTACAACAACGGAAGAAACACATGATGATAGTTTGGTAATTTGAATAATAGTAACATGTATGTCAGCTAATATACCCATCGAGCCAATGCCCTGTATTCTGCCGTAATGGCTTTGCTCAGTTATTTTATGTGTAAAATCAACACCACGTGGGTAGGGTTGTCGATGTAACAACCTACGCCCAATACATTACACATGTAAAGTAATTTTGTTTCAATGTTTTCTTGGTGTTAATAATTTTGTATATTTCTATTTTATACTATCTTAGTCTATTCTAGAGCGTCCTAACTCTGTGAGTCCTAACTGTTAAGCGATACCAAGAAACTGAAAGTATGAAACAAAAGTATGGTATAAAGAGATTTACACATTGTCAACTTACCGTATTTACATACTGTAACATCTACCCCGTATGGTGTAACAACTTACCCCGTATACGGGTAGGTTGTACATTATAAAAATGTCTCATTATTAAGCTGTAGTTAATTAGTGTTCAATGTTTTCGGTTTTTAATGTACCATCATGTTTTAGCCAACATAAATAGGCTAACTCAGACACAAAATGGAGGCGTGTGAGTACTTTACATTAGAATTATCTGGCCCAAAAATGTGAATTTTGGTAACGTCCATAACCGGTCTCCCTACATGGAGTAAAAAATGTCCATCATTTTGAAAGTGTCTGGTTTGAATCCACTGATCAACTCTAATCACGGAGTTTTATGTTGTTAGGTAGTAACTGTCGGGATTAATAATTCTCTGTGCACTTAAGGGAGACACATAATAAAAGTATGAAACAATTATGATAATCGTACGACAAAGTGCTTAAAGTTCTATGCTTAGCTACATCATTCACTTTATTTTCCCAAAAAATGAGGTAATCAAATATTTGGTGAGGCGGTTATATGCAAATAATGACGTCATCGAGTAAAATTGTCCGGTATTCCTACAGTGTAGGAATACCGGACAGAATGTTTATTACCCCTTTTTTTGGCATAAAGATCTGTCTGGAAGCACGATTTGAATTGTAAACGCATCAACTTAACATGTTTGATTGATGCTTTTATAACATTATCTCCATTTTAGAAGATATGATGCATTTTACTACGAAATTAAAACACTCAGAATAACTTTAATATCTCATGTAGATCATGACATATCAAAATAATAATAAAGAGAAATAGACATCAAAATTGTCAACAATCTTAATAAATAAATAATACATTATTATGCAACTTACATTGATCTACATGCTTAGGAACTCAAACCCGGAAGTAAACAAACACCGTCCATGGTGGTGTCCCGGTAAATCCGCTACACAAAAAAGAACTGATAGCATTTCAACACACTACACCCCAATACACAGGCTTTGTACAGATGCATACACCCATACACGTTTGGCCCGCCCTCCACACATGTCCATAATGCTGAATAGAGGTCATGCCCAATTCTATTTTTTATACGCATCACATTCTCTAAAATGTCAATTTTTACATCAGGCATTTTTTCAGGCGCATTTTCCTACCTTGACAGATTGTGGAGTTTTCTCGAGAATTTCATCACTTGTTGTTGTCGTACAGCAAATTCAACCTTTCCCAGACAGACCACCTGACCAATAGATGCCGGTATTTCAACTCAGTTGATCTTATATTGGCAGCTAGGGCTGGACATGTGGTGACCGTCCAGTATTCCATACTGTCCGGTATTCCCTACGGGTACCCCATGTCTTGGTAGAGACATCATCCCAACATTATTTTGTTGGTACCCTTTTCAGTTGGATATTTGCACAAATGACTGAGTAACAGACAATCTTCAGAAGACTGCTAAATCTGAATTGTGTCAAGTGGATGGATGAAGATCGAAACAAATGTTGAAAAGGTATGTGTACACAAATAACACATACATTCTCATCACATACCCACACACACACACACACATCCTCCCTCACTCACACACACACACACACACACACACCCTCACACACCATCACATACGTACCCCAAAACAGTGTAAACAATTCACAATAACATTTCCCCTTTTATGATTGAGAATTGATATCCTATTTACTAAGACCATCACTAAATTTTTGGGACGTGATAATTCCTAACAACTGTATGTGAGTGTTAGTGAGGGTATGTGCGTGTGTGTATGTGTAAGGGGATGTGGGTGTATATTTGCATGTGTGCTGGTGTGGATGAGATATGGTAAGTGCATGTTGTGGTATCGGTGTGCAGGCGCGGATCCAGGATTTTCCAGAGGGGGGGGCCCAACTTTGAAAAAAAAATCTTGCGAGCGGAGCGAGCAAACGAGTGCGAAGCGCAAGTTTAAAACATTTCTCGACATATAGGCCTATACTGACCGAAAACGAGGAATTTAAACAATTTCATTTTTACTCCTACGAAAACAAATTGATAATATATACTAGCAAAAAACAAACAAAAAAATTAATTAAAAAAGATAATGTGTTTCATTAATTAAAAAAAACAAAGCGAGCGCGAAGCGCGAGCCGAAAGATTTTAGCTATTATTTGAGATAATTTGTGCATTATAGACCCTATTTAGTATCCACGAGCGCGAAGCGTGAGGTGAAAACTTTAAGGTAAAAAATTTGAATTAATTGTGCATTATATACCCTACTGAATTGGTATCTGCAAGTGCGAAGTGCGAGCCGAAAATTTTGAGTTTAAAATTAGAGTTATTTGTGCATTTATATGGTTTAGTATCCGCGAGCTGAAAATTTTGAGGCAAAAATTTGAGTTATTTGTGCATTATGATTTAGTATCAGCGAGCGCGAAGCGCGAGCCGAAAATTTGGGGTTTTAAAAGATATATGAAATAAAAAAAAAAGGGGCATTTCTGGCATTAAAAATTTTGTAGATAATTGTGCATCATATACCCTATTTAGTATCTGCGAGCGCGAAGCGCGAGCCGAAAATTTTGAGCTAAAAATGGGAGTTATGTGTGCATTATGGTTTAGTATCCGCGAGCGCGAAGCGCCAGCCGAAAATTTGGGGTTTTAAAAGATATATGGAATATATAAAGGGGCATTTCTAGCATTAAAGATTTTGTAGATGAATGTGTATCATTGACCCTATTTAGTATCTGCGAGCGCGAAGCGCGAGCCGAAAATTTTGAGCTAAAAATGGGAGTTATGTGTGCATTACGGTTTAGTACCCGCGAGCGCGAAGCGCGAGCCGAAAATTTGGGGTTTTAAAAGATATATGAAATAAATAAAGGGGCATTCCTAGTAGCATTAAAAATTTTGTAGATAATTGTGTATCATAGACCCTATTTAATATCCGCGAGCGCGAAGCGCGAGCTGAAAAGTTTGAGTTAATTGTGCATTATACACCCTACTGAATTGGTATCTGCGAGCCGAAAATTTTGAGCCAAAAATTGAGCATTATGGTTTAGTATCCGCGAGCGCGAAGCGCGAGCCTAAAATTTGGGGATTTAAAAGATATATAGAATAAAATAAAGGCGCACTTTTTAGTGTAAAAATTGTAGATAGTTGCGCATTATATACCCTTCTGAATTGGAATCTGCGAGCGCGAAGCGCGAGTCGAAAATTTTGAGGTTTTAAAAGTTATATGGAATAAATAAAGGGGCAATTTCTAGTACTAGATAATGGTAGATAATTGTGTATTATAGACCCTATTTAGTATCCGCGAGCGCGAAGCGCGAGCTGAATATTTTTAAAGGTAAAAATTGGAGTTATTATTTGTGCATTATGATTTGGTATCAGCGAGCCGAAAATTTTGATAGATAAAGAGGCAATTTCTAGTATACCCATGAGGCCGAGGGTCTAGGAGGCCGAGGGTCCACGATGCCTCTTTTCTTTGTGAAATTTTGAAACTTTAGTTTTAAATATTTTCCTTATATTTACTTTTCGTCATTAATGTATTTCTTTTCCTTTAAAAAAGGCGTTTGAGCAATTTTTTTCAAAATACAAAATGAGAAAAATCGGCCTCTTGGGCCCTCCCCACATTATTAGTTATGGTCGTTTAGAACCAAATAAAACCTATTTCGAGCTTCTTATTGAATAGAGTTCGCCAAAATTGTACAAGCATGGGGCCTTATTCCCTTCTCTTTCTTTCTTTTTCTTCTTTTCTTTCCCTTTTTCCCTCTTTCTCCCTTTTTCTCCTCCTTTTTTTTTTTTTTTTTTTTTTTTTGTGTAGCACTGAAACATAGTCCAATATCAGCCTGGTCATACGATCAAGTCCGGAGCAGTTGACAGCGACACTGGCTGACCGAAGATCTGCTTCAGAGGAATCTTGCAGGAATGCGAGAACTGCCATATACAGCTGAAATAGCAAGCGGCCTTTGGGTTAGTCCGTTGGTGCGTACACTCAGGAATATATAAGGTAACATGCCATGTCACCAGCTGAGCATGGCAGCTCGATTATCACAGTCATCTTATAAGCAGGGAAACATAAATGTATAGTTACTTGTCTGGGTCAACACAAAAACAAAAAATGGTAACGTCGGCGGAAAAAAATAATTTAGGTATGAATATTTCAATAATGCGTGTAATGTGGTACCAATCAAAGCCAAAAAATTTTCCTTGCTGATGCAATCTGTTTGTATTATATTGCTTCGTAAAAACAAAAAGTTATGCAAAATTTTGTGCGAAGGACAGGAACAATCATAAAATTGTGTCACTTTATTGTTGGAGCGCACGAATTCTATGGCCATTATGCGAAACGTCCCAAATGGACGGGAGTGCGTGCGAAAAATTTGAAATTTCTTGATATTGTAGCAAAACTAGTCAAATCTCAAAAATTACAGCACGCAAATTTAGAAAAAATTGGCGGAAGAAAATCTTTTTTTCCTGCTTTAAGAAAATACCAACCAATACCAAGGTTGTTATAATAATCTCAGACTAAAACAAAATACAAAAAAAATACCACTTTGGTACCATTTATTGACAACAAGACTGTTTATTATACATAATAATTATATAATTACTATATATATATTAAAGGGGCGAAAATAAAAATCGATAGAACGCAATCGAAAGTAGCCTCTTATTCCTTTTATTACGGAGAAATCACTGCAGAGAAATACATCGTCAAGGGGCCATTTTCAATATATAGTATTATTAACATATATAATGTGTGAGAAGTAAAAATCTAGGACAGGTATACGACGTAAGCTTAACTGAAATCACTGTAAAGCACCGAGCTTTCGAATCATGCATTGCATTAAGATTCTGAAAGAAAAAATCAGGGACAAAAAAGACAAAAACCATAATAAAAACAAGTAAATATACAACAAATCAGCACCAACATAACTGGATATAATGTTTCCGAAAGCTCGATGTACATTAAAGATTCAAGTCAGCTACGTCTAATGCCTGTCCCAAACTTTTTCCTTCTTACACATTTATATATCATCTGGACAACGTCCATGTGAAAAGTATACAGTTGAAGCAGAAGATTTACTACATTAACCCTATAGGAAATTCACTAAAAACTTGTACATTGCCAAGTCATCAAAAAATTACTGATATATTATCAAGAAATTAGTGCCGTCATGACAATTTGTATAGAAATAACTAATAATCAATTAGGGAGCGAATGACTTAAAATTATGTAACATATTTGAAAACCGTGTAAAATAGTTGCTTTGTAAGAAAAAGACGTAAATTTTGCATAGGCAAATTCAAATCTCAACATAACATGAATAGAATATATAATAAATTTTTATGTATAAAATAATTTTCTTTAGTAGATAAACACAACAAAGAAAAGTTTATAGTATTAATCTAAATTCATTGTAAGACATGGATGCATTAGATATTATTTAAAATTATAAGAACACACAAACTCAAGAGTATCGAGATGTTTTTTCAGTAATATGACAAGATAGATTTTGTCAGAACTTTTTAAAAAGTTGTCTGAAATATGAAGATTTATTTTTGGGAAAATGACTGTAAGTATACAATGTCATCTTTCCTGATAGGCATATGTCAGTATGGTTGGAAGAGAAGATAAACTTCTTTGTTTTGATTCCAAATTTGGATAAGCACAGATATATCTTTAAGATACCAAGTAAATTTATGATGCGGCAAGTGCACAATTTTCAATTGAATTTCCTGGTGTGTAATGTAAACTATGGCCTTCAACTGTATATATATATATATATAATAATATATTTATATATATATTATATATATATTATATATATATATATGATTATATAATTAGTATATATCTATTATTCCGCTTTTATGTGCAGTTTAATGATTAAGAGCGGATTTGGCATCGATGGGCCTTAGAAGACATACAGACAACGCCCTATTACCTGTAATACTATAAATGGTACCCCATTTTAATAGTGTGAAGCATGAACGATTAAAAAGAAATGCAACAGTGTTCCTCGTTATACTAAATATAAAATATAATACACTGCCCCACTCCAAAAGTGTACCTATCAATGTTTTGGGGTATCAATACTGAGGCAACTTCTTATGAGTATTGTCTAAATATTTATATATTGAGGCAATTTATTTAGCCATTATGCATCCAATATGTTAAAACTTTTTTATGCACATTTAGATTACCACGCAAGTTTCCCTTGGAATTTAGAAATTAGTCAAAATATGCAAATGCAAAACGAGTTTGGCAACTTAATTATTGAAAATTGAAAAAAGAAAGAATCTCGGCTCATAATGCGTCCGATGACATGTAAATTGTATGGATGTTGAGGCATATGTAAGAATTAACCACGTATGTTGTGTTTCTAATTGAGACACACATTTAATAAACAAGCAAAGTATGCAAACTTAAAAGGTCTAATTTTAGAAATTTATCATATATAATATATTATATAATAATTATAATAATAAAAAATAATTTAGTTATTATATAAATAATAAAATATATACTATTGGTACTAATTGTGATTTAGTTGTCATTACTATATATTCTAGTTTTGTTTTTCTTTTCTCACTTTTAATAGGTTTGTTTTAATCATGCACTAGTTATAATAACAAGTTTATCTAATTTTAGTTTGGAAAGTAGTAGGATTGCTTAGTTGTATAGGTCCGGTAGGTATTTACTATGTTTCAAGGGGACGTGATAGGTTTCTTGGAAGCGAATTTACTGGAAGGATACGATAATCGTTTTATAAATTGCTAAGATCTAGATGGCTTGTGTTCGGCTCATTGCAATTTCATTTAAGATTTATGAAGAATAAGAGTAATAGACATACATTATATTGGATCTTATAAAATTTTTGAAATTGTGGAGTGATTCCATTGTTGAGAACAAAACCATATAAATAAGCAAATAGGGTTATCTTTTGCAATCCTTCACGCATTATCATAATAGCAACTAATCAAAGTTAGGAATTCTGGGGGGTCAGAGTTGCTCATAGCTGTTCAATCATCCATCATTATCTCAGGTTTACTCGGATAAAGCTAACATCACACACTGAATGTTTCGCCTGGAGGACTCGAGACGTGCATGTTTTTTTTTTAGATTCATGAATTTCCCTTTCGATGTGCACAGTACCCGGTCTATCGCTTTGTTCTCCGGTTCATGCACTTGTGTCTCTTTCTTAGCACTCTACTCTTCTATCTTCTATCCAATCTGGTAACATTAAATAACGATCTCGGTCAATATATGTGATTAATTTTATATATTATATTTTATTATTAGTTGTTTGATGTATCTCTGCTCATAAGGGTAATGTTTTTTGATAGAATTATTATATATGACCCTATAGGGGAAATTACTAAAACCTTTGTACCTTGCTTCTTCTGTTTGGAAGCATCAGGCATATCAAAAACTCTTATCTCATGTCTATATTACTAATACAGATCCAGTTGATTCCCGGATAGTTACTTTGCTTCAGTGCTCATCGCAGACTTAAATAATTAATTAGCGTATTGCCAAAATAATAATGGAGCATTGATTATGTTGTTCTTATTAAATCAATTATATCTGGTGAATTTGAGGTCAAATATTGTCGAGGGTTGTTCGATTGCATAGGGAGTAACTGTTTAAAGTAAGGAAGAAAGGTGTTTCATTTAATGCGTGTCTCCTGATGTTGAGGATTGTATCAGTGATATATTAGAAAAGAAGTTATTTAGTTTTTTTGTGCGCTTAAATTAGTCATTATGTTTCCAAATACCAGGAAACACATCTCCTGTTTCATACATATGCAATGAACATTGCGAATGAAGGGCAAAAATGCTTATAGTGCGCATATTGGGGCCAGTATCTGGAGGAGAAATATCGTCCCTTTTTTTTTTTGTTCTATAGTTTTAAATTTTTTATAACTAAGCATGGTGAGTGCGTTGAATTCACCTTAACCAATTAGAAAAAATACAGAGAAATTGTAAATGTAATCTGGACATTGTCTTGTTAGTAAAGTTCTGAATAGAATATATCTGTAGCACAAATGACTTATCTAAATTAATAGTTGTAATCGGGGCTCAGATGACTTTCTATAATAAATAAAGTTTTGTCGTTGAATATAAGAGATAGGATTTTATTTTAATGGGTGAAATGATATTGATAATGGCACAATTATATATAATGAATTGTCAGTCACATTCCAAATAACTTCTTGTTGCATAGGCATGAGTTCAGTGAATTGTTATTTGGATGCACGAGCATGATACTACTAATCTCTTTTGAATTGGGGAATTCCGACAAATTCTGGCATATATCAGCAGCAGATACCTTCTTTAGAGATTACATGTTATAACTTTTTATTATGAATGCTTGCAAGTGCAAATTTGTTCATATGAATTGTCCTGTGTGGTATGTAAGAGCTTTTATTGGTGCCTTCAGAGATTTGGGGGGTATGCATAAGAAATTTTGTTAAGTTATTATTATTTAATTTTAATATGTAAGTGTATGGGATATATGTAGTTGTGATAGTATTTATATAAATAAAGTTCCTATTGAGTCCTTAAACTTGACTATCATGGTAGCTTTAAGTAACATCTATATTATCAATATATTATATATAACAAATATATTATTATATAATAACTTTACATATAGTGAATTATGGACTCTATATTCTGCAAGTATAATGGATAGGAATACGATATATAATGGATTTGTGTATATTTGGAGAATTTTTTCCACAACTCCTGAATTAACTTGAAGAATTTAATATTATTCACATATAAGATATACATCAGAAAAACCCGCGCAAGATATTTTTATGTGCAGTTATGGATTAAAAGCGGTTGGCCATCGGATGCCTTAGAATGACATCCAGGCAACCATTAGCCCTCCCATGTAATACTATAAGGTACCCATTTTAAGATTGAAGCATGGAAGATACAAAAGAAATGCAACAGTGTGTCCTCGTATACTATATATAAATATATTACAGACTGCCCTCACAAAAGTTTAGGTACACCTGAGCGTCAACTCTGTTTTGTATCATTTTGAGGCCATTTTATGTCCAGTATTTTCAGTCCAAATGATGTTTAAGTATAAAAAATTATCATTATGCAAACCAATATACTTCACGAATTACCACCGCCAAGTTTCCTTGGATTTAGAAATTAACTCCAAAAATATGCAAAAGTGGCAAAGAAACGTGATTTTGCGACTAATTTATTGAAAATTGAAAAAAGAAGCATATCTGACGGCTATAAATTGGTGCCGATCAATCGTAACATCGAATTGTTTATAGGTGATTGATGTGCACATGCATGAATATAACCATGTATCTGTTTGTTTCTATTTTGACAACACTTTATTAATTATGCAATGTATGATAATTAAAAGGTCTATTTTTAGAAATTTAAATCATCTTTTGTTTAAGAAATAGGCTATGAAGCCCAAATTTTTGTTAAAAGTTGTCTGAGTATACTACTCAATAAAAATTATGGATTAAAAAGTTGGACTTTCTCATCTGATTCTTTGTATTCTTTTGTTTGATCACTTTCTATGTTCTTCGATATTTCATTTTTTATGTATTTCTTATGGTTTTGGGTCTTTTCTGTTTCTGAAGTGAGAAAGCAAAATATATCTTACATTTATTTAGGTCTGCATGCAATAATCAATGTTGTATCAAACTTAACAACACAATTGGGCCCACGTTTTCTTTAGAACAATAGTTGCACTTACGCTTTAAAGGAAAAGTCCACCAAGAGGCATATTAGGGTTGTCAGTCTGGTTGTGCTAGCAGTCAGGATGTTTTTAAAGTTGGTTTAAAATTGCCGAGACCCTCCCCAGTCACGAACAGTATAATTTCAGTATTTATATAAAAGTTATTAAGAAGCGAACCATTATTTTTGGACATGTAATTAGGAAAAGTTTAAAAATATCCGAAAAATTCAATTATTAGCCATTTGTTACGAATGCAACCATTCACCTGAATTGCTCTACAAACTCTCTTAATTGCATCTGTAAGGGCTTTAAAGCATTCAAATCTGTATGTTGAAATCAATCAAGTACAGTTCAGAAACCTAAAAGCCAAAAACATTTGCAGAATACATAGAAATAAAAATAATCGAAACAATAGAAAGCGATAAAAAAAAGAAGCAAAGGAATCATGAGAAAGTTCAACTTTTAATATATATTATTGAGTATTATACTCAGCAACTTTTAAAAAACATTTGGGCTTTAATAGCTTTTTTTAAAAACAAAATGATGATACATTTCTAAAATAGACGCTTTAATTTGCATACATTTGCATAATTTAAAGTGTTGTCTTCAAAATATAGACCAAACAGTACAGTGTATATTTTACATATGCCTCAACATCCATACAAAATTTTACATTGATCGGACCATTTTTTTAGCGGAGATATCTTCTTTTTTCAAATATTTCAATAAATTAGTGCAAACTCACGTTTTTAGCACTTTTCCGCATAATTTTTGAAGTATTTCTAAATTCAAGGAGAACTGGGCGTGGTAATCGTGAAGTTATATTGGTTGCATGAATGCTATTTTTTTTACTAAAACATCATTTGATAAGATTACTGGACATGAAATGCCTCAAAGTGATCAAAAACCAGAGCTGGAACCTTCAGGTGTACCTCAAACTTTGTGAGGGCAGTGTATATATATATATATATATTATATAAATTACTATATATGTATAACATCATTACAATGAGTTTCACGTAATTGGCCATGTGAATCAAACAAAAAAAAAAACAAAAAAGACAAAATGATTGTAAATGCATTTTTCGCCAATTTTATTAGATTTGCTCTCAAATTTTTCGACGGTATTGGGCTCCGTCTTTCCTCAGACGAGGAAGACACGGAGGCAATACGTCGTACGATTTTTTTTTTTTTTTTGTAAATATTTCCCTGAGGAAGAGCGGGAGGCAATAACCGTCGAAAATATTGAGACAAATCTAATAAGAAATTGGGCGAAAATGGATTACAACATTTTGTTTTTTATATATGTTATATATATATTATAATAAACCTAAAGAAGTCATCACTCAAGGGTTTCTTGAAAATCGTTGAAGAAATCACATCTCTTCATGATTGGTGATATAATGGTTTTAAGTATCGCGACAACGAGCTCAATACATGCGAATCATGTTGAACTAGTGGAAAAGAAAAATGGCTTGCACAAAGATATACATCGGTCCCCAGAATCGAATAAGTACAATGAATTCCTCGGTAATAATGATTCCCAAGTTTATATAGCCTACCGGATAAGGGAATGCTTAGCAATTTCTGGTGAACATTGTCTCCGCTTCCTTCTGAGTTTTGGTACCAGAGTCGATGAGAGAAAGAAAGTGTGTTATAACCAAGTCTTTTGCTGGCAAAACTCCGTTGAATGGGCTGACACGAAGCTGTGATTATGGGAAAGACTAGTAAATACAATCATCATGTAATTTTGATTGATATGTGCTAAAATTTTACCATAATTTCTAAGTAGAAAATATTAACCAATTCATGTCATCATTTTATTGACGACCTTTCACAATCTCGTTCTCCAGCATAAATAGTAATATCAATCAACCACACAACATAATGTATTTTTCCTTAAAGGTTAATTCTAGAATTGTCATTCTTTTGGCGGATCTCCCAAGATAAGAGTAGGCCACTTACGACTGATCTTTCGTACTGAAAAATCTAAGCAATCATTATTGTTGTCACAACACTTGCGTTCCATTGTGCAGAACCATTACGACACGCGAATTTAATCCAGCTCACAATCTGTACATAAGAGTTAGAATAAAATTACCATTTTTCCGGGCAGAAGTGGCGGCATGCTCACGCAAAACAATCTTATAGCCAAGGCTTAACTGCATATGTCCCTGTCCATTGACATAATTCATTGAGAACAGGATTGGTTAAACCATAATGGTGTCATTTAAGAAAGTTATCTTTTGATCTTTTAACAAGGGTAGATTAAATGCTTCACAGGACAGCTTAAATTACTAAAGTTTGGTGAGAATAAGGAGTTGGATGTACTTTCATGAATACTGCAGAGAGTCAAGTTTATTCTAAACTTAGATCTTCATATCCTACACCATCTCAATAGTGCGAGTACGAAAAAAACTGTAAATAGTCCATGGGTATCTCAACGACAGTATTATGGAAAGGGGTGATTAGGTCATCCTAAATCGTTAGGCGTTCTTGGAGGTTAAAATTCTCCAAAATTTACTTTAAAGAAGAGATATATGGAAAATGTTAACCGTGGAATGTTGTCTGGCCGTAAAATTATTATCGGTCGTAAGAAGAAACTAAACCATGTGGCAGACCGGAGCAATTGTGACAGGGCGAAAAAGAAATAAATCATTATATATATTTCAACACAATACGTTAAACAACATATACCTCCTCATATTGATTAGGTTAACATACTGGATTGTTCTAGCCATGACAGACGGATGCAAATCCACGTACGGATCTCCGACACATTACTTAAAACTCCTTTTAAATTGTAAATTGCCAATAGTATACAATCTCCAGGTGATACGACATCAGATTGGTAAAAGACTTCGTCTCCAGTGAACCGGTCAATTCTCGCCCAGCTCCCTTCCTCCATCTGTCCTTGGGCCAAACCGTATGACAGAAATCGTTGTTCAAGGCTCGGTGGAATAAATCAGTAAAGACAACATTCACTCTGTAGCCGTCAAGGGCAATTTGAGCCATACTAGATTCAAGTTATTATCAAATTGTTTGGATATTTGTGACGTCACCGGGATAACGAAAGTCACGTGACAACTGAAATGATGTGACGTCATTCTATGGAAATGAGATATGGATGAATCATTATATCAAGAGTGAGTCCAAGTAAAATTTCCCATCAATTTTTAAGGGTTGTCCTGTAAAAGTGTGAACTTTAATCATGGGGTTTCATATATGTCTTGGTGGAGCATTCCTCACTAGCATATGGTTGGTACGGCCTTTTCATTTTGGGATCTTTGCACGCATGACTGAACTAATCAGATACATCTTCAAAAGACAGCAAAATCTAACATGCGCCAATTAAGTTTGCTAGGGTGAAGGGAATAAACAAATTGGAGATCAATCTATTACTATATGTGCGCAAAGAACCCATATATATCATATGTACACAACAACAAGCACATACACCAACCTCAGGCGCGGATCCAGGGGGGGGCCGACGGGGCCCGGCCCCCCCCCCCCCCAAATAAAAAAAAAAAAAAAAAAAAAGAGGAGAAAAAGGGAGAAAGGAAAAAGGGAAAAAAAAGAAGAAAAAGAAAGAAAGAGAGGGAATAAGGCCCCATGCTTGTACAAACG
>CALNVZ010003429.1:30955356-30998019 GCA_940671915.1 Paracentrotus lividus
CGACTAGTATGAGGGACTAGTAAAATATAAGCTAGTTCGTTAGTTATGTCCAGACTTATTTAGCTTTAGCACGCTTAGCTTCTACAGTCTAGTCCTCTATGGTGTAAAAACACTTGTCCGTCACGCTTCTCTGCCGCGAGTTCTGTGCCCCTTGCCTTGACGACTAGCGTTAATATGGCTTAACCTAGCTTGTCAGTATTACGTCAATCTGAAATATTATAGAATCTTTTAAATGATCGATTTACAAAACATGTATTATATGTCACAAGAATTCAAGCCAAAACAGTTATGTATGATATATAAATGCAGATGACAGAATTAATACAGGAGCACATTAGTTGTCATTTGGCATATTATAGAATATGTGATGTTGAGATTTAAAACAACGATATAAAACATTATGGGATGTCTCAAAAAATGACGAAATAATTACACTGAAGCCCGGGTCAGCCGGCCAAACATAACAAAGTAATGATAGGCCAAATGCAATTAAAACAATATTATGCGTGTTGAATAAAGGTTTGATAAACTTATGCTTGTTCAAATAGAGGCGGCGATTCTTATGTCCGACTTGGGATGGTAGGGGGGCAGAAAACCGACCAATTTTTATCTTATAAGAAAATTTAGCATTATATTACATACATTCTTGCCTCTTCTATTAGCTTTCACGAGCTGAACTCGCTTTCGAAAATCGAGGGGGCACGCTATCCCCCAGAACAATTAATAAATTAATTGCAGATCATAATCTGTTTCGCTTACGGTATTTCATCATTTATATCTATGTGAGAAACCTACTATAATCATAAACTGATAGTATTTACTTCACACAGTTCATTGTCACATTAGGGGATCGCCATTATAATTCAAAATTTATACATGTCTTAAGTTTTACGTGGATATATCGAGGCTGTTCTTTCTTATCAGTTTGCTTCAAAACAGATAATGCAATAATACTACCGATGATCCTTATGCACAATTGGCACTGTTTTTTCTTATCCTTATGGTATCCGCACTTTATTTACTGCTGTTGCCTAAGCCGTAGCATCGGTGCACCAAGCAATCTAAAAGAATTATCAGATTCTTGTTTTATAGTAAAGTATGGTGTTCATTCAGCTGTTAATTAAACGCGCATATTTTGACCTTATCTGTGAATATTAATGCTATAACCTATTGTATCAGTTAAGTTACAGGATTGCCAAGCCAAAACAACCATTGGTTTAAGAATAAATGTGTATCCACTTGGATATGTTCCTGAAAACAGAATTTAAAATAGATTAGATGCATGTGTTCTAAATTTATCAATGACGAACGATAATTGACATTGCGAATGCGGTGTATATAATCTATACGTCTTTTCTAATTGTAAACGACATTGCAACTATGATGTATTATCAAAAGCTTAGCCGTCATTTTTAATGGGTAAAACTGAGTCCGTCCACTACTTATTATTGGCTCGTAGTCCGTTCGAGTCGGCGGACTAGATTTAAGCCTAGTCCGTCCAATTAAGAGATTAGATTCAGTTTAGTACGAACGTGAACTAACATGACGGACTAGCTTTGTAATACTAGGTCCGTCTTTACGACTAGCTTTTAAAGCGAGTCTGTTAACTGGCGGACGAGGTTATAGATTTTCAAGTGTCTTTTTTGCTGTCTTTTCTATTTGATGTTTTATCTTTTGAACAGGCATGAATATATCTCATCGTACTCGGATAAGAACAGCCTCCTCTGATCTTATTGGGGAAATGGTTTTACATGCCAGAAAGTTGATTAGAGTTACTAATAGGATCAGTTACAACTCCAACTTATTCCTGGCAACCAAACTGACGAACATTCTATATGGCATGGCTCTAGATACGACGATCAATATGAATATACTGGGCTGACACAGTCTATCCACCGAGCTCGCATCATGTACTCCGAATAGCGAATATGAAAACTCTCGCTAGCGACATCAATTTCGTTAATGTATTCCCATCTTAATTAATTTCAAGCAAATAAAAGGTTACCAATGACGACTTACTCATGTGGTGCCTTTGGTTCTTACAGAGTTTTAAGTCTAATGCTGGCAAAATGAATTTAAAAATACTGCTTTAGTGCTTGTCCTACATAGTTGAATTAATACCCTATGGTGTTAATTCTACTTCGGGATTTAAAACAAAACTTTTGAGACGGATTGAACAGCATTTGGACGGATTTGAAACAACTTTGATAACGATTAATCCCTGGAGGACACATCGTGGAGATGACTCCGGACGTTTCTATGTATCGCGGAAAACTCTTCATGTATGGTTCTTTTGGAAACTGCTTTGAGAACAGTTTTTTTGAAAATTGTCGGAGAGGACGACGTCTTGTGAGATTGATTTAGACCAAAGCTCTGCGTCTGTAGTGATTGTCTTATATCAGACGCCTTTACCGACTGAAAAAAGACTAAATCGCGAATGGCGGGGTGAATGCTCGAGGTATTGCCGCTCGCCTACAGAGCCGTTTAGCTAACCTGACTTGCATTTCGCTTATCTCTTCATGGTACGGCCTGCATCAGCGAGTGTATGCTCGCATTGACGTCATATATACATGTTTCGTTACATGTCTTTGATAATGAACTCGAACCGCAATACTAATTCTACTCCACTGAAATAAATCTAACGTTTTATGACAATTAATTCTTAACATACATAGGACTGCGTCTATTATTTGAGAGGGAAATACGCAACCATTAAATTCATGATGTTTAGGGGAAATACATGCATTACTGAGTCGTGCGCATGAATCATAACGGCTCTACTTAATGTCTAACAAAACCCGTCTCTAACGGACTTGGATGCAACCTGACTGACAACCTGCATGCAATTATTACTTAGTGTGCGTACAAAAACTCGCCTAAAGAAAACTTCCTGTCGGGTTAAAATGTATTATCTCAGTCGATCCTGGGTCGAGGAAATTGTCTATGACATGAAATAAATAAATAGTAAATATAAACTTTTTTCTTTTTCTCCTTAATTTTTTCTGTATGCGGTAAGTATGGCTTTCAGACCCCAATAATTTTGGGTGCGAACAAAGAATAACAGATCGAAATATCCCAATTTTTTTTGTGGGCAATGTGACTCTATAAACCATGTGTCCTAAATGTGCTAATCATGAATCTTTATTTCACATTAGATTGATGTTCCTATGCGATTATTGATATAAATAGTGAGTCTTTCACATCTTCGAAGACGCCGTTCAGCATCGCGAATATGCAGTGAAATGCGGAACATATTTGACCACCATCGAGTAAAGATCGTTGTGTAATGTTCATAGTGGACAGGACTTTTTTTAACAATCGAAATGAAATTGTACATATTTGGAAAGCTGAATTCAAGCTTTAAAAATCTGCTTGATCATTAAGGTTTGTAAATATAATTATGCGTATCGTAGGAGATGAGCTAATACAGCGTATGAGCTATTTTGAGTAGCAAATTGGCCATATTGTACAGTGATTTGACTTACTTAAGGGATTCGATATTGACTCAAGCTGACTAGGAACTTTTTTCTCCCCTTTGAATAAGTTATTCCTCATTATTTTTGTAAATATTCAGATCATCTTAGCGTACTTATTCAGTGATCATTTCTTTCAAAGGTAGTTCTCGCCTATAAATCTAAGAAATCAAAGTGAAAGAACTGCGTTGTCAAATTACAAAAAGTCTATGGACCGCTGTTCGCTTTCGCTTAGATGATTAGGGCCTCTTCCCCTTAATTTTACAACTAGATTTGATATGACTGGTAGTGCTGTTCTGATTGGTCGAATCTTATTATGTACCGAATTAACAATTTTCATGAATAATTCATTGCAAGCAGTGATAGCCAGGTTTCCAAAAGGGCCTTCGCGACAGAAGTCGCTCAGATTCGTCGCGTCACCCGGGTCTCGCCGAAGTTCTCTTTTCGACGCTAGTTCTCGCTCTCAGCCCTTTCCTTGACGAGGCCTTGTTCCTAATAAGACATCTAATCTCTAACGTAATTCTACGTGGAGACAGTCTTCTAATACTCCGCGAAGTGAGATAACCACTCCTATATTGAGTGCATAACCTCTACTACGTTCTCTTCGAGAATGTAACGCAATTTTTTTCCCCAATACCTCCGCACATAAATCCTAGACCGTTACAAGTGAGATATATATTACTTATGGAATCGATTTGCACACGACCGCCAAATCCCTTAATTTTTTTAAAGCTCTGTTAAAAAAACTGTATGTGCCTTGTTTATGTTCATCAAGACTTGAGGTGCTATTTTGCGAACTTCCCTTTCCATATGCGTTACCTGTTCTCGTTTACGTCCTTAATCTTCTAGCGAATAACCCGCTACATGCTAGAACATTCAATGACGTCTGAAATGAAACAAATAATGGCAAATTCTATCCCCATACTGCTACAAAAAAAACTAATACTTAGTTTTTGAAATCTAGTGTCATCCAAAAGTTGTTTTTAGCTTCTGTACGTCACGAATAGCCCTATCTATGCTATGAAGCCACAGACATGTCTGGAATAGAACGAATACGATTCTTACATAAGACCAAATCGATTAGCTCAATTTTTTTGATTGATGTTTCAGTTCTACCCGTTTTTCTTGAATTTTGGTACTTTTTGGCAACCGTTTATGATTGTTTTAATCCCGATCGATTTCGGATGATAATTGGCTTAATGGAAATGTTAAATTGAACTAAGATATTGAAATTCTGACTGTAAAAAAAAACTTATTTACTATTACTATATGTATTTTCCCCTGTTAAGGTGTGAACGATATGTGTTAGTATCAACGGGGAGATGCATCCATCCAAGATCATATCGACGGTCTGCTACCGTGTTATAGAGCTCTATCGCATAGTCGGGATGGATTTAATGTAAACACTCAAAGAATATAGTGATGTTATATTTGCGAGTCCCATTTCAGGTTATTTCAGCTTCTGTAGCTATTGATTCCTCGTTTCAGGCTGGTAAAGACAAATAGTTATATTTATCATTGTTATTATAGTTTACCCGGTCAAGTTTAAAGACTTGGCGTCTTCAGCTTTCCTGGGGAGTGTATCATAATTGCTAGATTTCCCATGAATTCGATGATATAGCATTTGAAATACTGTCATTGAAGCTAAATTTCTTCGAAACCACAGTCAAAACAAATCTTGTCCCACTATGGACAGGAATAGGGAATCATGTGGGCTAGGAAAAGTGAGATTTAATGACTTTACAGAGTGGAGCGATAGGTGGAAGATACAAGCATTATATGTAAGCAGTTGGTCGCGGTCGGACAAAATGGTGATGAAATAAACACTGTTACTAGGGTAAGCATTCATGTTCGTCAAATTACCCACATGAAAGCTGCACCCCCTGTCTTTAAACTATCCCGATCAATTTGAACATTACTACAGCACTTCGTCAGAAATGCGATCGCGATTGAAAATTCTAACGTTAATGTCAACTATTCAATAGCTCCGCTCCATAGGTATTCGTCTTTAATTAGATGAACATTAATGAATTCCATGAAAATGAGTTTACAAATTGACTGGCGGAAAACATCAGTACGTTTTGATTACTTTTTGATTTTATTTGCTCATTCCATGTAAAGCTAGGGAAAAATATCGTTCGGAGTCATTTTATGCGTATTTGATTATACACCCGTTTGTTGCATAATGCATGACGTCTATAATTGCTCTATCAGAGCTAAGAAAAAATATGTTTCGGTCAAGTCATTTATGCTAAATTTTGCATTACACGTTTTGCATAATGCCATGAGTCTAAATGCCTCTATCAATAATATATCTATATTATTGAAGAGCTTTAGACGTCTCATATGCATTATGGACAAAACGTGTATGGCAAATAGCATAAAATGACCTCGACATATTTTCTCTAGCTTTTTACATGGAAATTGAAGCACCTAAAATCAAGAGTAACAGAAGACGTACTTGTTTGATGTCCGTAACGTTAGGTAATCGAATCAAGGTGAGAGACTTTCATGAATTGTAAAAAAATATACATAAAACATTACAGAAATGCTGCTGGCTAGGTTGTTATCCAAATTGGTTGTTTGACCGGTTAATTTTCACTCTTGCGCGATTATCCAGCGTGGCTCTCCTCTTGATATGAATACAGTATCCAAAAGAAAAAAAAAATAAACAGAAGTCAGATGCATCTAACACTCTAATATTACTTTTCTTTATAATGAGGAATAAATGTTATTTCTGAAGTATTTGGATTCCGCTCTTTCTGTGAGGCACTGTCACTATAATTTTATGAAAATGTAATGTCTATGAGACCAATAGTATATACATTATGAGCAATCCCAAAATTAATTTCTGATGCATCAATAATTGATCGGCGGGCGTGCAAAGAGGTAACGGGGGGGGGAGGTACGTGTTTTCTTTTTCGAGGCTTGCGGCTTGCACAGAAGTTCATCATGTATCGGCCATAGGTTGTAAGGTTACATGCGTCATGCATGTCGGTAATCACCATTTTCCCTCTATCCCCCTTTTTTTCTGGCGGCGGGACCCTCTGGCCGCGCCCCCCCCCTCCCTGATCGCGTCCTTGATATAGGTTTGACTTTATAGATCATCTCTCTCTCCTCTTCTTCTCTCTCTATTTTCACTCAAGACGCATCTTGTGTTGGTTTTTGTGGGGCTTAAAGGATCCCTCCGGCTTGTGAAATATTGCTATTTATAGAGAAAAATAAAGTAAAATCTATAAAGCACAACACTTGAAAATTTCATCATAAAATCGATCTACATTAGCAAAGTTATGAACTTTTCTTGTGTCTTTGATTTTTTTTTAGGATCAGCAGTTTTTGCCATCGCTTCAAGTTGGTCAGGAGGACTGTATGATGTGCTCTCGTCCCCTTCTCTTCTTTGTATTTTTTGTATGATAATACAATTATCGCAGGATGTTTCTCGACCCCTAAGGACATAAATAAACAGGGGCATTAATCTCTGTGGAATGTTCACGAGTTCACTAAGATGCTTTTACCTATCTTGTGCGATAGAGTTAATCGTGGTATACCGAATTTGCAAAGAGAAATAACTATATTGAAAAATTATGTCAAATGATTCAATACCATATCAAGAAGTAGGGGGACATGTGACATGACATCATTTTGCTCACATTATGAATATTCACAATATTCTTATTCACGATTGTAGACAATGAGAACATTGAGAGCCCGTCTCAGTATAGCTCGTTTTTAGCAAATAAAAAATCAATATCCTTACAAAAAAATGCATAACTATTGTTTATTTTTCATTTCCAGATTTATGATGAATATTTTCGTTGATCGTTGTGGCTCTGTGTAAACTTTTACTTTACTTTAATAAAACTGTTCTAAATACTAGTCCGAGACTCTCCTTATAACGATGGCATAGGATGATACAACCTACCCCACGGTTAATGTCTCTCTCCGGTATGATCAACCCGGTTCCGGTCGCTTGGTCAACCTCACTAAGTTCTAGGTGAAAACAGATATGTTCCATCTGTTAGGAGACGGATGCACCTGTCGACCTGATATTTACTTTCTGATCACACAGGTTTGGTTTTTTCTTTTGTTGCAGGTAATCAGGTTATTAAACTTTTTAAAAATCAGAGGTTTACCCAGATTTTGTACATACTATCGTCTATGGAAAGAAGGCAAATTGCAAAATACATTTCTTACAGTTGCAATCAACTATTTTAAGGAAAATCTTTATCGTTTCAAGACGGGTAGTATCCTTGAACTAATGCCTGATTATCAATAACTCAATTTTCATCAAGTGATTTAGTCTCTCTTTGCATTGTACGCTCTTCATTTGTTTCAGATTGAATTTTAAAAGTAAACTCTGTAATGATTATAAAAGGAAAGGACGTGTTCCCAACTTGTAAACGAAATAAACTATATACATCTCTATGTCACTCAATTTAACAGTTTAATATTGATCGTCGAGGAGCTTCTGTACTCTGTGGCTAGTCCATGGGGCTTTCATGAAATTTTGGACATTTTAATTCCGATCAAACTGTTATAAGCTACCTGAATGCTTTGCATTGATTGGCTGAGCAGTAATATTTGTCGGGTAAAACGTCCGACAAGTTCTTTTCGTAAATGCGCCACATGAACTACTACTGTCCATTCTGCTTTCTTCACCAGGTGCGACATTAGAGGGCCCATGAACATTGAGCGTTAGACACGCATTAATTTATTTTGTAGTCGAGGGATAAACTATTCCATCATCAGTGGATAGTTGAAATAAGGAATCATTCACCGTTACGTCCTGCCTTAGTTCGTCTATAGTGTTTTTATGAATCTGTTAAGAAAAAACAGAAACAGGAAATATTAACGTCTCTTGCTCATTGTTACATAACTACCTCATAAATTAAGTGTTACAATATATCTGTTGCATTGATGACATAAATCTTAGCATCTCACAAATATAAATTTGTTTCTAGTTCACTTGTATTATTGTGTGCTTTACGAGTTCTTATAATATAATTCCTTTTTGTTACCTAGTAATAAATCATGAACCTATTCTAAATCGGATATTTTATCTTTCAAATAATGTCATCAATTGACATTAGATAATCATATTCGAATCATAACATTTCATTAGTTTTGCCTTGTCATGTCATAATACATCGTCAAATCAAAACATGATTTCTTCAATAAGTTGCAATTAGTAACTTGTTCTATTTGGCATAAATCTTAAGTTACTATATGAATTTTCCATAAGAGAATTGTCAGAACCTCTTACAAAACAAATAACACACACATATTTAATAGTAAGAATATCCGATGTTACAGACTTACCGAATAATATTTAAGTGTAACATTCCAAACAAATTTGTCCCCAATTTCAATTATGTACTGTATTATATTCCGATCAAAACATTAATTTCCCGGTTTTATATGAACGTCAATCTCGATGTTTACTTCCGAGATCGAAACACAATTAACACTCTCTCATCAGAAAGAGGGGCGACATTGAGCCCGCTAATATTATTTATGTTTTAGATACTTCAAGGTCATACATTCATCCGTTTTAAATTTCTATTTGTATTTTGACCCTTTTCCAACACAAATACAAACGTCTTTCTCAACACTCTTAAATTTTGGTTTAATATCTTGACATATGATTAAACTTTGGATTATTTTTGCACTTAGAAACACAATAATAATTGTCGTATACTAACTCTGTTCATATGAAAAGCGGATTCTCATATCAAGACTACATACCCGTCCGTATCACGCATATCCGGCTAACCTATGACTGACTTCACAATTGTCCTCATGACTTCACCTCGCAAAATTTATAACAAATTTGACTTTTCTCTCTTTGGATTTCGATCATACAATATAAAATATGATAACAGGCGCGGATCCAGGGGGGGGCCCGACGGGGCCCGGCCCCCCCCCCCTGCCGCCCCCCCAAATTCAGTGCTACACAAGGCGGTAAAATGTTCAGTTACCAAAGTATTCATTCATCCGGGTCCTTTATAAATGAACATAGTGAAAAGCGCTTATACACTGTTGGTCAGAAAGGTTGGATATTGTTTTCGTGCTCCACCAACATCTGTTTGCTCCGGATGTAATTTCATGAAATTAATTGTCCCCGCGATCACTTTTCGGACCCTGGCTCTATTTTGGTTGTTTACCCAACCATTCCCGGGGAATTAAAAATAAAAAAGGGTTGTCAGCCCCCACAATGCCCATTTTTGTCATTTTGGGGCCCCTTTTTTGTTTACCCGGCTGACCAAGGCCCCCTTAATCTTAACCCCGCGAAAAGCATCTAAAGTGTAGGGTTAATATTGTTCTTCACATTAAATTAAGATTTACGGTTATATGCTTTTGTTTCTTGTCTAGGGGAGGGGTTGAAGTAAAAAGTGAGATTGGTGAAAAATTGAAATATTTTATCCTTACCTTATGGTAAAAACAAAGGAAATAAAAAACAACCATAAACCCTTGATTATTAAACTTTTCCCTAAAATTTTGTTTTAGCCTTATAGACAAGGTTGTAAATGATAACAATGGTATATTTTTCATTATGATTTATTTTTGGCGGAGATTCTACAATACATTTTTGGGATGATAGAAATTTTCGTGTTGTAAAAATGAATAAAATCAATTCTTAGCCTCTATCGAAATAAACTTCGACTCCTCCCCTAGACAAGACACGAAATCCTTTAACCTTAGAACTTAATTTAGCGTAAAGAACAATAACAACCATACACTTCAGACGCGTTTCGTGTGGGTATGATTGAGGGGGCCTTGGTCAGCAGGGTAAACAATAAGGGGCCCCAAAATGACAAAAAACTTGCGAAAATGGGCATTGTGGGGGCTGACAAAGTTATTTGATTTTTCTTTCCCCGGGAATAGTTTGGGAAACGTCCAAGATATAGCCAGGGTCCCAACAAGTGGAAGAAGGGACAAACAATTTCAAGAAATTATAGCCTCAGCAAAATGATGTCACTGGAGCACTCAAAACAATATCCAACCTTTATGGGCAACAGTGTATATACGGAAGAAAACTTCCCAACTAAAATGAGGGGCAACTCCTTTTTGAATGAAATAAAGTTGTGCAACTGTGCGTTAAACTTAGCAACAGATCTTTACAAGGAATTAATCCTGATCCATGACATCTTAAATTCTCCAGGGTTAGCTGTTTTACAGATGCATGCCACCTTGCTTAAGGATATTTGATCTTCCCTCGCTATAGTAGCATCATAAAAATGTGTGCATTTTCTTTTACTTTACAATCATTTCAGTACATTCGTAATCATAGTGTTGTCAAACTTCTCAAGAGCAATGGGTGACCTGAGAACTTTTGGGAGGCGGTGATTGTTAATGTAGGACTTGTTCATATTTCTCCTAAAAATGTTAACGGGTTTTGTTTATTATATTTTTCGCAAAGAAATATCGGCCATATGGCACCAATACAAGGACGTGGGAAACACCAACACCCAGATCAATAAGAACTATTGATGTGTGCAATCGCTAAGGAGCATCAAATCAGAGGTCGTGATTATCATGCAAAATGTAGAGAGTCAAAATTCAGTTTACTAAACTGAATTTTAAAATATTCAACAAAAGAAAATGACTGGTGATATATCAGTGGAATAAAGTTGATTAAAATGTCTTAGCAATACAGTCTGACTAAAACATTTTGGGCAACTAAACAATAAAATACCTTCTCTGGTATTTCGTCTGCCCTTGTATTGGTTCCTTATTGTCATCACCATTGAATATTATCAGTATTTATATTTGACACAGATCTGTTCGATACAACCATATGCGGGACTCGACCTGCATACAGGCTTGACCAATTAAGGATCATTGGTGGTACGAATGCTAGACTGGGGGAATTCCCTTGGATAGGGCTTTTCCGACTAGTGGATGATCACTCCGTACCTCATCAGTTGTGTGGAGTGACGCTGATCAACTCAGAATGGGCAATCACTGCCGCACATTGCATGTAAGTAATATGACCTATCATGTAATGGCGCTGTCACATTTACGACGCATGGCCAACGCAAGGTATGCGTCAGATGTGCGTTACTCACTCGTCGCGCGCGCTGGGCCAACGATGTGCATTCGTTGCGTATTTTAGTTGTCTATGTATACGGTCCTGTATGCGCGTTGTCAACAATTTTTACAAATTTCATTGCCCTGGCCTTGCGTTGTGTACATGTGACTGCGGCATAACAATTAGGAGTGAAAATGACCAGAAATATATTTCAGTCGTACTCTTTGTTCAAAATGTATATTTAAAAAGTTGCATCACTTCATCATGATCCCTCGCATTTATCCCTAAGTCGATTCTTATCTTTGGATTTATGCAAGGTTCTGCAGTTTCTGATCATCTGAGCATTGCAAGCTAACGGGTTCTCTGGGACGAACACAACATATGGACTTGCCATTGATCTGTCGTTAGAGCTCCCGTCTTGTAATAAGGAGGTCTTGGATTCGAATATCAATGGAATCCCATTTTCTTTCCTTATTTTTGATATCATGTAATGCAATGAAAGTAATCCCGCTGTCTTTCTTCACCTTGTACAAAAACAGGAAACGGGAAAAATACAGTTTTATTTATTTTCAGATTAGTAGGGTTCTATAGGCCTAAACAAAATAAATATTTAAAGCCATGGAATGAACTTGTGCTCACACCTGCAAGATATACGATATCCTCATGTTATCTAGGGTTTAGACAATTAAAATAATGTTATTATTTCAATACCAAATATGTTTCTGAAATAGACACATATTTGTTATTCTATATCCAGCGATCACTTCACGGACCGGGTGATATTTGGTAACATTCATTTGACGGGCGAATCGGAGCATGAAATAGACGTTGAGATAACTGATGCTTTTATCCATCCCGAATATGACGCTAACACGAATGACAAGACATCGCTGTGTTACATCTAGCTCTAACCTGTGCCTTTCAGTGACCATTTAAGGCCAGCCTGTTTAGCAGAGTCTTTGGATGAGGTGACAGAATATCTTCGCTGTTTCACCGCGTGTTGGGGAGTGGTGGATAGAAGAGAGTAGGACTATAATCCTCTCGTATTCAATGGCTCAGACTCTGAACTGGAGACTGAGTTTGTATGCATCGCAAGTTCGTGCCAACCTATTGTGCATCCTTTCCTCAGGTGGTGCAAGGGTCGACATCAGACTAAAGGATCGTACAATAGATTTTGCACGAACTTGTGACTCATGCTTCGCTCCAAAATATGAGCCATTTGTTTATTTATTCTAGACAGGCAGCTAGATGACTTAAGATCAAGCGAGCGAGGGTACCAATATCAAAAGTATAAGAACAGAATCGGGAGAACCCCATATTTTACCAAACTGAATGTCTGCTGAATTATAGTCCGACAGGCGGGGCGCCTAAAAGAGTGCCACTTGAGAAAAAGCGCATTTTGATAAAAAGGATATAAATCATTTTTAAAAATTAAATTAAAAATAAATGGTGCTATTATAGAAACATTAGATTACATTCTCGTGTGTACTATTTTTAAATAAATTGAAATTGACGAAATTTTAGTGAACAGGTACATTTTCTCTCTTTTATTACCTCTTTTTATAGGAATAACAGCTTACTGAAGCATTGGCGAATCTAAAAATTTATTAATGCCATTGATAGGGTGCGCAGTGCTTATCAGCTCAATTGATTGGTTAATGAATATGATCCCAATTTTTATTTCGAAGCAAGAAATTCCTTTGCCAATTGATCGTGGGCCTGGTAAGCAGGCCAGGTAATTAAAATCCGTATGTAGTTATTTCCTGACAATCATATTTTATAAGACATGTAAGATTTATCTTCAATCAAATTCGTCCTGAATTATATTTATAAATTATATAAATATTAATTTTATAATATATTGCCTTCTCAAAACCATTGTTTCTTAAAAATAAAATGTCGTATCGACGATATATATTAATTTACATATGGAAATTCACCCAACGTTTACTGTAAGAAATACCAGCGGAATAGCCAAACTTTGAAATTAAAAATTGGCCCAGTCATTCATCCACATCGTCAACGTTTTTTACATACCACGTACACGAATTTTGCCAAACTTTTTATACTGGTCCTAAGTTATGCGTTGCTGACCTCCCAATAAACAATATATGATATCAACCTCTTTGTCATACTTTAAATGTAAGCTCTAAAATGCATTTATTAACAGGGTTACAAAACACAGCGGTATAAATGAACACATGAGAATGTTTATCCCATAACATTTCAGGTCACTCAAATTAATGTCATTGTTTAATGCCGAGTGCCGAAGATGCTGCGTCATTGCCTACAACAAAAAATTAACGACATCATCTCCGGTACCCTCACTTTTTACCATTTGCGTATTCATTTTAATGTATGACATTTTAATATAGTGCTGAGATGATGCGTCATTCCATCAAATAATGATACATCATCCCGGTAGCCTACTATTACCATTGGTACAGATATGGTACAGTTCAATGTAAAAAAAAATGATATGTTAATGCACATTCTTCAGTTACTCTCTATTTATAATCTTTGTATTTATTGATTTCTTTATGATTCTTATACATCATTTCACCAAAGAGCTATAATGTAACAAGGCTACTTTTAACTAGGTCTTCATATTCTCTTTCTTTCTATGCTACTTGATGTCATTCGTTTTATGATTTATCAAATAATGTATAGTTTTGAAATGACATATAATTGTTGTTCTTATTATTGTTTGATTGTAATATGTAGATAAACTGAACTGAACTGATTTTATATCATTATTTATTGAAGATGGAACGGAGACGTTACGTAAAGCACCAGTGAAGCTATTCGATCTAGACTGGTGCAATTCAAACCAGTCTTATAACGGTGCTCTTTCAGATGATATGCTATGTGCTGGATATAAGAAAGGAGGCATCGATGCGTGTCAGGTAAAAACAAATGGCTTAATAATATAATACACCTTATGCATATGACGTCATAATCTCATAGCGCCCTCCCTCAGAGCATGTAGGGATACGCTTAAACGGAGTTGTCAGAGATCCGCCAGCTACAGATCACAAACACGTCCAAGGCAAATGGCCTTAGCCTCAAAGATGGCGGCGCGATGACGTGAAGGCATAATATCTATAGTATCCTATGCACAAGAAGGATTCTTTTGCTTTGTTGCATACCAACCGAAACCTCTTGGGAAGTGAAATCTTTATATTTACGGGAAAATACCAAACAATAGTATAAAGTGGAGCAAACCCCTTTTGCAACAAACCTTTTATTTCTTCGGTACAGGGAGACAGTGGTGGACCTTTAACATGTGAAGGTTACGATGGTCGATGGCATCTGGTAGGAGTAACTAGCTTTGGGTACGGATGTGGACGACCCTCTTTCCCAGGAGTGTACGCACGAGTCTCCAGGTTCATCTCTTTCATTTCTGCTGTCGTATCAGGAAGTAAAGA
Organism: Paracentrotus lividus; assembly: GCA_940671915.1. NCBI lineage: Eukaryota > Metazoa > Echinodermata > Echinoidea > Camarodonta > Echinidae > Paracentrotus > Paracentrotus lividus. The sequence goes on from CALNVZ010003429.1 coordinate 30,970,290, forward strand.
CGAAACTATTTCTTATTTTATTTAACTCCATTAAATCATTTTTTTTTATTCAAGTGATTATTGCTCATTATGTATAGACGTTATAATAATTTACATTAAATACATAAATCAATCAAATATTGTCAATGAATGGCCAAATAACAAACAAACAGAAAGCAAATAGCTACCAAAACAATATTGTGAGAAAGAATATATCATCATAAACATGTATACTACACCTGTAGATAATGGGTACCCCACTTCATGCCCTTGAGTAGTATTTTCAGTAATGCAATATTCTCTCTAAAATGTATCAGGTCAAAAAGATTTCAATGAATAACGTAGACAAAATGCTACTTTTTCACTTACAGCAATAACACCCGGGGTCAATGAAATTAGCCTTACAGAAGGATCTACATCCACTCTAACATCTCCGAACTACCCAATGGCCTATGATAGTAGCAAAGTCACCTTATGGAAGATATCTGCTCTGCCCGATCGTAGTGTCCGTCTCGATTTCATCAGATTTTCTGTGGAGGACGGTTTTGATATCTTGTTTGTTGGAGACGGATTAGTCCCAAGAAGCTACACGGAGCTCGGTAGGTTTACCGGGATTGTATCCGGCAGGTCAGTGACGTCACACGGTCGTCATATGTGGGTCAAATTTCTCAGTGACGCCTCATCCGTCGATATGGGATTCTTACTTGAATTAAACGACGTTGATCCAAGAGGTATTGCATTTCATCATTCAATCATTGGAATTCATGTTATACTTGTTGTTTCGTTCGATAACTCTTTTCGTTGTCTCTATTGTCTCTATTACCCTACCACTACCTGTTTTCCAAATAACCACCTTTTACGTATGGTGACTAGTCCGCTGTTATATTTGTACCTCTTCATCAAGAATGTATATTCCTACAGAACTTAGAAGGAACGAAGGTTTCAATATTAACAAAGGATCAAATACGTCATTTTATTCCGTCTTGTCAGCAATTAGATGCATACATTCAGCTCTGTGATGGTTGATAGTTTTCCCGTTTTAAACCTTAAAATAATGAATGAAGAGTATCTCTTTTCCCCTGTGAAATATTTCAAGTCATTAACAATTTTGTTTTTAGATGATGAGCCGATCATTTACCTGGCTGACAACCAAATCCCCTTTGAGCTATCGCCGGAGAACTACCCAAACAACTACTCCAGCAACGCTTATGATGTTTGGCGAGTTGTTGCCCCTGATAATCACAGTGTGGTCGCTCGCTTCTTAGACTTCGATCTTGAACCCGTTAGCGACATTCTGGACGTTGGTCATGGGTTAGGCCCTTTACGTGAGAATGTAATTACTACTTTGACTGGACTAGAGGTTCCGTCGGATGTCATTACGTCACCAAGTTCCAGGATGTGGCTTCGATTCGTAGCAGATAATGCGACGAGTGGGAGAGGTTTCTTAGTATCCCTAACTGCTCAGATAACAGAAGGTTAGCTCTCCAATAAAGCTTGGTAACATGCACACACTTAACACCAACCCCAGACCAATACAAGGTTGAACAGAAGATTGGTGGTTTCTTTTTTTAACTTCTTTTACTCATCTGATTCGAAATTACCGATCGAGGCACCCTCAAGAACAGAATTATGCTCGAGAAAATAGTTAAAGATTCTCAATCGATATTTCAAACCCTGTACATTTGTAGATCGTTACATTCCTACGATAAGACAGAATTGTTATGCGAATCTTTATGTATTTTGTCCATAAACTATTTCCTAGACATCAACGAGTGTTTGAACAACCCTTGTCTGAGTGAAGGAACCTGCCAGGATGTGAGTGGTGGTTTCTTATGCAGCTGCATCGATGGATATGACATAATATTCCCTGTATAATATATATTGTCTGCAAACTATTTCCCAGGCATCAACGAGTGTTTGAGCAACCCTTGTCTGAATGAAGGGACCTGCCAGGATGTGAATGGTGGTTTCTTATGCAGCTGCATCGATGGATACAAAGGCGATACCTGTCAACAGGGTTCGGTTAATCTGTATTCTATATAAAAATATATTAGACTGCTTGTCAAAAGGTATCGTCCCCCTTCTGAACCAATGGGTCGTACCGCCGGCTCACATGAACTGTTACAGTATCGGTTATTTCTGAGCATTGCGACACTTTTCCGTGTGTTACCCGGAAAAGATACCAAAATAACATAATTGCTCACCAATCCTTCCTGGGGGTGTTTCACAAAGAGCTAAGTAGACTTAAAAATCGCACTTAAATCGTTAGTTTCGTGCGTTATATTACACATCACCTCATTGGACTGACCATGCTCAGGGGACGCGCACCATTGTGAAATCTATCAATTAAATTGCGCGTTATAAAACAAGATGCACGTAGAAGTAAAGTGCGACTTTAAGTCTACTTAACTCTTAGTGAAACACCCCAGGTCTTATCAACGCTCTAGTAAACTCTGTCCATTTTTAACGAGAAAACAATGAGCAAAGGAAAGGGGGTTCCATCAGGATTGGAACCTGAGACCTCCTAATCACTAGACAGGTGCTTTACCAACTGAGCAATTTCAAGGTCATGTCGATGTTCAATATAACTTTCCAACGCTCGAGTGGTCAGAAGATATTAAACGACATGGGTCTGACATTGCTCAGTTTTTAGAGCGTCTGTCTAGTAATCACAGAGTGTCAGTTTCGAATCCCAATAGAACACCATTTTCTTTGCTTATTTAGTCATATTACATATTTCTGGTCAGTTTCCTTCGTTGTTCAATTTCATCATTGAACAACATATCGACAAAATTTGTATCAAGTTTTCGGGAAGGGATGGACATAATTTATTTGTCTGAAGGTTGCTATTATACATTTTTATATGACGCCTCGATACATTTTCAAATACATGGCTAAGTATTTCGAAAGGGGTGGATATTCTTCAATAAAATGATTTTTCCATGATTATGAAAGATAACCTTGAATCTAGCATAGGCCTATTGAAAGAAAAGAAACTTTCTGTAGGCAATAACCATAGTGATTATAGAAAAATGTTAATTTTTTAAATGTGTTTAAATTGTGAATAATATCTCACATCGTTGAAATATTAATACCAGAAAATGTTATTGTAGAATTGTGGATAGTATTTCGTGTTGTTGAAGTGTTGAACACAAGAAAAGTTAAATTAGTTATACTTTTGATTTTAGATGAGAACGAATGCCGGAGTTCACCTTGTGTGAAAGATGCTACATGTGAAAATGAGGACGGAGGTTTCACATGCATCTGTGCTGGCAATTTCACCGGACTATACTGCGAACTCAGCACTGGTAAGCATCATCTTCATGATCTTGCATTTGCTTAAGGCTACATACATTTGATTCACATTCATAATGTAAAGGCAGGCATATCATAAATAATATAATAAGTTATTTGGAATATATTTTTCGGGTTTTTTATTGTCTTCCTGTTATAATAGGTCTGTCAGACTTAAAAATCCATAGCTGGTGGATGTGAAATATGTTATGATGTGGAGATTGAACCGGACGAGTGAGAAAATAAAATGTCTCGTCATTTTGAAATTTTCTTGTTTGGAGTTATGAAGCATTTATTCATGGGTTTTATTACATATGACTTGGAAGAGTTATTCTCTCATCCATTCATTTTTGTACCATTTTTTATTTTGGATCCATGACGGAACAGAAGTCTTCAGAAGACTACAAAATCGCAGTTGTGCCAAGTGGCTGGCAGAAGATTAAAACTAATTTTGAAAGGATTCATAATTTATTTATGTACACAAATACATATACACACCCACTTACACACGCACATCCTTGCACTCGGTTAAAAATTTATAATGCAGGATTGATATTTCTCCTTTTCTGTTTTTTTTTTTCTCTTTTTTTTTTCTTTCTTTTTTTTTTCTTTTCTTTTTTTTTTTCTTTTCTTTTTTTTTTTTTTTTTTTTTTTTTTGGGGGCGGGGGTTTGTTGTAAGTTTTGTAGTAAATCCCTATAGTAAACAATGGTATGTGGATGGAGGTATATGTGTCTTCGTGTCTGAGATCGTGGGATGTATATGTGTGTGTGAAGGAGCCTGTATGATTCGGTGAGTGAGCGTGTTTCGGGGGTATGGATGTGTGTGTGTGGATGGGTTGGTAGGTAGTGTGTGTCTGGGAGTCTATATGAATTTGTCTGTTATTCAGTCGATCATCCAGACATCTAAATGCAGAGGGTACAAACAAATGTTGGGTGGATACTCTACCAAGACAAATCATGAAATCCATACTTCGAACAAGACAATTTCAAAATGATGGGATTACTAGACTTTCTATATATTTGTATAGTTATATATAATCATTATCTCTTTTATTTCTCTAGAACATCCATGCAGCAGTGATCCATGTATGAACAATGGGGTTTGCAGGACGAGCAATGCAGGATACATGTGTGTCTGTACAACATTAATGTACCTGTATTTTCTGATCTATTCTACCACACCGAGTAACTTTTTCTAGGAGGGAGAGATATCCTATTCTGTACTCCTAGATTACCTCCTAATGGGATTCTGTTCAGGCAAAGTGGAAGAAGTATCTTTCTTACAAACTTTCTAGATCCATTCACTTAAAAGTGAGAAGCACACTCTTTATAATAGTTAAAGTGCTTCTAAGTAGATGTATTGACTATTAGCACTATACCATGTATAATAAATACATCATGATTGTTAGATTTTTTTAAAGATAATCCATTCACAGAGGGGCTATAATCCCAAATCATCTAATTTGTCCATGTATATGTATCTTATAATTGAATGCAAACTCCCCACCTTTGCAATTATACATTTTTAAATCATAGGTCAATTAAGCATAACCAAGTACTTTTAATTTACCAATGAAGGTGACAGGTACTAGATCTGTTTTTGCAAGGTATCATTAAGGGGTGAAAGAGTGAATGAAAGCGTTCACTAATGTGTCACACATCGCACGCACTCCTATTTAATGTTTATTTACTCAATCCTGTCCCGTTTTCTCAAAACTTCTCAAAAAATATATTCAGTTCTTGTCACCTTCACTTGCAAGTTACTTGGTTATGCATGATATGTATGATTCTAGACAGGTATTATTGCAAAGGTGATGAGTTCGTCTTTATTTACATCTGACATACAAATAGCGAAAATAGATGAACTTGGGATACGAGAACTCTTCAACATGTTATAAAATAGAATGTTACATAAGCTATACGATTTTAAAACGAGGCTCCCAAATTTCCGTTTCCTTCTTTTTTTCTGGGACGTACTTTGTACATGTATCTTGGTCCATAATCAATACATGTTTTTGTGCCCTGTAAATGTATTTGATGTCGTTCCTGCCTATATTTTTCAAATCTTTTCAATATTGCTTTATAATCGACTAATTTGTTGCATCTTTATTAATGTTCTATGATTATATTATGCTTTAAATGTTTTAACTTTTATACATGCATTACACAAGTGTACATTGAATGCAATTTCACCTTTGGAATACTTTGTTAAATTTGCAATAAAACCTTTATACTAGTAACTCAATGCAATAATGGATGTTAATTTTCATGTTAATTTGAAATTTGACACTGGAGTATATGGCTGCTTAATCTATAAAAAGAGATCTTATTCAAAATGGCCTTTCAATGACATATATTCTAAACTTAACAGACATATTTTCTCGACAAACAAGTGAAGCCTTTTCAATTATTAGCAGTGAAAGGTTTCACGGTGCACCAAGTATTCTTTCTTGAAGTCATGAGTGGTCCTAAAATAGACCTAGTGCTCTCTATCTCGACGTTTTGGGGAGCATATTCTCATCGTCGTCAGAAAAAGATTTGTTTTCAACTTAGTTTTTCATTTTTGTCTTTCGTTGCAGTGGCGAAATGCATTAAATGTAAGAGCCACAGAAAGTTGTCCGGTTCTTTACAAACGTAAATTTTCTCTCTTTTTTGGAACATAATTTTGAATCATGATTTATTTAGATTCGTGTATAAATCTTAATCTGTTCAATGAATTATTCATTAAAATATGCATTTTTGTTAATTTGTCCTGTGGAATCCGGATGTCATTTCACCCCATTTATAGTCAATCTCATCTGAATTGTAGAAATCTGTTTATATTTTTCGACGTACCAAAATTTTATGAGGAAATAAAATAAATATTTGCCTTTCCGTAAAATTTAGGCCCTTCAAGTTTAATGATGGTTTGCGATCTCAAAGGAATCAACAAGATTCGAAGAACCTTTGTCATTTTATGAACATCCATACTGGCATATCAGAGACATATTATTTTTAAAGTGCCGTACTTAATTTCATGGATTTAGGGGAGACCGGGATGGAAGTTACACGGGTCAGGTGTTACAGTTCCCAGTGTGCTAAGCTGGAACAAGAGAAGATGTGCTAACTGTCATCTATATACAGCCTACACATAGCTGTGATGAACTGCCGGTCGTGAGTTTTCTCCGCTGTTTTATTAAAAAGTAAATCAACAAAAACCATTTTTTACAGTTCAAAGTAAATTTTTGACAAAAAATTGAAATTTGTAATAGCTCTTACAACTGAAGGCACATGATGATAGTCTGGTATTGTAAATGTAGTACATGTATGTCACTAATATACCCCCCTGTAATTCTGCCTAATGGCTGTGCTACAGTTGATTTTATGTGTTTATGTGGGGTAGGTTGTTACAACAACCTAACCCATGCTTGCCATGTCGATATAACAACTTACCCCAATTACATTACATATGTAAAATTACATTTTGTCTCAATTTTCAAGTGTTAATATTTTTATGTTTCTTTTATTACTTTTGTCTATTCTAGAGCTCTACTTGATCCACTGTTAACGATGCCAAAAAAACTGGAAAGTTGAAACAAAAGTATGGTATAAGAGATTTACACATTGTCAACTTACCCCGTATGTTTACATATTGTAACAATTTACCCCGTATGGTGTAACAACTTACCCCGTATACGGGGTAGGTTGTTACAAGAAAATGTCTTCATTAATTAAGTTGTAGTTAATTAGTGTTTACATGTTTTCAAGTTTTATATGCCTCAGGGTTTAGCAAACATAATAGGCTAACTACAGAGCGAAGATGGGGTGCGTGAGTTCTTTCATTACAATTATCTGGCCCAAAATGTGAATTTTGTAACTTCCATCCCCGGTCTCCCCTGCCCTTTAACATTATCATTTATTGTCATAAAGTATGAGATTTGGAGGATATAAAGGTGAACTAATAATGCATTCATAGAAATGACAAAAGAAGATTTGAGTGTGACAACGTAAGTTTTTATTTGATCTTACATAAAAGAAATTGATTCCGATTCAGTGGTCTCTGTCCAATATGCCCAAGGACAATATCTTTGAAATAAATGGTATTCATGATTTTGCATTGTTTGATCGAGATTTTGTGTGTTTACCTGATGAGCTACCGTTTCAAAAGCCAGTGATTTCTTTTGAGTGATCGAAACAAGCACATTTCAGACTGTGGCAAACCTATGAATCAACAATTTGGATATTTACTGGAAATATAGGTGAGCCAATTATACTATTTATTAGTCTGCTTGTGTTTTTTCTTTCTTGTTTTACTTGTGGGTAATCGATTGTAAAGTTCTAATGATTAATACCAGTTTTTTTGATAATTTTATTAAATGCATGCAGGGGAAAATAATCAAATTTTACGTTTTCCACAACATAGACTTCTTCAACTGATTCATAGGGGAGACCGGGGATGGACGTTACAAAATTCACATTTTGGGCCAGATAATTCTAATGAAAGTACTCACACACTCCATTTTGGGTCTGTAGTTAACCTATTATGTTGGCTAGAACCTGAGGCACATAGAACTCGAAAACATGTAAACACTAATTAACTACAGCTTAATTAATGAAGACATTTTTTTTTGTAACAACCTACCCCGTATACGGGGTAAGTTGTTACACCATACGGGGTAGATTGTTACTATATGTTAACATACGGGGTAATTTCACAATGTGTAAATCTCTTATACCATACCTTTTTTTTTCAATTTTTCCGTTTTTTGGTATCGTTAACAGTACATCAAGTAGAGCTCTAGAATAGACTAAAGTAATAATAGAAATATCAAATATTAACACCAGAAAATTGAAACAAAATTACTTTACATGTGTAATGTAATTGGGGTAGGTTGTTACATCGACATGGGGTAGGTTGTTGTAACAACCTACCCCATGGGTGATTGTACACATAAAATCAACTGTAGCAAAGCCTTTAGGCAGAATTACAGGGCATGGCTCAGGGGTATATTAGTGACATACATGTACTATTACAAATTTTATTTTTTGTCAAAAATTCACTTGGAACTGTAAAAAATGGTTTTTCTTGATTTACTTTTTAATAAAACAGCGGAGAAACCTCATGACCGGCAGTTCATCACAGCTATATGTGTAGGCTGTATATAGATGCCAGTTAGCACGAACTCTCTTGTTGCAGCTTAGCACACTGAGAACTGTAACAACTGACCCGTGTAACTTCCATCCCCGGTCTCCCCTACTTCAGAAAATTTGATGATTAACAACTGTTTGGGTTTTTTAAATAAAATAATGGAACAGTCCATCATTTTCAGTACTTTCTTTCAGTTTTATCACTTATGAGTTGAAGTTGTGAGATTATACTATATTTTAATTGCTTAGAGTTATAGGACATGAGACATTACATGATCAATTTCATACTTTATTCCTATGGGTGAAATCACTGATGACCGTCTGGATGACCGCAGACTGAACGTTTTTTAATGCCCCAACCTCCTTATCGCTCAGCCAGCGGGACGTGAAAAAAAACTTATGTACCTTTTTGCTCGCCCGGTGCGACGGAAAAATATTGGGTCGGGATGTACCCCCTCCCAAATAAAATCCCGGATCCGCCACTGTATGGTATTGACAATTGTAATCACGCCTACAATTTTGATTTAAAGGTTAGTTAGTTGGGGAGAGACGGCGTTAACAATTTTATGTCTTGTGCTCTTGGCAACTCGTTCTAATACTAACTTTAGAAACCAAACCAGTGGCGGATCCAGGCGGGAGCAAGAGGGACGTCGCTCCTCCCTCTCACCTATATAAATTACTGTGACTGTAGTACATTTTTGAAACTTCGGCGAGCCCCCGACCCTCTGAATATTGTGTTGATATCAAGCTCATGTTAAACTAGAAAAAAAACAGAATGCACTGACTAATCATGGACCACCTCCCTCCCCAATCCTGAATACCTGTATCCGCACTGCAAAACAATGTAAAAGAAAGATGATTTGTTGAGTTCGAATCTTATTGTTCAAGATACGCAAAATCGGATAGGATTATACGCTCCTGAATAATGTGAATGAATAATCTAAAAAGACGTTTAAAACTGTGTGGATTATTCAGCATCATCGCTCCGAATGTGATCTCTTTTTTGTTGTTGTTTTTCGCCTCTTTTTTTTATATTTTGATATATTTTCATTGATTTGCATGCAAGAATCAACTTGAAATCAGCTTTCATGTGATATGATTTCAATGGATTTTTACGAGCGGAATGTCTTTCCGAGGTTTGTTGTGTCCCTGAAGCACAATGCTATTGTGACAAAATATTTGAGGGGGATGTCGTCGGTTCACTATAAATTCTGAAAAACAAACAATGTAAAATATAGAGTGACTCAATAAAAGTGTCCCATTAATTTGAAGTTGTTTCGGGAAAAGTTTTAGGCCTTATCATGAGTTTCATGATATGTCTTGGTAAAGTCATCCTCCCAGCATGTGTTGGTACCATTTTCATTTGGATCTTTGCACGCATGACTGAATATAAGACAATCTTCAGAAGACGGTATGATCTCACTTGCGCCAAGTTGCTGGGTGAAGAATAAACAAATTGAGAATGTATTACTTATGTACACGCACAAAGACACACACCCACACGTACCCTTATTTACACATACACACGCCAACATTCACACCACACAAACCCACATACACCCTCCACACACAAATACATACGCACATACCCTATCTCATCAATTCCAGCACACACATACACACCCACACCCTCAACATCCACACATACACACACACCAACACACCCTCATTCACACTCACAAAGAGTTGTTAGGGAATTACTTCTTCTTCAGTGATATTGGTAAACGAAACATCAAATGGGAAATTTTATTGTGAATTGTTTACTGTGTGTGGGTACGCATGTGATGACGTAAGTGTGTTTGTGGGAGGGGGTGTGTGTGTGTGTGTGCGTGTGTGTGTGTGTGTGTGTGTATGTGGGGAGAGGTTGTATGTGTATGTGTCTACACATATTCTGTCAGCATTTGTTTTTAATCTTCACACAGCCACTTAGAGCAAGTGATATCTTACCGTCTTCTGAAGATTGTCTGTTATCATGGTTATTCAGTCATAAACTGTGCAAAGATCTAAATGAAAAAGGTATCAACATAATATGCTAAGAGGATGACATTTACCAGGACATATCATGTAACCCATGATTAAATGTTCATACTTTTCACAAGTCAATTTCAAAATGATGGGCCATTTTTGTCCGACTCACTCTGTATAAACTATGCCTAGCAAAATGGGATAGGATTATTTTGACCATTCTTGGTCACGTGTGTGACCGAAATTATGCAAAATCTTGACTTTAATTGGCTATAACTCTAACAATTTTAAAAATATACTGATTTAATGTTTATATCATGCTAATATATTTTGTTGGCTATCATTTTTAAATATTTTTTGATATTTACAATATACATGTTCAAGGTCAGAGGTCAAAAGAAGCGGGTCACGTGTGTGACTTCACAGAACGGCATGATTTTGAAAGTTCAATTTTATTTTGAAATTCCTGTGAGTTTTGAAATGATGAAATGTTCTTATTGCTGTGAGATATGCATTATGGACCTGTTAACCAAAAAAATACCACTGGATAGGAGTCATCTCTGAAATTTCTTTTTTTATCTTTTATTTCATATCGTGATGTCGGGTCACGTGTGTGACATTTTAGTGGGTCACGTGTGTGACCTATGGCAAATTGTACAGAAAAATGAATATAGTATTATGCAATAAATGTACATTTTGAACAATTACTTTATCCGCTGTGGTAAAAAATTTTATGAACTCAACCCTAGTCAGTCAATGGGGTGTTTTGGTAGCTGTCAAGACTGGGGGAGGGGCGGGTAGGGAGGGGGGCCATGATGCCCCCTATAAGATCTTGGCTGTTGATCGCGCGAGCGCGCCGAATATTTGCACGATGGTAGTGTGTGATGTAACTACAAGAAAGCACTGTTAATTTTCCCATAATAATAATAATTTATTTTATATGAATTAATTATGCTAATTTACGCATTGTATGAAGTCATAATTTTTGTTCTAATTGACAAACTACAGCTTCTGGAATGATAATTTTGTGTTTGCATAATCTTAATAGGATTCCTAACCATTGTACTAGGAAAATTTTGATATCGAACTAAATTCCTTGTGTATTTCGTTGTTTTATGAATTTCTTATGTATTTCCTTGTTTTTTCGACCTTTTGTTTTGTTTGTTTGTTTGTTCTTTTTGTTGTTGTTTTTTGTTGTTGTTTTTTCGCAAAAATTATTGCAGAATCATTTTGGAGCATAATAATGCTAAAATAAATTAATTTCAGCCAATGAAAGTGAAAATAATCAGAATTTATGACCGCCCCCACCCAGCGGGTCACGTGTGTGACCAATTTGTTTGCTAATTAATAATCAAATTAAAACTTGTCATGGATTCATATTTAGTGAAATGCAAGGTACATTAAATCTAGCTTTGAAGAAATAATTATAATAATACCAGAGCCATGGTTAAGACGGGGCATAAACTTTTTGTGTTTTCTGGTTACTTGTGTGCGACATTTTGAGGGCAATTAATTTCCAGGGTTGATTATCTTAATATAATCAATTTAACAACATTATATTTTGGGGTTAGATTAAAAGGAATAGAGGTAAATAATAATATAACGACAGTCATCCAAGTAAGGAAGTCAGCATATCCATTCCAGTCAGGGTTTAAAAAAATGATATTTTATTTACCGTTTTTCCATTTAATTATCATTTATGTTAATTTATGCAAATGAGCATGAACTTGCAAAAATCATTAAAAAACATCAGTTCATGAAACTTCAGACATTGCTCTATTTGAATATGCAGCTTAAAATCAAAAAGCAAAAATTTATTTGTCCCCAAAGGTCACTTTTTCAAAGAATGGCCGAATAGCCTGGTCCCTTTTTATAAGGCATGACCATAGTTGGTCACACAGTGACCCTTGGGTCACGTGTGTGACCAATTTCAAAGTTAATTAATAACTGAATTAAAAGCTATCATGGCTTCATATTTGGTGAGATGCAAGGCACATTATATCTAGCTTTGGAGAAAAAATTGAAATAATAATAGAACCCTGGTTTTCGGGGGGCTTAACTTTTCGTGTTTTTGGGTCACGTGTGTGACATTTGATGGCAATCAAATATTTTAGTTAATTATCTTAAAACAATCAATTCACACCCATTATTTTTCATTTAAATTTAAAGGAATGCAGTTAAAAAAGGGTATAATGACAATAATCAAAGTAAGGAGACCAGCATATACAATTAAGTCAGGGTCAACAAATGATATTTTACGTACCATTTCTCTATTCAAATTTTTTGCATGTTAATTTATGCAAATGAGCATGAAAAATTTGTAAAATTAAGATAAAAAATGCATTTCATGAAACTTCAGACAATGCTGTATATGAATGTGCAGCTTAAAAACAAAATGGACAAACTTTATTTTTTCCAAAAAGGTTCACTTTTCAAAGAATCGCCTTTGTGAATGAACATCCCCCCCCAAAAAAAAAAAAGACTTAATATCGATAAAATTGTTTTGATTATTCGGCAGTGCTTATAATAAGCTTGCTAACAAAGCACAACAGACCTTCTCTTCAATATTCTATAGATTGTTATTCATTCATTCATGCAGAGGTCAATATGAAAAGGGTACAAATATAATATCATAAAACCCTTATCGAATAATCAGTTTATTTCAAAATTAGACAACTTCAACCTGATTCAACATGGCTATATGTATGCTGCCTGATTCTAAAGGCCTATAATCTATGTGTTATGATGTATCTGATGAAACTCAACAAAATCCATTTCAACATCTTGTTTTAAAGATTCCAACGGTCCAGTGTGAATTGGTGAATCGTTGTCATGGGGACGTCAAGCATTCTTATCGGACTTCTCATTCAGCTCATTGCAGTTCGTTTACCTCAGCCATGTATGTTCTTTATATCATTATAAATAGTAAAAAAAAATATATAAACAATGAGTTTTCAAAATTGGAGACAAATCATAGATGACACAGGTTCCTGTATGGTGTTAACTACCTATTCTTTTACCCAACTGAATTTAATAGATTGAGAAAGACATTGGACCACACTAGTTATGGACAATAATATGGAACAAAACAACTGAATTTCCGCCATTGTTTATTGTTTGATCGAGGCTAGCATTTTAAGAGTGGTATCTCCGCGCCAGAATAAAAGATTTCGTCTCTGCGACGGATAAAAGTATTAGAGACGTCTCCGATATCGCGGAGACGTCTCGATGACGTCTCGGTGACGGATTTGGGACTACTTCAGACTTTTTTTTCATAAATTATCGCGGAGACGTCTCTGCGACATCGGAGACGTCTTTAATACTTTTATCCGTTGCGGAGACGAAATTATATATCTGTCGCGGAGACGTCTCCGCGAAGTGAGATACCACCTTAGGCATAAAGTTGAATATGTCTTACCCGCTCAAAGCCACCAATACTCCCCAAGGTACGTAAAACATACGGCTTTTTTGTTTACCCTGATGGTGAAAGAGTGTTTGAGGGGTCACCTCAATTGTTTTTGTATATTTAGTAAGCTTATAGTTTCATTTTGATCATACTAGCGTGTACAGGTCAATTTGTTGCAGTGCACCTGCACATGCAGGTAATATGGGCACTTTGGTAATGACGTCAACATTTGAATATTGCAGACAGGGGGGGGGGTTGGTATAATTGTTTTTCTTCACAATAAAAGTTAGAGCAGTAGTTATTGATTCATATAAACAAAGATTAGACTGTGTGTCATTTTGCAATTTTATGATCCAAATTAGGCAAATGAGCTTGCATGCATGTACCCTATTACACGTTATATTACTGTTTTATAACTCATCAGGGTGGGTATAGTTATTGATATTTATCTCCTTTCCACAGATGACACCAACGTCATTTCATTGTCACGTGACTCCGTTATCCAAGTGACGTCACCAAACTATCCGAACAATTACGATAATAATTTAAACACAGTATGGCTCATAAATGCCCCTGACGGCTACAGAGTGGAGGCCGTCTTTACTGATTTCTCGACGGAGCCGAACAACGATTTCTTGGTCATCGGCTTCGGGTCAGGACCAGATGGAGGAGGTGCCGGTGAGATTGAGCGGTTCACTGGAGACGAAGTTCCATCTGATGTCGTATCACCTGGTGATACCATATGGATTCAATTTAAAAGTGATGTGTCGAGATCGAGTCGTGGGTTTGCCATCCGTCTGTCAGTGGTAGAACATCCAGGTATGTTAATCTGAAATAAAATGAATGAAATAAAATAAAACATCAATGAAATATTAGTAAGTTGTGCAACTGTTGTGTTGAAAATGAATATTAAATTGCTTTATAATTGGTTTGCAAGTTTGGTATTGCCAAGTGTGGGGATGGCATGGAGGTTACAAAGGGAAATGGAGAACCACAAACCATGTCATCTTATCAAAATTCCGTATTATGGCAGGCGTCAAAGAGCGTCTTACCTAAAATAAAACCACGGCTAAAATCTGTGGTCAGCTTGTAAAAAGTGTGCAAATACGATAGGAAGATAGCTAGGATCAAATTTACACACAATGTGTAGGTTCGGGAGATGTGTTAGGACAAAAACCCTAACGCGAAAAAGTTGAAAGCATTTCTTCATATCATTATTTATGATAGATAGTTGTTTCTTTTTTAATATATGCTTTTTTCTCTCTTTCTCTCTTTCTCTCTCGATTTCTCTTCCTCTTTCTCTCTCACTCTCTCCTCTTCCAACTAATTTCTTTATACTTATGTTGTCAACCATTATCTTTTTACTTGTGTACAGGATGTGGTGCTGATGAATTCGAGTGCCGCAATGGTTTCTGCATCAATGAAACGCAAGTGTGTGACAACAACAACGATTGCTTAGACTTTTCAGACGAAGATTCATGTCGTAAGTAGAATATCTTGGGAAGACTTGCAAAGAAATGGGGAAAACATTAGAACTAATTTTTTAAGGACAAACATACAGGTCATTGTAGTTCAATAAAAATACTTTGCCAAGTTCATGATTAAATATTTGTTAGAGACATGACCAGAAAAGGGTATAATGAGATGATGAGATGTTATTGGTTTATTATTTGTATTAAAAAAAAACGGTATATTTTCCTTTATGTAAATCGAAATACATGATAAGTATAACTATTTGTAATAATTTAAACCCTTCATTTTTCATAATTACAGCATCGTGTGAGCCCATCCTACTAGAGGTTTGTCAGCAAAGGCTTGGTTATAACACCACATTCTTTCCAAATCGCCTCGCACAAACCCGAGACGAAGCGGAGACAATGTTCACAGAAATTGTAAGCAATTAATATAGGTTTTCCCGGTCAAGTTTAAACTATCTCCGATCAATTTGACATTTCTTTCGAGCGCTTTCGTCCGGAATGTGATCGCGATTACAAATCTGCGATGAAATTCGTTTATGTGTAGCCAAAATCAAACACCGTTCAATCCAATTGCAAATTGCGCCGACGAATTGAGTATATGAATATAAAAAAGGCCCAAGTCCATCTCTTGGCCAAATTGAGTTAACCATGGAAGGTTGTTGCTCATACATGAGTCCATCTTGTGTACAATTTACAGCACTGAATCCTGCCCCAAAATGCCTGAAATTAATGAAAAACTATCTCAAATCTCTTTTGACTACACACAAAAATCATTCAGTTTTTCTTGATTTACTCAAAATGAACTTTCATGGACTTGGGCTCTTTTTATATTCATATATTCAATTTGCTGTTGTGAGAAGTCGCATTCGTCAATGTTCGCTCAAATTCGTCCACTCGTAAAATTCCCGTCTTCTGGTGAATTCGAATTCGTTTTGGGGCATCCACTTTAGAAATAACTGTATACAAATTAGGAATGTTAGGGTCGGGTAGGAAAATAAAACTTGGGAGGGGGCCGTGAAGTGTTTTTGTCAGAAAAGAGGCTGATCATGGGGGAAAGGGGAGCTTGAGTTTGGAAAACACACACGCACACAAAACAAAACAAAACAAAAACAAAAAAACATAAGCTGATTATAATGTTTGCATTTTTATCAGAATGAATACAAAAACTATATTCTCCTCAAAAACAAAATGTTTACAAAAAAATACAATAAAAACAAAACTAATGTTTATAAAACAGAGTCGGGGCTGCAGCCCCCATCCTCACTCTTTTCACTAGAAACTTGCATAACATGAGGGGGTAGGGGGTGTTAAAATTTCTCGGCCTTCTGCCATCAACAAGGTCATCATGTAACGGCCATTGGGGGGGGGGTTAGATTGGTCAGTCGGGTCGGCAATCTATTTTTTTCTACCATTTTCCTCTTTTTTTCCTTTTTTTACCTTTTTTTTTCGGGTGGGGGGCTTTCCCGCTGGGCCCCTAGATCCACACCTGAAATGGTCAATAGACCAAGTGACAATTAGATCAAGTATGTACTACATAAAATTCAGATTAGACCAAATAGCTTGTAGACAGGCGCGGCCCCAATCACCCAGGAAAAAGCAACAAAAAAAGCAACAAAAAAAAAAAGGAAAGAAAGAAATAAAAAATGGAGAGAAAAGATGCAAGATCGACAATAGACAATATTGACCAATAAACTGTACCCCTGTACCCTGTGACCGTTACATGATGACGTTCTGGATGACCGAATGCCTCAAAAAAAATAACAAATTGTCCCTTTTCGTTACTAAAAGTGCCCTTTTTTCTTGGCTACAAAGGACACCTATCATATTATAAAAAAAAAAAACTTTTAGACTTCTTGAAAGGCCCACGGACAATTTTTTTTTGTAAAAAAAAAGGGAATACCGAGCAATACGCATGAGACCAATTACCCTGCTGCCGGAGGCAACTATTGTAAAAGAGTGTTGTCAAAAGCACATAGGCCTATTTACACCCCTCTAAACGTATTTTTAATGCCCTTTTTAGCACTTCTGTTTTTTAAAATCATTTAAAACATATAAATCTATTTGCAATTGGTATTTAACATTATCATGGGGGCAATAATTTTACACTTTGCTTAAAGTGTGTAATAAAACTGTAATGTTGCTTGAACTTTAAATGTTGCTTAAACTCCAAAATGTACATTTTCTTTTAAAAGGGGGCACTTTTAATCTCTCAAAAAATCAATGTATTGAACAGCATAATAAATTAAAATTCTACTTTTATACCCAGCCCCTTCCTATCCCATCAATTTTGCTCATTATGCCACTGAGGTAAAGGGCCCCTTTTTTCAGAAAAAAGTGCCCCCCCCCCACTTTCAAATTCGTTCCGCAGCCTCTGAATACAAATTATTGCTTATAAATTTATTTTGTGTTTACCATGGGCGCCACCATGACCCCCTTGCTTCGTGTGCCCTTACAAAAATATCGTGTGGTACCACACAACGGTACCATACAAAATACCACAGGATTTTCCTATGGTTTTTTTGCACAAATACCACACAAAATACCATACAGCAGTATCATACAGCCAAAATACCATAGGATTTACTATGGTTTTTTGGCACAAATACCACACAAAATACCATACAGCCAAAATACCATAGGATTTCCTATGGTTTTTTGTCACAAATACCACACAAAATACCATACAGAAGTACCATACAGCCAAAATACCATAGGATTTCCCATGGTTTTTTGGCACAAATACCACAGGATTTCCCATGGTTTTTTGGCACAAATACCACAGGATTTCCTATGGTATTTTAGCACAAGTACCACAAAAAATACCATACAGGTGTAACATACAACCAAAATACCATAGGATTTCCTATGGTTTTTTGGCACAAATACCACACAAAATACCATACAGAAGTACCATACAGCCAAAATACCATAGGATTTCCTATGGTTTTTTGGCACAAATACCACAGGATTTTCTATGGTTTTTTGGCACAAATACCACAGGATTTCCTATGTGTTTTTTTGGCACAAATACCACAGGATTTCCTATGGTATTTTAGCACAAGTACCACAAAAAATACCATACAGGTGTAACATACAACCAAAATACCATAGGATTTCCTATGGTTTTTTTGGCACAAATACCACACAAAATACCATACAGCAGTACCATACAACCAAAATACCATAGGATTTCCTATGGTTTTTTGGCACAAATACCACAGGATTTCCTATGGTTTTTTGGCACAAATACAACAGGATTTTTAGCACAAGTACCACAAAAAATACCATACAGGTGTAACATACAGCAAAAATACTTAATAGCATTATCCCAAACTAGTACCACACATCAATACCGCACACACTTACCAGGATTATGACATACCGTTGCGACCGGAACACCACACGCCGTTAATTCAGAGATGCCACACGCCGTTACCACAGGACTGCCGCTAGACACCCAATGATACCATACACTGGTATATATACCACTATTTAGCAAAAATATTTTGGGTCACAGTTAGTTATTTTCTATATTTCTTGATAATAATGCAAATGTCAAAACTATCGCTCTTGATGTTACTTTGTGTTTAGGAAATATATTTCCCTAAAAGAAAAAAATATTAATATGCAGGCAATTACTAGTTAATGAGGGAAGCTTCACAAAATACTGATTTGTGCATACAAAAACATTGTATGCAAATGAGCTAATTACCATAGTACCACACGAAGTACCACAGGAATACCATACGACTAACAAACTTCAGCAGTAAACTGCCATAAATCCACTTTGACTAATGCCCGTTGGTTTCATCCCTGTTGGATGTTTGTCTTCAATCAGTTCGTCAAATTACCATTTGGTCTAATTAATTCCCATTTCGTCTAATCAAGTCGACTAGGTCAAACACCACTTAGTCAATTCCTGTAAGAAACTATCCCTTAGAAAAAAATATCCTGTGACAATACTACACAAGGGTAGGTATTGGCGGCGTCCCGGGTGGACGGGGGACGATCTAGTTCCTCCCTCCCCATCGATTTTTGTTTTCTGGGGGATCGTCCACCCTCGATTTTTAAAGCTTAAGAAAAACATATGTACATATAATAGACGAAGAGGCACAGTGTGCTTAAAATGTACCAAGTTCAGGTCATTAAAAAGCAAAATTTTCGGCTCTTGCTTCGCTTGCAAACAAAAACACCAGACAATAATTAAACTAATAATTTTTCTTCAGGTCCCTATATTCATTTATTCTTTTATTTGTTACAACGCTTTATTTGTAACTTTGGCATAATGTGTGGGGTAGGTCATTCTATTGTAAATTTTGGATATTAGCCTATATTTTATGTCTCTTTGGGGTGCTTTATTTATTCCGATCTAGTGTATAATTAATTCCTCTCCAAATTTGGCGGCAATCAGGGGGACATGTCCCCTTGATTTTCAAAGCTTCACATTTTGTTTTTATTTTCTAAATAATTTGGATAAATTTTGTATTTGCCCACTTCTCCACATGTGATGGAAATAAACTTTTAAATTTCATTAAATTCTTTCTTTTCAGGTCCGTATCGTTATAAAATTGTGACAATATTCAGAAAGGGATTACAAACATATATATATACATTGTAAAACGTTGATTTATGAGATTTTCACTCGCTCTTCGTAATTGTATTTTCTTTAAGAGTAGTGATTATCAGCTAGTGAATACAATGATTAATGTTATTATAGAGCAGAATTTTTAGCTCGCGCTTCGCGCTCACAAACAAATAACAATCCAATGATTTAAATACCATACATGTGGTATTTGTGCCAGAAAACCATACAGCAATACCATACATATGGTATTTGTGCCAAAAACCATACAGCAAAACCATACATATGGTATTTGTGCCAAAAAACCATACAGCAAAACCATACATATGGTATTTGTGCAAAAAACCATACAGCAAAACCATACATATGGTATTTGTGCCAAAAAACCATACAGCAAAACCATACATATGGTATGTGTGCCAAAAAACCATACAGAAATACCATATATATGGTATTTGTGCCAAAAAACCATACAGAAATACCATACATATGCTATTTGTGCCAAAAAACCATAGAGCAAAACCATACATATGGTATTTGTGCCAAAAAAACCATACAGAAATACCATACATATGGTCAAGTTGGTGTCACCAAAAAAACACCCATACAGACAAACCATACCATTGTCGTATAATGGTATTTCGTGGCCAGACAAAACCAAAAGAAATACCATTTACATATGGTATTTGTGCCAAAAACCATACAGAAATACCATACATATTGGTATTGTGTAGCAAAAACATACAGCAAAACCAATACATATGGTATTTGTGCAAAAAACCATAAGCACGAATACATACTATGGTATTTGTTGCCAAAAAACACATACAGACAATACCATACATATGGTATTTGTGCCAAGAAACCATACAGAATACAATACATATTGGTATTTTTGTGCCAAAAAAAAGAACAAGCAAACCAAATAACATATGGTATTTTGCCAAAAAACATACGAGAATACCATACTATGGTATTTGTGCCAAAAACAATACAAGAAATACACAATACATTATTATGGTATTTGTGCCAAAAAAAAACATTACTAAGCAAAAACCATAACATATGGTATTTGTGTGGCCAAAAAACATAACACATAGTCACTACCTATGGTATTTGTGCCAAGAGATTACCCAAACGCACTGTAAGTTTGATTTCTCACATCGCACAGTTTGAAAGACATAGTCAACTTGCGAGCGAGATCACACGCTTACTCTCTAGTATGATCGGCACTTATTGTTCAATTAGAGTAAATGACCGATTCATTACCGAATCAGAGAAAGATAGTCATATACTGTTAAGTTGCGGATAGAGAGTTCTGTTAATTCGTTAACACTGAAAGTAGCCGGATGGAGTGCGACCAGCCCTCCGGTAAAGAGTAATGCCCGTTTCCAGCACCCTCTGAACTGAATCTACATAAAATGAGACTAGTGCGGAATTCGTATGAAATATAGTTAGTTTTATACAATAACTTGAAACGGATCCATAACTAGTTTGTCCCAGAATGAAACTAGTACTGGACTCTCTCACACGCACTCGAATTTGAACACTTTCGTATCGTGAGTTTAGATTTTAATAGGTTATGGAGAGTTAGCATATGAATTAGCAGTAGCTGGTACTACACCTTTAGTTCTAATACATATGCAAATCCTGTAGTTATCTACTCGAAGTTAACTGTATCCAATTTCGAGAAAGACTTTGTGTCCTATAAATTTGTTTGTCTCTGCCTATTACTCTCACATTTTACTATGTGGGACCGACTAGAGTAGCACAGGGGGGCGGGAGGACAGTGGGCCTTCATGCACCGGGCGCGGTCACCCCCACAAGCACATCTTGGATCATTATATACAGAGCTAGACAAACACAGAGTAGAGCAGGAACATGCAAACGGTAGACGGAATGACAACTTGTGGTAAGGGATCTTTTATAAGCCTGATGGAGATGCCCCCCCCCTCTCACTTTTTGGCAAAGCCGCCTCCCATTACATGATAGATAAAATAGCGACAACAACCTGGGCGCACGGCTCTACTTGTCATGAGCATTCTTTGTGAGCTACTAGACATGAGCGGGCGGGCAGGTGGCCATTTAAGCACACGCGCACCTCTAGGAGATCTCTCCTTACTCTTCCAACTTTCGCACATGGGAGAACGTTACTGATAGAACTCAGGCATCATCGCATAACCTCGTAGCTATCCACAGAGAGGTAGTAGTTTGGTAAACTTGAAATCAAGGTTGGAAGCAAATGTTAGTCATATATGTCTTATTATGTTAAATATCTGGGAACCTTTACGTATAAAAATAGACAGGTATCAAAGAATTACGAGCGATTAATAGGGTCTAGACCAAAGTAACAAAAAACCGACAGATCAAGGCCAAATAATCAGACGAAGTTTCAGGAACCGATCCTGACCGTCCAACACTCTAAACATCCTGTAGCTAGATACGACTACTGATACCTCTTGGAAGATACGTGCCGAAGGCCAATAAATATAAACAGGCCCTACCTACAACCCGCCGTCGAATAGCTAGTATGCAGTCCCACCCACCCTCTCTTTAAGCCGCTCTGTCACAGGAATTTAAGTCCATCGGTGACGTGAAAAATATATATTTCTTGTATTGTGTATTAGTTGTGTTCGCGGAGGGTAGTTGACAAATTAATTGGAAAGAATATATTTGGTGTGCGCTACCAGATATTGCAGACCGAACTGAAGATCATCTATGCTATGATCTTTCCGAATTTAAGAACCGCCCCCGCGCGACCCCTTGTAGTCACTAGGACACCTCCTCTAGGATTCGTGTTGGAAAATTCCCAATAGGGCGAGCAAGTCATATTGTCCCTCGCTATTTATACAGTTGTTTGCGTTAATCAGCTTCTTGCCACATTTCATCATTTACTACTTGCTTTAATGTTAGGTCAAGTGGAACAAAATTTTCAGGTATGAGCTCGTTCTAATTGAGGAATCTGAATTATGAACTTTAACTGCATAAAATATGTATCACGATATGAGACGATATGAGATGGATTTTCTGGATTTTTTATATCTTTGTGGAATTTATGCTACATTTTTCTATCCATACGCAACACACCTTATCTACTTTCAAAATCATTCTTAAACTCACTTGATGCATTCATGCTAGATTCATGTCATTTTGTTCAGTAGTAGTCTTTAATCTTAACCCTGTTGAATTTCTCATAGGCCTACCTCAATTTCCATAAACGCCTTGAGCATCTCTAGAGATGGTTGCGCCTTACAATATTGTCAATATTGATATATTATTATATACTATAATCATCAAATTAAACAAAAATTCTTGGAAAAAATAGTCGTGTAGGCAAATCTTTTCTCACTTACACGGTTTCTTTATTCTATCAGAAAGTGAAAGTGAAACACAAATCTTTTAAAAAATCATAACACAACATTTAACACTTGCGTGCTGGCGCTAGATGAGCGCAAAACAAAGCGCGTTGCTTAGCAACCTAATCATTATACAACATATTATTACGTCATAATAAGATACCTCACAATCTTTAACAATATTTTGTACATATTCAATAGATCATTTGGATTGTCATGAAATTTAGAATCGAATAATAAAACAAACTTGCTATGGCCTATATAGTTTGGCTAAATGAATCAATGAAATTTTTTCTTTTGCTTTACGTTCATTTTCATTATCCGTTTTCAATTCTATAAAATGGTACAACTTTAAATCAGCGGTATATTCCTTGAGGCACATCTTTGATAGTGTGTTTACTCACATCTAAGACTTGTATTTTTTCTCTCTTTACGTGCTACGGGTGTATAGTCATTCGTTACGTAAAAAATATACCCGTTTCTCCTATATTAGTGTGCTTCCTTGAAACAATGCATTAATTATGATCTTACGTCGTGCACTTTAAAACGAGCCTAGTGGTGGCCTGTCCGCCTATCTAACGTCAACAGGGCGAACAAGCTTATAGCTGCGGCCCTTTCTGGACGTTGCACACCTATTTGGTGCCCCACTCGCCTACTTATTTGTTTTTTATGGCTTTATAGTCCATTAGAAACTGAAAGGATAAACACGTCAGCATCATTCAAAGGATCGACAATAGCAGACTATGATTAGAGATAGGAGGCCAAGAGAAGTTAACATGTGAGATACGCATCCTACTTTGACTGAGTCAATTGGCGTTTAAGAACCAGTATAGATGCTTTTTGCCAAATGAGTCACAAGATATGAAGGATATTTTATAACGTACAGCAGCAACATGCGAGACAAGGATGAAATAGAAGAGATAATCGAGAATAGAGAGAGCGCAGGGAGTGTAACGCCAGCTCAATACTGTGAGGCAACATGTCGCTATAGATGAGACTGACAGGTCCTTCCCGTCTTTTCCCCTGCTGGGATACTGCGCCTGAAGTAAATACAAATTTGAGAGCATACACAGTGAAAGAGTAAAGCGCTCTATATAGTTAATAAATATAAAAGAATACAATATCTCTAATGGGATATATATAAACGGAGAACACATTGAATAGATCACTGAGACTCGATATCAGTAACAGACCACACAAAGAATACAAATCGCGAGTGATATCTGTGACGCTTGTTCCTTGGATTGAAGAATTACCGATCTACCTGGCGCCTAACGATGCCCATCCCTGATATCGGCCCCACTCCACGCCCCCCCCAGTTTATCTGCCCGTCTTCCCTGGTCTGGTATTTATTCTTTTCGCATCGCTTCTGTACGTTGCTCTTCTCTGCTCATGCGGATAGTTCTTTGCATTCTTACTTAGCACCATTGGTTAGCCCCGTGACCGCTGCAGGTGGGGGAGGGTCTCTTCAAGCTTCTTTTACTCTTCATTGGCTGCATGATGTTTTTTCGCCATTAGTAATAAAGATAGCTCATCTCAAAACACACAGATGTCCAACCATATAGAGCATTTATTACCACAAAGTAAATAAACAGTAGATATTTTATAGAGTGCATATGAGTGTACACGAAATATGCATATCTTCTCAATTAATATAAATGCTTATATATTTGTTCAGCCAATCATATCATACAAAACTGACAGATAATCGCTGTGGAATAGCCGTCACAGGCATATTGGGCACACGTTTTCACAGTACTTTATTCGTCTTTAATATTTATTCATTCCCACCTTTGTGTTTATATAAACACAACGTACATCAACGATACTAAGTCATAAAACACTATATATAACATAGACTGTATATTAACATTGTAGTAATAATATACTATAAGGTAGTAAACTACACTTTTCGATCCTTTAGAGCGACGATATTTTCATATTTTGTATAACCTAGCTGATCTTCCAACATCGCCTAATCTAACCTAACGATCCCATAACCCTATATCACATACTAGATTGGCAGTTAAGGAGCGAAATATCAGTTTCGACTACTAAAAGCAGTTCGCTAAGGGGAATTCGCTGACTGAAGTTAAACGGATATTGTATGCACTCAAGTATTTAGCGCGTATATCATAATGTCCGGACAGCGTGAATGTATCATAATACCGTTCATATGAGACAATATATCAACGACATAGAATCTATAACTATATATACAAATACTAATCTAGACGACGTAATAATAAGATAACGGAATTAAGATAAAGATAATACCAATATATACCTAGCACTCACTACATAACTATCCTAGATCATTATACAAGATAACAGTATATATAAAGTAATACACATATACAAATCAGTACTATTCCCTCTATGTTTACTATAGTGACTGGTAATATCAGAGCTGCCATGATCTCAGCTGAGATAAATTCATAATTGCATTCAATCACAGAGTAGATCAATCTCTCCCCGATGCTATAACGCCACACATAGAGACGAACACTAACACCCCACACGACGAGCTCGTGACATAATTACAACAGACTGATCACCAGAGATGAGCAGAGATGCTCAGCATACTGTATGACAAGCAGAATTCTTATGAGCAGATCTTAGGTCAGCCATGGCCTGTCAACTGCTCGGAATTGACTGATGACCAGGCCGATGATGGACTATGCTTTGCTACAGAAGGCGGTATGAAACATAGTGAAAAGCAGTTATAAAGAGGGAATTCCTAACTAAAATGATGAAAATATCCTGTTCGGATGAGAGTTAAATAAAGGGGCGGTTGGTGTTTGTTTCTTATTTCGATCTTGGACCATCAAGAGGTCATCATATATTGGCCATAGAGGACCACGTTCCAGTCGGTCAATTAGGTCAATCGTTATACCAAGAATTTCCTCCTTTTTTTTAATTAATTTTTGTTTTAATTGGATGAGCGCGTTGAGGAGATCCGCACCTGTCTGGTGATTTTTGTAACACAGGGGATAGTAAAACGAACAAACATGTCAAAGGGGAAATTGGAACATCTTGGGGATTATCAATGTAGAAAATCATTCACATTTCTACCAAAGCTGTTGACAGATAGATAGGGTTTTCAGGGTTTTTTAAATATTTTTTCCAAATACATATTGCCGAAAAGATATCAATAAAAGTACAGAGTAAAACACCAACACATCAAGAGAACGAATGTTTAACTGTGATGTTTCTACAGAGACTGCGTTCCAAAATCAGATGTCTTTATTATCAAGTAAAATATATTAAATGTATGAAAAGATATCACATAATGCATTAAAATACAATATAATTAACAAATGAAACCGACTATGATTCGATGTATCGGTTAAAGTTGTATCAAAACGTTTTAACAATACAGGACTAAATCTTGCTTTGCAACTGAACAAACTAATTTATTTTATCAGGGTGTTGCTGTTTTCCTCTGTCTTCATATTGCTAGCTTATCACCATCAAAATTATCAAAATCAACTCATATTTATGCACATTTTGACACAGACCTCTTCGACACAAGCATATGTGGGACTCGACCTGGATATACTCCGGACCAATCAAGGATCATTGGTGGTACGAATGCCAGACAAGGGGAGTTCCCTTGGATGGGGTCTTTTCGAATATTTGATGATATTTCTGAAAATTATCAGGCGTGTGGAGCGACGCTGATCCATTCAGAATGGGCAATCACTGCTGCTCATTGCCTGTAAGTCATAATTGATCAAGTTTGTTTTGTGAAATTATGTATTTTATAATATCGTTGTTGCTGTTGTTATTGTTTCAAATCTTTTAACAAATCTGCATCGATACTGTTTGTCCCTTTTCAACCTGTAATGTCGCAGCAACGCATAATGTGACACAATGCATTATTCACGTCTTAGACCAAACTTTGATGTCACCATCCTACATGTATTATTTCAATAAAGTATAGGGTTGTATATGATTTTAAAGCAATGGGAAAACATGATGTGCTTAAATATACGAGATATGAAATTCTTATGCCATCTAGGGTTAATAATATAATACCCTTTTCAATCACAACAATATTTCTGAAATATCTATTTCTTGTTACACTATATAAAGGGGTTACACCACGGACCGTTTGATATTTGGTAACCTTCTTTTTACGGGCGAGTCGGAGCATGAAATAGACGTTGACATAACCGATGCCTTTCCCCATCCCGACTATGATGCCCCCACCAATGACAATGACATTGCTGTGTTACATCTAGCCGAGCCTGTGTCGTTCAGTGACAATGTACGGCCAGCCTGTCTTGCAGAATCTCTAAATGAGGTGGCGGAATACCGTCGCTGTATTATCACTGGCTGGGGAGTGGTGGATTTAAGAGGAGGTAGGTATAGACTAAAACTCTGGTAGAAAAAAAATCACTGAATGCAGCCATGTCTAGAGCCAGTTGATGATTTTTTTTACGCATCTTAATAGTTTACATCGATGGCACTTTAAAATTGCTATATCATTATTCATAAACCTCATTTTAAGATTTTCTTTTTTTTTTTTTTTTTTTTT
>CALNVZ010003429.1:31001395-31012356 GCA_940671915.1 Paracentrotus lividus
TTTGACTAATCCTGTCTTCTGATTGGTTGAAAGTGAAGTTATTTTCTTCTCCAAACACTTAAAGCAGTCAATATATTTATACTATTGAAGGTGGGACGGAGACGCTTCAGAAAGCACCGTGTGACCTACTTGACTTAGAATGGTGCAATTCAAACCAATCTTATGACGGTGTTCTTACAGATGTTATGATATGTGCTGGTATGAGATGGGAGGTATCGATACCTGTCAGGTAAAACTCATATTGCTAAATGATATAATAGTATGTAGCAATCCACTTCATGACTAAAGTCATTCTGTAGCTCACGTGAAGGCGCAGTTCAGTTCAAGTTCAGTTCAGTTTTATTTATTTTCCAACATACAAGCAAAGCAAACATACAATGTACAATAAAATCTCGAAGTGCATATATCGAAAATGATTTAAACAAAAGAGTATGTGTACAAATATAAAACTCACATCTGCATCGATAGATTAAAAATATGAGCAAGAGGCTTAATAATTTCAGGGGATATTGATTTTAACAAGTCATTACTGATATCGTCATATCCTGGGCACTTTTTCTTTTTCAAGTTGTTAATAATATTGATGATTTCGAATTCATTAGTTGGAAGTAGGAACAAGGAGTCCCCATTTGGATTTCGCAAATACTCGTGAACAGATTAATGAACATTAGGTATGGCCTGTGATAGATTTGGACCAATGTTGGTAAAATACGTATTAAATGACTCACATATTACCTCCTGATTTTCTATAATTTTTCCAGAAATGTCAAGTTTAGATATGTTATTACTTTTCTTTTCAGTCGAGTTATTAAGTACATTTCTGATTACTTTCCAAGTTCCCCTTATATCATTAAATGTTGACTGGAATTGCGTAAAGTAATAATCTTTCTTGGCAGTACGTAGAAGTGAAGTAAGGACATTCTTATACGTAGTATATTTTACCTTTGAAGCATTTGTTTTCTTTGATACATAGTCATGAAACAATTTGTTGTTCTTGTTAATGGATTTTAATAACGATTTAGTAATCCAGGGCATCCTAGGGATCCGTTTAGAATGTGGACGTTTACATTTTTGCAGAGGGATATGTGTATTAAACATATGCCCTAGTATACCCATAAATGTATTAAATGCCTTGTTTACGTTTGTTTCCTTACAGACCTCACTCCAGTCCACAATATCTAAATTCTCTTAAAGTTTAATTAATTAATATTGTCGGAGTTCAGTTTTCGGTTTGTATCTTCGTGACACTTAAATTACTTACAACAATTCTTTTGTAAGAGGTGCTTTGAGGACAATGGGAAGTGATCAGATTAATATGCGAGAATAATTACGCCTACGGGGACACAATTTCAGGAAGAGGCTGGACATTTGAAAATATGTTATCAATTATGTTGACGAACATACGGTTACCTCTATCGGTTGGTGATGAGAGGCATTAAGGAAAATGAAGCCAAAGTATCAATAAATTTCATTTCAGAATCCATTAACATCATAACTTGCAGCAAGATTATATTGAAATCACCCTATATATAAACCGACTTGTTTTGCAAATTATTGGATTTGAAAGGATATTCCTGCATTTCTTGTACAAAAAAAGGCTAATATTACTCTGTGGTGTCTATATACATATACTACCTATTATAACACTCTTTCACAACAGCGATTCTTTAAGCTCAATGAATCAGTTTCAAGTAAATCATTCTAACAATTCAACTCTTGCTTAAATTCAAATTCAAATTTCCAAGGACACATACAGTGGCAAAACCACCACCATTTTCCTAGTTGAATCTACTATTCGTTAACAATATTATAAAACCGGGGGAGAGAATATATGCCCAATGGGGGTTTTCATCAACCAGGTTTCTGGATATTACTATTATGATGAGTTGAAATTAAGCTTTCAGGCAATAATCAGATTATTCAAAATTTTTCAGTTCATACTGAAAAAACGGATATTGTAAATGAAGCATAGTTTAATCAGAACCTGTTCTATTGAATATTTATCAAAAATTGGTCTTCTGTGAAATACATGCAGTTTTAGTGGTAGACTGATCTCCATCATATTTCCATCTAATTAAAATAATAATATACAATATTCACTGTTTGTGAGTGGCAAGGGTTACGAAATATTACATGAGCGGGCTGGCAAAGTTGAACCTGATCTATTCAACGGACGCGGACAGCGGAGTTGGAATAATTCAAGGTTCAACTTGCAACCCGAATGTAATTCCGAACGCTTTGCACGAAATAAAACATTGAATATTGCTTTTTATTCAACAGCTCGATGTCTATACCGGTTACTAGATTCTAAGGTTAAGATCTAATTTAGCCTAACTAGTTAGGCTAGCCTAGACCCTCTATAACGTTAGATCTGGATCTAACGTTAGAAAATTAACTGTTAGGAATTTAGATCTACTAGTTAATCATCACTTCAACGACAGATATCAAATGACATATGCGTTGGTCCAACCTTAAAATGTAATCATGTTAATAATCCCGGCAGTCCAACACTGAAAAGCATCGGGTAACAACCAAAGGATAAACTTGCAAAGTCAACACTTGTCCCCGTCTAACAGCTGAACATATTAATAGCGATCGTGTACCGTGGTAGAATCTATATTGTGTGGAATTTAAACTGCACTGAAACTAACTGCAACTGTACTGCGTCGCCCCTAGGCCCTAACGCGCACAAAAATAGGTTTAGTACACTGCAGCTATGAGCCGCATTCGCGCATTATGTGTATGTAATTTTCAGTGTGAGTCTAACGTGTCATCGATCTTTTGCAACGTCCGTTGAATAGATTCTTGTATTGCACGGGCTACCGTCATCACGTCGTTCATACTGCATTCGCGCTTAATGTCATGTGACCCACATTCATCCAATCGCTGTCAACAATCTTTGTGTGTGTTGTATAATGGGGAATAATTGTATTCCTACCGTTGTTTATAGAGACAACTTCATTGAATAGTGAACGTTCGTCTGAATGGTCCCATCATGATCTAGAAAATATAAGTTGGTTACACAATTAACGTAAAGACAACTTACAGGCCCCAAAGGAACAACACACAAGTAAAAAAACATAGCCAAATGATTAAGGGGAAGCAAATAACAAAAAGACTTATATACAATAACAACACAAAAAAACATAAAAGAAATGGCATAATAACCATCAACTAAAAAGCAAAACATAGTAAACGTGGGTTACGTCTAGGGCCTATATAAAAGTACAATGGAAAAAATACAATCTCGTTGAAATGAAAAGAGAGCCATAAAAAGGGAACAGGAGTCTAGACAGGCTAGGCCGTTTCAGGTTTGTTTTTAACCGCACCATAAAACACAGCAAGGGAACCCCCTTTCACACGCCACTTCCCAGACGAGAAGTGAAGGTAAGTCCCAGCTTGATACAGGACCGTCACCAGCTTTTTTCTAGGGGAGGTGCGTTTCGGAGTCAATATCCATTTTAGGGGGCGAAGCGACCAGGACCGTGTGAGCCTAGCGAGCGAGCAGGGGGGGGGGGTATAGGAGGGGGTGTCTCAAGGCACCTCTTATACACCATAGAGATTTTTTTT
Organism: Paracentrotus lividus; assembly: GCA_940671915.1. Taxonomy (NCBI): domain Eukaryota; kingdom Metazoa; phylum Echinodermata; class Echinoidea; order Camarodonta; family Echinidae; genus Paracentrotus; species Paracentrotus lividus. The sequence goes on from CALNVZ010003429.1 coordinate 31,004,966, forward strand.
TGTTTTTCGCAATGAAAAAAGGGTAATTCCTTTTATGATGTAGGCCTAAAAATGTGAGCGCGAAGCCCGAGAGGAAAGCTTTCTGTATATCGACTTTGAAGATAAATAATTTCGTTTAACCATTTTGCCTTATAACCACATGAAGGCATTGTATTTTACACATTATTGTGCGACATACTTCTTAATTAACAGGTCTGTTTATAATGTTCTAAATAAATGTCTGTATAATATTTCTGAACGAACGTGGTGAAGTCAGTGTATTATGTTTGATCATTGTCTTCTATTTGGCTTGCGAGCGCGAAGCGCGAGCCGGAAATTTTGCCTTATAATGACTTTTTTTTTTAAAGTCCCCCACGAGCTGATAATCACCGCCCTTTAACAAAATGCGAGAGCGCAAGCGAAATTAAATCCTATTTAAGAATGTTCAATATAAATGATTGTAGTCCCTTTCGGGAAATGATAATTCCTTTTTTAAGCATACCAACACGAAGCGGGGCAAAAGCTTCAAATAATTATACCTATTTGAAGAAAGAATATTTTGTTTATTAATTGTCTTATTTTTTTTGGTTCCGAGCGCGAAGCGCGGGCCGCAAATTTGCTATATAACAACATGAAGGCATTGTATATTTCACACAGTTTTTGCCCCTTCTTTTTAAATTCCTTTAGGAGCTGATAACCCCCGCCCTTTGACAAAATGCGACCGCCAAGCGCGAATGAAAATCACATTGGTTAATAGTCTATAAATTTAATGTTTGTAATCCCTTTCTGAATATGATGATAATTTTTGTAAACATACGAGCGCGAAGCGCGAGCGGAAAATCGTACGTAGAGAACTGAAAACGAAGTATTAATCATTGGCTTTTGTTTGTTTTATTTTCAAAGTTTATAGCATACATGCATGCCCAACATTTTTTGTTATAATGACCTGAATGCAGGGCAGTTAAAACTTTTTTTTGCAACTAACTGACTAAAGCATCTCCTAAAATTGATGATAATTTTTGTAATAGAATTAGACAACCATAGGAGAGCGCGCTTGGAAAAAATAAAAATAATGCAATTTCTCTAGGCATTTAGGAGTCATCAAATTTATTTGTAACTCTATCTTAAAAGAAGATGTAGGCCTAATCCTTAGAGAAAAAAAAGTTTCGAGGACGAAGCGAGAGAAAAATTTCGTAATTTGGGAGATATGGGTTGGCTGCTGCAGGGATATGATGTCCAAAGAAGGAGCGGGAGAGCAAAATACTACAACTTTATCTCTATCACATTTCGAATTTAGTGCGCCGGTTAGTCTTGATAGGTGCCGGTGTTCGAAAACTAGCGGGACTGATTAGTACCCCCCCCCCCGCACCACCGCACCCCCTCCCCTGGCGACGACCATATATATTTTTGCTCTCTTTCGCATCCCTTTTTTTTTTCTCTCTCTTTCTTCTCTTTCCTTTTCCCTTTTTTTTTTTTTTTTTTGTTCTGAAGGGGGGTGCGTTCGCACCCTCCGCACCCCCCTTGGCGACGGCCCTGTTGATAGGATTCAGAAACTTCCTTTTTCCACTTGTTTTTCTCTTCCCTGTCCTGCTTGGTTAGGTCATCCACGATATATGTGGAGGCATCCTTTAGCTTTTCTCTCTTCAGGGACATGATATGCTGTTTGTCTTGATAGGAGAGCAGCTTGAAGAGCAAATGTCTTGGTTTTCCGTCTACTCTATTCCCATCCCGATGAGCGCGCTCAATCATTGGATTCTTGATGTCGAAGTACTCTTCGAGGAAAGAGGCAGCTTTCTCAAGAGGTTTCTCTCCCTTCTCTTCCTTCAAGCCCACTATCCTGACGTTGTTTCTCCTGGAATATCTTTCGAGCTTGTTCTCAGCTTCATCAGCCTTTTGCATTTTGGCTTCGAGATCTTTTAACTTAATCTCAATCGAAGAGACTTTCTCTTCTAGAAGGAGAACACGCTGCTCGAGGTCTGTGGTTCGAGCAGCCTGGAATTCGAGAGACGTCTCGAAACCGTCCAATTTGGATTGAATATCAGTAATCCCACGACGAACAAACTGTTCGAAGTCAGAGACTGGTGAAGCACCGGCACGGGTGTTCACGTCGTTAGACGCAAACGATGGCTTGGGCTCAGTCAACTGTCCGGAGCTCGGGGTACGCTTACAGGGTGATTTCCTACCCATGATGACGGAAGCTTCTGAATCCAAAAAAGGCTGAAAATATCTTAAATAAGTAGTTAAAGTAGTTAAAGCTCCATGAAAACAATCCACACTGTACATAGTCTGACTACATGTATGACAGGAGGTCCATTGCAGAGAAGACAAGATGTATAATCCAATAATTTTCGAAATTTACTAGAGCCCTGACAAAAACACGTCTGCACGCTAACCCGCCATACTATTCAGTCCAAGCGCAATTTCATGTTAGATGCGTAGCCCGCTTGAGGCCTCACACTGTGCGATTTGCTGCGATGCGATTTTTTGGAACAAATGGCAGTTTGCAATAAATATGACATTTTGAAACATGTAAAAATATGTTATGAGACGTAAAAGTCGTGCAGGAATAATGTAATCGAAATTTCCTTTAATTTGGAGTAAAGTTCAATTAAGCTTAAAATCGCAAGATCGCTGTGACGTCATTGCGATATGGAAACAATTTGATTTTATACAGAGAAGGGGGTTCACAATCGCCTTGGATTTCAGTTTTAGTATCCAGAGGAATACCCAGAACTTTAGAAAGCATGAATTTCATTGTTTGAATGTTTTTATCAAATATTATAACACTTTTCCTCCAAAATCGCATCGCAGCCAATCCCACAGTGTGAGGCGGGCTTAAGCGGTAGGCTATGATAAGGACACTCCAGCGATTTTCGTCAATTCATCGTTGGGGAGGTTAAAGGGCTTGTCCCACAGGAGGCGATCGTTGTGGCGACCCCCTGAGAATGTCTTAATCGCAAGGAGAATTTTTTTTTTTAAACAGCGATTATAGACATACCTACAACTCTATCTACGCTAGGCTACAACAACTACTTGCTATCACGCGCAATAGCAAGATCGCCAGTTGTCACAACAACGATCGCCTCCTGTTGGAAAGGCCCTTAATTGAGCGGATCCTCGACCTGCGGACCTCTAAGAAGAACAGAGCAATTGTATTAATGGTTCCAAATAGAGTGTTCCATCCGTATCATTTTAAGAATCTGTATTATGATATATTATTTTGTATCATGAGTGATGTTGAGAATGATTGTTTGTCGTCTTTGTTTTGTTGAAATTCAATTATTTATTTCCATCCTCAATAAAAACATGAATAATCATACATATCAATCATATCAATCATATTATAATAGAATTTTTTTTTTTTAATTATGAGAATGAGGGGCAAAAAAAAAATAGCCTTTTAAAACGTTAATCACAACACCTAAAGCATAATCAAAGACACATAAAATGGAAATAGAAGATAAAAACAACAAAAAACACTATAAAACTAGTGAAATAAAACAGACAAAAAACACAATGTATTTAAGGTACGTTGCACGCAGTTGATCCAAAACCATGACAATTTCATTCAAAATTTTGCACAGGAGTTACGTTTGTGTATATAGTAATGCCAAAAATGCAAAAAATAATATAGGTTCTATTGTGCTTGATTTTTGCTGAGAGCTGCTGGGAACTATTGAAGTTGCCAATAATTTTTTTATTGTGGGGGGAAAAATGAGCACTGTAAAAGTTTTATCGCGGTAATAGAAATTGCCTTCTGTTAGTATCCTCGCCACGTGCACACAAAACAAACCTAATCAGCCAATTACTTGTCAACAACGTCATCAAACTTTATCGAACTTCCGATTTGTTACAAAGTTTTATAACCTTGGGGTCTTGTTTAAACATGTGTCTCCTTAGTCTTTTTTTGACCAGCAGCGCCCCTGCATGTGGCAAAAGGGTGCGTAAAATGGAAAAACCTAATCTTAGAAGCTTGGAAATCTTCCAAGAAAATAAAAAAAAAAGTATAGTTTGGTGCACTTTTTTTTTAAACAATGACAGTCTCATCAAAAATTTTTCGCAAAAAAAGTGTAGAGGGATTCATCATATGTATGTACGAAAGTTAAAAAAGGGGAGGTTCCTATGTGTCTCGTTTTCCGAACCATTCGGCGCCGAATACTCGCACATTCGGTTGCCAAAGTCACAATAAACAGCGCCGAAAACGTCCAAAAAGCGTGAAAATCCCTCTATGCTTGATTCAAAATTATGCTCCCAAAAATTCAATAATCCATGTCATTCCTTTCTAAAATTTGCAAAGTTGGTAGAGGAATAAACGTTCAACTCCGGTGAAACATTCAAATACAGTGTGGTGGTCCATGTAGCTTTCGATTTTTTTAGACTACCGGAGCCCGAAATAGTTGTCGAAATTGGCTTGAAACCGACAAAACGGCCGACGTAAACGTGTGGATCCACTTATTTCTTATCTGATTATTTCAATCATGCCCAGACACTTCAGGCATGTCAGTTCATCTTTGCCAGTTGTGGGTATTAGGTGGACATTAAAATGGGGGTCTGTTGTATTGTTTTCATATCGGCGCTAATAGTGTCTGACGTCGAACTTTGAACACCGAACGTGCCAATACTCAAATATTGAAAACCTCTTATCACTTTTTCGAACTTAGTTCAAAATCTGCTCCCAACATTTACATATCCATTATACTATCATGATCTCCTCTAACATAAACGAACATGCATATCCCTTGCTTTACATATCTCTGCAAGTAGGTAATTATGTATATGGAATAACATAACATATTAATAAGTTCATTTCATTTTAACTCTTTGAACCGCATTGGATCGCCACGAGCGCTGTATTATTTTCCTTTTATTTGTTGACGTATTAAAATAATGGCGCGCCAGGATGCACGCGGGTCAAGATGCGCAGAAACTATAACTGTGGCATACGTCCATTTATATACAGCCATGCTTGCGGAATGGATCGAAGCGATAGCTTAGATAACATAGTAGTAGCACATGTATATTTTAATACTGTATTGTACTATTTTGAGTAATTTTAACGGTATTCTATGGCATCCGCCTTCGATTCGCAGCTATTAAAGCATATAATATTACATGTATATATTTATATATATATTATATATATATAATATATTATATATTTTATTAGTTTCCATCTGTATATAATATAATATATATATAAATATAGACAATATATATAATAGATAATTACTATATTGTTATATATATATATATAGTGCGATGAAGACTCAACTTTTTGGACATGACGACGTTTTGGTCCAGATAATATACACTGTTCGCCGCATAAAGGTGGAATATTTTTTTTTTGGCTTTCAACGACTGTTTATTGTTGCTCCGGCTACGAACGTTATGTTGCTGCCGGCTTTAATATTCTTGAAAGTGTTTGGTCCACTGGCCTTTCACTTTCCTCGGGATCCTGGCTATATCTTGGACGTTCCCCTGACACCTTCCGTGAATTTTGTCTTGCAAAAAAGTTTGTCACCTCCAGAAGATGGCCATTTTCAGTCATTTTTTTTTCGTATTTTGGTGGCCTCTGTTTTTTGGTTCACCGGAGTAGCGACCCCAATCTTAAGGCCCCCTCAGTCCTACCGCAGTGAACAGCGTTTTGAGGTGGAGATTTTGTTATTGTCATCTTTGGGCTATTCACGGTTACTTACACGTTACATTTTGGAGACACCGTTGACTCATACTTGGAGCTGTAACTCCCAATTATTTTGATAGGAAGTAAAACATCTTATTTTATCACACAAAGATAAACAGTCTTGACTATCCTATTGTATGAAAACAAAATTGAGAAATTTTATTAGCGTCCTGGTTCAAATCTTTGAAAATGTGTCGGTTACTCACGTAAGCATTGATTTGGACATGCATAAAAATGATTAAAGTCGACATCAGTGAAAAGTGTCCTCATACAAGCTTGTTATGGAAGTGTGATTATAAGTCCCATTTAAAGAATGGTATATTAGGGAGACAAAATTTGTATATAATTAAAAAAATAAAAGAAACACATGGTTTTTACTAGGGGTGTAGATGAACGTGGTTACTCACGGTACATTTTGGTCCATTTGTCACAACATAAAAAGTCACTAAAATTCAATAATGTGTTGTAGGATGGCCTTTCTTCTTTACTCCCTGCTTCTTTGGATGGCAACAGTGGGTATATTTCATGTAATCAACTTAACTCCGTAACTGCTAAGGGGCAGAAAAGGTGGCCCATTTCCATGTTTTCTTTAATTGCAGGACTAAATTAGGGCACCTAAAACTATGATGAAAGATGAATACATATTTAATTTGAAAGATATAATAAACAATATAAATTTGAAATTGGATGATTATGTGAGATTTTATAGACAAAAAGTACGGCTAAAAATAGCAAAATTGTGCAAAATACCGCTAAATTATGCACATTTCGGACTACGCGGACATTTTGAAATTGATTGATTGATTGATTGATTGATTGATTGATTGAAGGTTTTATTGACAAAAATTCCAATATCGCAGTTTCACAACTGAATTGACAAGGATAACATTAATATATACAAGGTAAAATATATTACAGGTACATAAATTAATAACAATATTGACGTAGCATTTAAATACTTAATATGGAAAAAAGTACAGATATATTTTCCTTTTTTTCAATGTAAGTTGATAATTAAATACTCACAATAATTACATTGATATAGTAAAAGTCAAATTCAAATTATGCATATTTTAGAAATGAAAAATTGTTTTAAATGCAAATTGACATTAAAAATTATTGGATCAAGGACAAAATTATAGAATTAGCAAAATTACTGGTTCTGGTGTTTAATTAATATTTCGAGATTTTATCGGTAAGGCAGGAATTCACGGATTACATGTTTACATAGATAAATCAGTAATTATGATACAACGAGGTTACATGTAAATATATTTATATTCTTCAATAAAATTCAAGAGACTGAAAATATTTCAAATGTAATTTCTTTAAGACATTTATGATGATATTAATCATGTTAACGAAGTTTTTATCAGTAATTTATAGAGTAATCCAAAACATTCAGAGATTCTTATGTAGTTTTATTATACAAAAATATAGATAAATCAGTAATTATGATACAACTATTGATTAGGTATTGGGATTCATCACGTTATTGAGAAATTTTTACTGAGATTAAAAAGGAATTTATATTAGAACAATAATAGAACAATAATATAATAATCTGTAATAATAGAACAGATTAACATAGCACTTAAAGAAATAGATATGTCATTGTAAAATCAACAAATATGCACATCAATATTACTCTGCGGTTTCATTGATTAATCTCACGATGTAAGGCAGTGTACTATTTTTGAAACGTTCTGTTCGGCATTTGTACTCTCTTAGT
>CALNVZ010003429.1:31021565-31048940 GCA_940671915.1 Paracentrotus lividus
TAAGTGGAGGGAGAAAACTCTCCTGCACTGTACTAGCTAGGTCAATGGTCAGTAATAACATTGTCAAAATGCAACTTTTACTTACAGCAATAACACCTGGGGTCAACGAAGTTAGCCTTACAGAAGGATCTACATCCACTATTACATCTCCAAACTACCCATCGGCCTATGATATTGGCGAAGCCATCTTGTGGAAGATATCTGCTCCGTCCGGCCATAGTGTCCGGATGGATATCATCGCATTTTCTTTGGAGGAAGGTTATGATATCTTGTATGTTGGAAGTGGATTGGTCCCAAGAAGCTACACGGAGCTCGGCTCGTTCACTGGGATTGTTTCCGGTCGGTCTTTGACGTCACATGGTCGTCATATGTGGGTCAAGTTTGTCAGTGACTTCTCAGTCGTTGACAAGGGGTTCTTACTTGAATTGAACGCCGTTGATCCAAGAGGTATTAAATTAATTTCTCAAATATTGGAATGTTGTACTTTTTGTTGCCTTTTGCCTTGCCCTTGCCCTGTGCTCCAACATCATCCCATCTTTATATTGCGACTTCTATATATATATATATATATATATATATATATATATATATATATATATATCTACCTTAACCTCAACGACAGGTGTTTCAGTTGAAGTTACAAGTACCATAATTTCTAAAATGTTGAAGTTTGAGGTGTTATTAGCAATCAATGCATAGAAATACGTTGTCTTACCTCCCACAACCCAAAATCTTATGCATACAGTCAGTTCTCTGAGGGATGTTAGTTACTTGATTTTGAATAGTCGAAGTCATATTGAAGAGTGTCTTTTTTTTTTTCCTTTGAATTTTTTTAGACTAACCAATTTTGTTTTTAGATGATGACCCGATCATTTACCTAGCTGACAGCCAAAACTCTCTTGAGCTATCATCGCAAAGCTACCCAAACGACTACTTCAGCAACGCATATGACGTTTGGAGGGTTGTTGCCCCTGATGATCACAGTGTGGTAGCTCGGTTCTTAGACTTTGATCTTGAACGAGATAGCGACATTCTGGACGTTGGTCATGGTTTAGGCCCTGTACGTGAGAATGTAATAACTACTTTGACTGGACGAGAGATGCCCTCTGATGTCATTACATCACCAAGTTCCAGGATGTGGCTCCGATTTATAGCAGATGATGCGACGAGTGGGAGAGGCTTCCTGGTGTCACTCACTGCTCAGAGAACAGAAGGTTAGATTTCTCGTCCACACACGTAAAGCATGAATCACGTATAATAATGTACATGCAAGTAAAATAGTCGTTTGTCCATGTTCGTTTGGTTTGTACAAACATCTGCATAACAGCTTTCTAAAACCCCAGAGTGATATATTATACAGGTAGGCTTAACACCGACTACTCACGGATTCGAGAGCTACCACAAGATTACACGACTAGCGATTTTTTGTTGTTTTTTTTTGTTGTTGTTGTTGTTTTTTTCCACAATAATAGACAAATATGACTTACATTTTTGTTAAATGTAATACAAACGTTGAATACGAATTGAATTTTCCTTGTTAACTATACAATGTTTAATACTGTCTATACAATTGCTTGTTATTAATTAATACAAAAAGAAAACATCCAAAAGAGAAGAAGAGAGAGAACAATAGTGAGAGAGGGGGAGATATAGAAAGAAGAAAAGACAGGAATGCCGGCATATACACTTATGGTGAAAAAAAAGAGATAATTCTTTTTCATCGTGGAAGTCCTTTAAACTAAAAAGATTTGAATGCATTGCGCTCCATTGGTTAGAAATCCGATCGAAACACTCAAAAGAAAAAAAAACGTGTACGCTATTTCAGAATTGCCAAACACAGCTGTAGTTTTGTTGTTATACACATTCCTGTGATAGTAATATTGTTATGTGGATATCTATATTATATTAGGAGGCTGAGAATGGGATACTACAAATATTCAATGAGTCAGGGCCAATATTGCACGAATCGAAGATGAATGCAATAGGCTAATGGCCCTAACAAGTGGAATATTTTCATATCCCATGAAGTAAAGCCATCCAATATCATTATTATTATTTATTCAGAATGCATTATCTAAAGCAGTATTTAACTTTGCACGTGCAATATGACATAATATTTCACGGCCAAAACGCCCTATATGGATAATAATAATATATACTGTCTGCAAACTATTTCCAATACATTAACGAGTGTTTAAGCAACCCTTGTCTGAATGGAGGAACCTGTCAGGATGTGAACGCTGGTTTCTTATGCAGCTGCATCGATGGATGTGGAATAATACTGCACGGCTAAAGTGCTCTCTCTCTATATATAATAATAATATAAATATACATTATTGATTCCTAGGTATCAACGAGTGTTCGAGCAACCCTTGTCTGAATGAAGGGATTTGCGAGGATGTGAATGGTGGTTTCTTATGCAGCTGCATCGATGGATACAAGGGCAACCTCTGTCAATTTGGTTTGATTTATCTTTATTCTACATAAAACTTTTTAAATTTGGTATCTCACCTAAGGGTACGTCTCTAAGACCCAGGGGGCATCGAACAGACGTCTGTGAGACTGGAAAAAAAATAATTTAATATGATCATATGTTCGAATTTCTTGTTCCTTATGAGACTATCAAAAATTATGAGACTACATTAAAGTTTATTTGAGCAGTGTTTAAGTTATTAAGTTGTTGATTAAGCAGTAGCTAAGTTATTTAAGTTGATTAAGCAGTAGTTAAGTTACTTAAGTATTTTTATATTTTTTTAATGTAAAGCGCTTTGAGAAATTTTTGATAGGCACTATATAAATATTGAATTATTATCATTATTATTATTCACGGAATCTGGGGAAATGTCTTCGAGACATCTTTGAGACAGAGTATCAAATTAGTCTCAAACTCGTCTCAAACCCGTCTCATGGCAGGTGAAATACCACCATAAGGATTGTTTTCAAAATATATTGACTTGTCTTTATAACATCCCAATGGCGTAAACCCATTAACGTTTGATGTAGGTTTCCTGGTCAAGTACAAACTATCTACGTTCAATTTGACATTTCCTTCAATCGTTGTCGTTATTTGTCGTTAACTGTCAACAGCATGGTTCCACTGTTCCGTGTTTCGTGCTGACAGGATAATACCTTTTAATATAAAGCCTTAATATTCATCCTCAGAATCACATATCAAACGAACGTTGTCACTCAGGGTTTTGTTTTGGATGGTTACCATTATTTAAAGAATGCTCGTACCAAGGCTTCTTAAATATGATATTTTGTTCTGGCATATAATCAGATAATGAAAGTAAATTGCAGCAGTATGAAATAACGGGATTATTGTACTTGGAAAATGTTATTTTTAGAACTGTGCTGAAAAATCGTGGAAGTCATATTGTTGAAGCAAATATAAACTAGAAAAACATTATGATCCATTATATATATAGATATTATACATACAATATAATATAATATATATATATATAATACCTTTTCTTCGTTATTTTAGATTAAAACGAATGCCAGAGTTCACCTTGTATGAACAATGACATGTGAGATGAGACGGAGGTTTCACATGCATCTGTGCTGGCAATTCTCACGGGACTAAATAACTGTGAATACAACAGTGAAGCATATCTTACTTTTGCTTATAAAGCTACATACATTGTACAGCTGATTCACAGTCCTATTCTGTGCCTCAACGAGGTGTAAAGACATAATAGTGTGTTTGGCATCAAATTTTTTGGTATATGGCTACAAGTTGTATAAGTTATAATACATCTTTCGTGAAATTCATAGTAAGGATCCTAGCATGGGGTCATTTAGAAAAAAAATATCATTCTATATTATTCATATAATAAATAACATGATTGATATTATATAATATGAATGATATATATATATAAACAATAATAAAATAATATAATAGATATGAATATAATATAATGTAATAATATATTATATACCTCATTTTAGAATCTTTAATAATCGTCTCTCTGATTGGCTAAAGGCAGTCATAATCTGACCTATGGCCGCCATAGTCATTTTTCCCGGTACCCAGTCAATAGTGCATTTTTATAGTATTCTTTTTTCCCAGGTTTTTCCAGTCACTAGTGATTTCTTGTAGTACTATTTTCCATGGCTAGCCGATCCCATTTGTATTACTGCAAGGCTGCTTTAATTCAGCCACACATAATTAGCGGCGCGATTATGGTCGATAATTAAGACAACTGGCGTGATGTTGATATCTAAACAAGCGATTTAGAGGTTAATCTTTCCTCCATTATGGACAGCAAAAATGCAGTTAACTGTAGTAGAATGCATGTGTTTGCCTGTGCATTGCATTATGTGGCAGAGCAACAGCTGCATTGTTTGATTGGGGCCTTCAGAGCCAGAGGCTCGAGCTGGCTTAACTTTCATGACATGATAAATTAAGAGCCAGCTAATGAACGTTAGGCTGTCTATCTAGATCTAAACGTTAGACTCTATAGACTTAGTTTCTAGGTCAAAATTAGACCATGTTATTGTTTTTAGATTCGGCATATGAAATATATTGACTGCGGTCTTGGGTTATAGCAGATGCGGAGATTCCCCTGAGCAGTTCTAGAAACGGCTATGTCCCTCAAAGCAGTCAATATATCTATAATATAACATAATATAATAAATATAATATGTTAAATATCAATATAATATAATATGTCATATAACACAATAAATATATTCTACCTTCTCTAGAATATCTCGATAGTGATCCATGTGATGAACAATGCGATGTGATAACGAGTACTCAGATAACACATGTGTCTGTGCAGAATTTTACTTTGGGCAAAACTGTGAACAAGGTAGGAAAAAATTGGAAATAATTTTCACAACTTCAAAAATTCTTAACACGTTGAATCCACAAAACATTTCGTCATTGAGGACCATAATTACCTATTAATTTTTAACAGAAACGACATGTTAAGTCATCAGATATTTGACATTATCATAATATCTCTTCTATTAGTAATTTTTATGATGGTAAGACTGAAATAACAAGAAAATGATGATAGACGTACATTCAATTTGTAAGATTAATGACGATGATGATGATGAAATTTGCTTATATCGTGCATATCAAAAAGCTGAACAAAGCCCATTGTTTGAAACCAATGGAAAATGAAGACAGGCTATGGGCAAAGAAAAACACATGATTTACATCATAAATCTTGCCTTTTTTCAGAAAGCTGTACGAAGGTATTTTCCGGAAATTCGTATCCTCGTATAACATGCACGGAAAAGTTGTTTGGTGTTACATTTCACACAAACGTGTGTTTTACACATAATATTTTGACTGGATTTTATGGTTGATCTAATTTTGCAAGCGATAATGTGTTGTTTTTTTTCAAACGATGTAAATATTAGATAAACCGAGTGAGTAAAAAAAAACTTTACACCTAGAAAAATGTCAATAAAAAGAAAACCAATTTATAAACCCCAATTATTTTACATATTCTGAAAGAGTAACTCCTCCCGCATCTTCTGGAACCATTTTTGTGTGGTATGTCTTTACGCTTGGACGAACACGACGCATTGTTTGCGAACATGTCAGTTTCGAATTGTGCCAGAATGGGAGTAAAATCAAAACAACAAAAAGCTAGAAAAAAGCAACTTCATCCTGATTAAAATAGCATAACTTTTTCACGAAAATGTCTTCCGCTTGCTAACTTGGCAGGGGTGTTGTTACACATATTGACTACATTTTGTATGAAAATTAGATTGACTCGTGAAGTAATGCACGAATGAGTACACATCAAAGAGTAAATTGCCACTGACAGACCGAAAAAGGCCTCCTAATACTTTTGAAAAGTGATTATTTTGTCTTTGACGTGTGCTCACTCATGCCTGACCTTACAGATCTATCTCATTTTCATACAAAATGTAGTCAATATGTGTAACAACATCCCTGCCAAGTTATTAAGCGGAAGACATTTTCGTTAAAAAGTTATGCTCTTTTAATCAGGATGAAGTTGCTTTTTTCTAGCTTTTTGTTGTTTTGATTTTACTCCCATTCTGGCACAATTCAAATTTGACATGTTCGCAAACAATGCGTCGTGTTCATCCAAGCGTAAAGACATACCACACAAAAATGGTACCAGAAGATGCGGGAGGAGTTACTTTTTTAGAATATGTAAAATAATTTTGGGTTTATAAATTGGTTTTCTTTTTATTGACATTTTTCTAGGTGTAAAGTTTTTTTTTACTCACTCGGTAGATAGGCCTACCCCAGCTTTAATACAATTTCTTTCAAAACAGAATCCCCATGTCTTAGATACCCATGTAGTAACAGCGCTACATGTGAAGCCTACGGAAGCAGTTACCGTTGCCTATGTGATAATGGATTCACAGGCCTCCACTGCGATATTGGTAAGCAACAACAATTCGTTCTTAAAGTTACGAACGACTTTACGAACTACTGGAATATATTCTTGGGTGCTGTACTAATCACATGCTTCGACATCTAGCGCAAGAGTTGATCGCCAGTCGTTTGTAAAGGCATTCGTAACTTACGAACGACATGGTGAAACACAGCCTAGTTGGTTACCTGGCAGGGTGGTGTTTCACAAAGTCGTCGTAACGCTACGAATGACTTAACTAACGACTGGAACATGTTTATGGGTGCCATCGTAATCACATTTTGAATTATTTAAGACAAGAACTGATCACCAGTTGTTCGTCACTTAAAGGGGAACAATAGATCACCAGTTGTTCGTCACTTAAAGGGGAACAATACCCAAGGAAATAATCACTCTCATTAGAAAGAGTACAATGAGAGGAGCAATTTTAAAAAAAGTTTCATCAAAATCGGTTAAGATAGTTATGGAAGTTTTTAAAGTCTTGTTGTACCTTCTATGGGGATCCTTATATTGGCAACATCGGCCGATTTTATGGACAACTATCCATTTATTTTGTACACAAAATTTCAGATTTATATGTCTTATTTACTTCTGAGCTCAAAATATGTTAAGGAAAAATATATTTCACACAAGATATGTTAAGCTCTGAACATGCTGAAGGAGGTAAGATATATTTTAGAAGAAAATGGGGGAAATCTGAAAATTTGTGTACAAAACCAATGGAGAGTTGTCCATAAAATCGGTCATTTTGAAGCCGATGTCGCAATTTGAGGATCCCCATAGAAGGTACAACGAGACATTTCAAACTTCCATAACTCTCTTATTTTATAACCGATTTTGATGAAACTTTTTTTTTAATTGCTCCTCTCATTATGCTTTTTCCTATGAACGTGATTATTTCCTTGGGTATTGGTTTCCTTTAAGTTCTTCGTAACTTACGAACAACTTGGTGAGACACCACATTTTAATTGATTTATTGAAATGGTAGAGCGCCACAAATTAGTCATGCTCTAGCGAAATCATATGCTGATGCACAACTACAATTAATGTATTATATTTGAAATTTGAGATCTTTTAACTCTAACAGTCCATGCATGATAACAGGGTTTCCTCTACTTGAAAATCAATGAAACCGGGAAAATGAGTTTTAACTTATTCCAGTCTGGAAACAGTCAGGGAATTCAATAAAAAGTTTCAGTCTGTTGTTTCATGCGTACCAGCCATTGTCGTGAAAATCAAAATAAATTGAAATATCGGGAAATAAGTTTAAAAATTTATCATGTAATTTTAAAAATTCTTCCTCGAAATCCGTTGTTTTCCTCAAAAAGTTGGGACTTATCTTGTTTAGATATTGAATATTAAGTGTTTACTTCTGAACTAACTGGGCGCGTTTCATGCAAGGACTTTTCGGACGTTTTATCCGACACATTTGCTCTCGGTCAATCAGATGCAAGTATTTCAATAGCTTATAACAGTTGTCAGTGAGAATCAGTGTATATTTGTTTCATGAAATGTTCCCCAGATATCAACGAATGTTCCAGTCTTCCTTGTCAGAATGGAGGGAACTGTATCAATGGTCAAGGAATGTATAGCTGTGAGTGCCCAACTGGGTATGATGGCACTAACTGTGAAAAGGGTAATTTTGATTAAATCCTTGTCAACTTCTTATCATTGAACGCTTATTTCATTGAATTTATAATAAATTGGTTTCTTGATAGGTAGATTGAAGGGTCGGGGTGCATCCAAAGTAATGCAACAAATGTTCGAAAGATCGAACCTTCGGAACAACGAAACCTAGGAACAACGAGCTGTAACCGATATATTGGATGCTTGATTGATTCCTTCATTACATTTGTCGATTGATTGATTAATGGTTGACTGTCAAGGTTAAATCCTTTGAAGTAAATACATGGAATCGTGAAGATGGGGAAACCCTTTAAAAATCGAGTATGTAGATAGTACTTTGAAGAAGAAAAAAAAGGAACATTAAGGCAAGGCAGATTTAATGAATTCACAGAGTTTGAAGATAATTTTCATAATATTTTTCAATATATTTTTTTATATCTATTTCCCTAAAGTTGGATACTGTGATCTTAAAGGTACCTGGTATAACAGCTTTAATGATGTGGTAAACATTGAACAAACCTCGACTGGACTACTCTTAGGCAATCACATCACTTATCACGCTGCACTCGTTGGAGCCTCTGGTAAGGTTTATATTCACTTAGTCTAACAGCAGTTGGTCCAATTCACTTATTGGCTAAAACCACATACATGGTCTAAACAATTTGGTCTACTTGTAATTTGACATTTAAAAAAAAAATGACTTCTCTCTTCAGTTATGGAGGAGTATAAGCCTACACAATGGTATGAGGTTCGTTGCATCAGCAGCTCCACTCTTAACAGACAATGTGAAAACTTGAGTTTGTAACTGTTTTTTAAGCTTTTCTGTGAGTTCTGTCGTAATCATCACTTTGTTGTTCGTTCGTTTTACATGAAGCCTCAACAGTATTAGTTGGATACGCTAATCAGAACAAGGATTTTGCAACATTTGGTTTCATTGTTGAGATGGATAACGGAGCCTCTACTACAGGATGGTCTGGACAATGCCATTTATGTAATGGGAAGGAGGTTTTATACACCACGTGGGTCAATACCATCCAGGTCAACACATGTGATGCTTTCAAACGAGCTACACGGTAATTCTAGCCTATAGCTTCTGAATATTCATTAGAGAATAAAAATGCTTATCGCTCAAGTAATCATTCAATTGTAGAATGACTCCTCACGGTTATAGACTTTCATGACTTTTGTTTTAGTTCTGGACTTGGATTCCAACGCAATGTATTATTTATCAACATATCTTTCACATTGTACTACTTTTTATTCTATTAATGTTTTATAAACAAATAGGCCTATAATTCACAAAACAATTAATCCCAGCCGTTCACAAGGAGGTTGTTCTCCTTCTTGTAAACTTGGATTGATTTTTTTTTTCTTTTTTGCGCTTGTCAGTTTTTTCCTCTTTTTTCATGCCTGTGTTTATTATGCTTTTGTTTGTTTGTTGTTTTGTTTTGCTTGTTTTTTTTTTTTTTACGTCTTTCCATTTTAACTGATTATCTGTTTTTCTTTAATTTATCGTCTATTTTATACACAGAGTTGGTCAAGACAAATGGACACGTTACAGACAGGATGCAGCCCCTGCAAGAGAGTTGCCTGTGAATGATGATGGGTGGCACGATATCGCCGGGCAGTAAATCACCGCTGAGTGTCATTTTTATAGTTATTGTGGGCCTTAAAATTTTTCCTTTTAAGTTATGTGCGGTATAAAAAAAAAATAACAGTAACACTGCGGTAGATTGTGTAGAACCAGCAATCATGACACCATAACGCCGATATGCATAACGTCACACTATTGTACTCTATACAACAGTATATACATTTATTTTAGAGGAACATTTTCATTTTGGATTATATTTTTTTTATGGTTTGGTCTTGGTTTTTGTAGTTTTAAGGGAGTTTGACAAGAATTATTTGTACCTACACTGAAAACCTAAACGGGACGGCCGACTAGCTTTAAAGCTAGTCGTAGTGGTGCCCAGACTGACTAGCTTTAAAGTTAGTCTGTCACGACGGACTAGCTTTCCTTCAACACAACCCGCCTATTACGGACTAGCTTTAAAGCTCGTCCGTCTCTACGGACTAGCTTGGAAGCTAGTCCGTCAAGTTAGTCCGTCACGACGGACTAGTTTTGAAGCTAGTTCGTCGTGACCGACTAGTTTGACGGACTAGCATAGTCGTAGTGATGTCCAGACTGACGAGCTTTTGAGCAGGACTAGCTTTACAGCTAGTCCGTCAAGGTGTAAAAACTAGTCAGTCGCGATCGATGGTTTGGCTTCTGTCTTGACCGGCGAGCATGACATATAAGCTTCATATGGCTTCACAGGCTTGTCAGAGACGTCAAATCTGACATTTTAGAAGACAGTTCATCCAGATACAATTAATCTAAAACAAAAGTGACACGTAAATTTATAATTAGATTTAGAATTCAATTTTCATAATTTAATGAGATTGTTATTATCATTGTAAAGCACACACATTTATTCATCAATTTGGCAAGACAAAATTTGTTTCGCGTGTTATACAACATTAAAGTCCCAGACCGGACCGAGAAATGAAAACCAAAATTACATATAAAATGAAAGCTAATATTTCTTCCTAATACAACAATTCCCAATTTAAGCATTTTTATCTTCCATTTAGAAAGTATTTCATTAAAAAGGTGATCGAACCTCAACCAGGCCATCCCTCCCAAGTACTCGTAAAAGTACCTCTATTATATAATGCGGCTGATGACGTCAAAGAAGTTTAAGGGAATGCTACTGCCAGGCATGATTGGGTTTCGGCTTTGGAAAACATGTTTGTATTGCTATGTCAGAACAATAGACCACATGTGTGCTAGAATTCTATTGTTCTGACGTAGCAATACAAACGTGTTTTCTAAAGGCGAAACCCAATCATGCCTGGCAGTAGCATTCCCTTAAACTTCTTTGACGTCATCAGTCGCATTATATAATAGGGGTACTTTTATGAGTATTGGGAGGGATGGCCTGGTTGAGGTTCGATCATCTTTTTATGAATACTGTTATGAAAATGTAATTTATTTTGGGGGTATTTATGTTATACGCCTACTTAGCTTTCAATCGATGTAAGGTTGTATTTACTCCGTCAACGGTCTTTAATCTATGTGCAAATAATTGGCTAACGATGTTCATGAAATTAACCATACCTTAATTAGAAATGAAAAACGAGTGCTCACATGAAGGAGACCGTCACCATGATCTACTATTCTACACGGCGGGACTGTTACACGGTGTATATCGAATCTGCATCTTTTCGGTTTACACGTAAAATCGAATTCGCAATCAGATAATGCACATAATAGATCATGTCCTTTTCGCAATGCGCATGTTATTCAGTGGATGGACTCTATTCTTATAGATTGCTGATGAATGCCCGGCTTAGCAACAATTGTGTCTGTGAATGAAAGGTGGCTACGAATGCCCGGCTTAGCAACAACAGTGAATGAAAGTTCATTCACTGTTGTTGCTAAGCCGGGCATTCATCAGGAATCTATAAGAATAGACGAGATTCTTGGGTTCGAGGTAGTCAGTTATAGCCTGTAATTAAATAATGAACGACAATATTAAGAATCTATAGGCCTACTCGTGCCTATAGATTACTTGTTGTTATGTAGAAATAAACTTTTAGATTGTCAAGCCAAAACAACCTATGTTTAAAAATAATTCACATTGATCCTGTTCGGAAACAGAGTAAATGGAGTAGGTGCGTGTATTTACACGCACCTAATTTACAATACAAACGATAATGGAATTGCTCTAAATAATAGGCTACACAAAGAGAAAAAAAAAAACACAACCAATAACTGTTGGCGGTACTCACAGTACTAGTAAATATTAAAGAGGGATTTTAAGAAATTTCAGATCAAATTTATTGTCATACTTGCGTTATAAATACTCTGGCAGTCCGGCTTGATAGGTACAACGTTTGCATTATTATATATCACTACTTCAATAAACTTGGAATAATTTTCATAAATAGTTGAAAACGACATTGCAAATGTGTATGTATATTAAAAGCTAGTCCGTCAACTTAATGGGTAAACCTCGTCCGTCTATCTACTTTTAGTGAGCTAGTCGGTCACCTCAACAGACGAGTATCTAGCTTGACGGACGAGCTTTAAAGCTAGTCCGTCAGGTTGAGAGATGTAGATTCAGTTATAAGCTAGTCCGTCGAGACGGACTAACATGACGGACTAGCTTTAAAACTAGTCCGTCTTGACCGACTAGCTGTAAAGCTAGTCCGTCAATTGACGGACGAGGTTAGGTTTTCAGTGTACACTGTAAAAAAAAAAATACAGAAAAGTGATGTCAGCAGAGTCGCCATACAAAAATGTAATTTAAAATAACAGTTCTGTTGTAAATTTCTCCTCTAATATTTAATGAAAGAGAAGAAAAAATCATTACAGTTCTATAGCTTATATATTTGGTTAAAACGGAACAATGTGTTACTCCTGGTGTATAATTTTATATTTTGTATTTCTCACGTAATTATTTGCAGGAGTAATTTACAACAAAATTGTTTTTAAAATTTCAATATTTATGGCGACTCTGCTGACAGCAGATTTGCTGTACAAATACAAATATTTTTTACAGTGTATTGTCAGTTTCGAAATAATGCATAATCTAAATGAATAATAAGAAACGACAATTCTATATTGTATGCTGTCATGTGTGATTAAGTAATATATTGGAATTCAAATGTAGGCCTACTGTAACATATCGCAGAATATATATCATATTTTAACACCTTCATTATGATTACGAGATATTATGGGTCATATCAGGACAATTATCCCCATAAATAGGGTTAGGTTAGGTGTAGAGTTAGATTTAGAGTTAGATTTTAATGGCAGAGATAGTTGTCCGGTGGGTAATTTTCCACATGTTCCAGGGGGAGTTGTCCAAGAACTACAAATTTCATTAGAAGCCTGATTTTCAATGTTGCTTGTTTAAAATGTGATAATTCGTTGTGAAAGTGACTGTGTGATCATTATCTTGGGCATAGAAGGTAATCATGTGTATTGCTTTCTTTTTGTTTGACACTGACAACATTGACAACACTGACACATAGTATAATCGTGAGATGAAACATATTACACATTCTTACTTTAAAGATATTATTGTATATTAACACCAAAGACAATACGAAAGAGCAACGCATATATGGATGAACAAGATGAACTTTGAGTTACAATGTAAAATGAAAATTGCGCAGATTAGAGAACAGAGAGAGAGCCCCCCCCCCCCCACCCCCAGGGGTCAACCATCATAATATGTATGCTTGTTCCGGATTGTAAGAGATATCCACCTATAATTATGGAAGCAGTGTCAAAATTACCACCATATTACAGGCTTTTGGAAGGGAAGCTGCATCAAAATTACCCCATTTTCACAACCGAGCCCCTAAAATATATACCCAACAAAAAAAGTAAGTCCCCCCCCCCTTAAACGAACCCCAATTTTGTTTTAAACAAGGGGAGTTTTACGAATTATATTACATGTGCTTGTAGGTAATTTTATCAGCTTCCATTGTAGTGAATTTTACTGAAATTCGTTAAGTCATGCTTTAATGAGCACATTCGAAAGGCAAAAATGTCACTTTTCGAAAGTCACAAGGTTAATTTCATAACTTTAATTAAGTAATATTGGTACCAGTGGCGTATCTAGGGTCAAGTGCGCCCGGGGCAATTGTTGACTTGGCCCCTCACCCCCCCCCCCCCGTTTGCTCCAGTTTTGCTCAACGATTTGTTTTAGTTGTATTGTATTGTGGCATATATACATGTCCCCAGACCTGGGGATGATTTGCTGTCCATACATACACGTAGCTTATCAATTTTTTTTTATTTCCTCTCAGATATTTTAATTTAATGCGAGCGCGAAGCGCGAGCGGAAAATTTTGAGTTCTTGCATTACTCGAATCTTGCATTTAAGAATCATGAATACAGATTTCGTTATCAACAAAGGTACAATAAAAAAAAAAATGCCTTACCTTCAGGATGTCAAAATACCTATTGCACAAAATGTTTTGAGATTTGTCGGCCTGTGCATCGGATTCGTTTTTTTAGTAGGAAAATAATAATTTTAAACCTTTTTTGTTGGTCCTCCTCAAATGATTCTGAAAAATATAATATAATGCGAGCGCGAAGCGCGAGCGAAAAATTATAGAGCTCTAAACTTGAATAAACTTTGCAAGGAACAGGTCTGATACCGAGTGGTCATAAAATACGGAAACAAAGACAATTGACATTGAAGAACAAAAAAAAATGTAATTAGGCAGCGAGAAAAAGCATGGACAGAAAAAAAATCCTTTTACTTAGAGGGACCTTCATGTTTACCTGAAGCGGGAGGGCAAATTGATCTTGAAATTTGAGGCGCCATATTGTTCTTAAACTATTTAAAGGGAGCTCTAAATTAAATTGAAACTCAGGGGATGTCAAATTGGTCTTAAAATTAGGATTAGGAGGGCACACATCGGGGGCACACAATTATTGATCTTAATATTTAGAAAAGGACGCTAAATTGAAGTTAAAGGCGCCGATTTGATCTTCAATATAGGCCTATACAGGGGGCGCAAAATTGACCCGAAACTAAGATAGAAGGTACTAAACCTAAAAACTTACTAGAAACTTTGGGGCTCCAAAAAGTTAAACTTAGTGGTGCTATGTAGGGGGCGCCAAAATTAATAATGGGAGGAAACATGACCCCAATATTCACTGTGGATCACCGATCTCCTTTTTCTTCTTCTCCTTCTTCTTCTTCTTTCCTTTTTTTTTTTTTTTTTTTTTTTTTTCCTTTTCCTTTTTTTGCGCCCCCCTGAAGCTCCGCCCGGGGCACGTGCGCCCCTTGCCACCCCCCCCCCTAGATACGCCACTGATTGGTACAAATTCAAACTTTTCAACAAAATATATAGACCTACCCTTTTCTAGACTCGGAATGAGCATACGTATGGTTGACCGCCAGAGGGGGCGGGGCGTGAGAGAGATGACAAGTGGCAGGCCCGTAACTAGGGGGGTCGAACGACCTCAGCCTACCCCTATGGGACTCTTCTTGAGGGCCGAAGGCAGAAATTTTATTTTCGGGATTTCAAGGGTTTTTATCGAGGGATCCTTTTGTTTACACTTGGCGTCTCATACTTCTCGCATTTCGCATATCGATCACATTATATATATCGATATCGGGAGGAATTTGCATAGGAGCCATTCTTCATATCACTCTAGCACGGAAGGCCGACAAAGAAGTGATTAGAATGTCGAATTTAAGAGTTATGCTTAATAAGTTGGTATCTGATTGGCAAGTTGCAAGAGCTGTCTTAGAGGATGAATACAAAGTTATTGGAAAAACTACAAACAAGATCAGAACTCGACATGAATTTGTTGCACACTTATTGGATGTCCATCGACTGTCGTGCGAGGTTTGCCTACACCCTGTACCCGAGTCCTTGGGCGTACGATCAGATCGAGATACCGCTGTCAACGTTCGTTCGTCTGCAGCTCGGCTCGCCCAGCGGATGCAAACAACGACGCCTTCACATAGAACGGACGGGTGAGCAATCATAATGACCGGGATTAAGGCCTATAAGGGGGTATTGTCGAGTTGAAGCGTTGAAGTTGGTATAAGTAGGCCTACTAAAATAATATACCCAGTTGTTGTATGTCCGGACAGGTTGTTTATCCGGACAGACGATTTTGACCAGCCATTTGAAAAGGTTTAAAGTTACAAGCAATCTTTTTGTAGTTTTTTAGAACGAAGTGATAGAAAATATTCTACACATCAAATATTGATGAAGATAAGCATCATTCAACATACCGTATTTGCCGGCGATAAGGCCGCAGCGCCGTATAGGCCGCACCCCCTTTTTGACAACTTTTTTTGAAAAAAAAAAAAAAAAAAATGGAAAAAGAAATTCTGAAGAAAAAAAATATCCAACACAATGTAACAAAGAAAAGTAAGAATAAGCCCTGAAAAGAGCAGACATTGATTCATTTTATAAGTACTCAAAGAAATGACAAGTCAGAAATCTAGACTCGAGTCTAATTCACTCAGATTCTTAGCAAACTATTCAACCCTCAGCTAGCTCAGTAAGCTGCAGCTAGTCACACAACACACAAACCCACCTAGCAAGCAGGCAGCATGTGTGTTGCTTTGCGATAAGCCAACAAATATTCCGATTTTGCTGCTAAAATCACATCTTTGGAACGAGTTTCCAACATGTGGTAGTAATGGCGTATGAAATATTTACATAGGCTCTTATATCCTACCTTTATACTTATGGATACTTATGGATGCTTCTGAACGCAGGCTTAAGCCTCTATATTCAGATCCAAATTCTGTCTTCTTTTTAGGTTGGCTGGATCATGTCCTGGTGGGTCAGCGTCGAATTTGTATTTCACTGGTTCATTTTTCCAATACTTGTCCAGCCCATTCTCGAAGCTGTTCTTGAATATAATACTAAAATTAAAGCTGAAAATCTAGATCTAAAAGATGAAAAAAAAAAAAAAAAAAAAAAAAAAAAAAAAAAAAAAAAAAAAAAAAAAAAAAAAAAAAAAAAAAAAAAAATCGTATTTTTTTCAGCTGGTTTGTAGCTGTGCATAACATGAACTACAGAGGGCGGCAGATCACCAAACATCATATTTTGCAAGTGGCAGTAGCTGCGCGATCCTATTTTTATCTTTATTTTTTTTTACATGTATTTTGCTCAGAAATGACTCATTATCGGCAGCAATTTAAAAAAAAACAGAGTGCTGAGGTTTATTCATGAGAAAAACAATTTTTCATCTCCACAATGTAGCTCAAACATGTTGGTAAGATCTTCTATTCCTGTGGTTCCTATTGCAATGTTTTACCAGTCCCATGTGTGCAAAAACATGTTTTTTCAAGGGGTTGAAAATACCCGATTTTGTTGTCGTCGTGTATAAGCCGCACCCCGACTTTGCGACATTATTTTATCCAAAAATACTGCGGCCTTTACGCCGGCAAATACGGTATATTATTGGCTTAATCCTGAGACAAACAACCAGGCTTCATTTTTGTTAAGTGTCCGGACAACCAACCCCCCATCCTACTAGATTTCGGCCTTGCTGTCTTATACAAAACTCAAAAGGGTATTTGTTAGGCCCCGTTGACACGTTAGTCATCCGAATCTGATTCTGACTACTGCATAAACGACCACATCATGACATGCAGTATTAGACATGTCGGATGTATCCTTTGAGAAAACCAGCCTTTAATGGAGTATATATCCCACTAAAATCTGCATATAACTTGCCATTATCATGACAAGATTAATGGTAGCGATGAGATGAGGGAGTGATGAGATGGAGGGAGAGGCGTAGTTATTAACTTCAACGACATGTTGTCATGACTTGTCTTGACATCAAGTTCACATACAGCTGCAAACCACTGATCGCATGTTGTCAATACTTTAGTATTGACCTCATGGACCAAACTAGTCTGCAAGCACAGACTCAATTTGACACTTAAACAAATTTCAGTCTAGAGTGGAGACTAGCCTCCAAACTCACTGTCTGTGTCAAGAAGCTACAGTACACGCGTGAATCTAGTTCTTAACTGCAGACCCTAGTAAGCGAACAACATGGGTTTGTGCCTGCAAACTAGGACCAAACTGCCATATTTTGAAGGTAATTTTTCAACCTGGTCAATATTTTTTTTCTAAGGTTTTTCTCCTTTTTACAATATCTTTCAGCTCCAAATTAAGTAGTAGCATATTTCTATGTTATTAATATTATATTAAGACACAATTGGTTTGGGATAAAATTCAAATCAGAATCATGGAGGAGAAAAAATGAAAACATCAGGGCTTTCAGTGATTTTTTTCCCCTTTCCCCACAAGAAAACTTGCAGGGAAATTGTCAGAAATCGGACTTCAAAAAAAAAAAAAAAAATTCATCCAAGAAGAAAGAAAGAAAATTAAAACCATTGGGGATAGTGAAAGAAACGTCCAAACACTCAGTAATTGAAGGAAGGTAAGTGAAAATGTTATTTCAAAAGTGGAAAATCAAGTTTGTTTTCTGAAAGTTTTCCTATTGAATCTTGCCTTAGTCCCATATGGTTCAGGTGCTTGTGTTCTGCAAACCAACATCAGGCTGTACTGAAAAATGGCTGTCTGTCGCCCTCTTGGTTACTGAGGAAACTTCTCTATAATAATTAGTAAAACAAGCTTTAAACCTACCTCAAAATAAATTAAGATAATCTATGGTATTTATATTGCAATATAATACTTTATAGATATTTCTAATTTTGTTTAGTAGAATTTTCAGACCCTTTTTTGGAACATGACACTTTTACTGGGCTTTAGCTTCACAGTCAACATTTTAATCTTTCTGCATTTAATGACTTTCCATTGGGAGAAAACTCCCACAGTCATGAACTTCCCAGGGCAAGGTCAATTTAAAATTGAGAAAGGATACTGAATCACATACAATTGGAGCTGAAATAATTGGTTGTGTATTGTAAAGAGGCTTTTGTGTTAATTTCAGATCCTTGAATAAAAAAATACACACCACATTAAATTTTCAGCACCATGTCCACTTTTGTTTTAAAATGACCTGATGAGAAACTAAGAAAATGGTTATCAAGATGGACAAGGGGCTACGTGCACACGAAATATATTGGTATTATGTTGAATTAATTTCTGTTGCGAATTTTACTCACAATTTCACTAGGCTTCCAGTGTAATTAGGGTTGGGCGAATCTCAACTTTTTTTTTCAAACAAGTTGTTTCTATGGTAAAATTCGACGTAGAAACTGAAAATGACAATTATTTTTGCATACGATGACGTCTTACGTCGCTAAAGTGCAAAAAACCAAAATGGCCGCCAAAATAGCGTATTATGCCCAATTATCACACTTTTTATATGTATAAACCACTTTTATTGCGTTTTTATATGACTTTTGGGTGTCAGGGAACCCAACATGATTAATCCAACATTATTTATCCTACCTAAGTTGACTGTTAGTGTAGTTTGGTAGTTAGTTTCAGTCAATATCGAGCAAAAATCACCTCATA
Source organism: Paracentrotus lividus (assembly GCA_940671915.1). NCBI lineage: Eukaryota > Metazoa > Echinodermata > Echinoidea > Camarodonta > Echinidae > Paracentrotus > Paracentrotus lividus. The sequence continues at coordinate 31,040,612 of CALNVZ010003429.1, forward strand.
TGAAAATCACTAATTAACACCTATAACCATACTAGGTACATTTGGTCATGATAAAATTGTCAGATTTGAGCTTTTTAACCATCAAAATCCATAAAGAAACAAAATAAAACCGGTTTATACCTATAAAGTGTGTGATGAATGGGCAAAATACACTATTTTGGTTTTTTGCACTTTAGCGACGTCAGACATCATCGTACACAAAAATCATTGTCTTTTTTGGATTCTACATCAAATTTGACTATAGAAGTAACTTGTTTGAAATAACTTTTCAGAAAAAAGTCATTATTTGCCCAACCCTAGTGTAATCCTAGACCTTCGTTTTAAACTTTCACTGGAGTTTACAATTGCTTTGAAATTGTGAGATAACTAATAGTACAATGTGGACTACAGTTTAATTCTAATACATAGTTCACAATATGTTGAGTTGTTTTATTTCATTGGCTTTTTACATTATTTGTAGGCTTGAAGTGAATGCACCAGACACATGTGTACTACCAGGTGATGAGGATGACAATATCCACAATAAGCAGATGGCTTTTCAAGGTAAAGAACTTCAAGCAGATGTTAATACCAGAACGGAGAAATCCAAAGAAATAGGTAAGTGTTAATCAAACTAAAGTCAGATTATTCAGGGGGACTTACCCAAAAGCTGATGTATCAATTGCAAATAATAATAATGTATGAAACTTATAAGGCGCTTAATCCACTTGATATCAAGTGCTCTAGGCGTACGTGGGCAATAGAAATGTAAACATATACATGTTCAAGTACAAGATGAGAAGAAAAAGTAACGGTGCAAACAAAAACTAACTAAAAACCCTAAACTACCTAAGTTTGAACATTTTGTACCACCTTAAATATTCTTTTCATGAAATATGCTTTCGTAGCTATTTTTCACAAGTTTTTTAATTCCATTCTCGCCCCTTTAGAAAATATCTTTTGTGATATAAGCCTACTTATAAAGAGTAATTAAAGTCACAAAAATAGCAAAATTATCCACTTTTTAATTTCCCAACTAGTCTGAAATCACGAAAATTGGGGTTTGTATACATACAGTAAATACAATATTGATTTGTTCCTTCACTGAATTGGATCCAAAGGCCCATTTGGAGAGCACAGTCGATTGTTTAGTGTTTTATTCACATTCTGTCATTCATTTCCAGGTATAAAGCAAGAACACCATGAGAGCATTGGAGAGAAGGATAAAGAGCAGAGAGAGGAGAATGAAGAGGACGGCTGGATTGATGATGATATACCTTCAAGCCTTCAAGTTCAGATACCAGATACATGTCAACGTTTAGCTGGTAAAGTTTAATTAATGCCTCTAAATTCTGTTACATTCCACTGCTTTATCAATTCAAAAACTTATGCTGCTCCATCCTGTTGTGTAGCTTTGACTTTTAACCGAGTCTCTTCTGAACTATTCTTGTTCAATATTTCTGATGTTTTTGTTTTTTCTCTCATTGTTTTTTGTTGTTTTGTTTCTTCTTTTTCTTTCTTTTTTCTTTTTTTCCGTCATTTTGTCTCATACTATGGCTCTCTATTTTGCCCATTGTATAAAGTCGAGTTAGTGAACTTTCTGTCAGACGAATCTATTGGGAATGAAGAAAAAGCTTCGAATTAGACAGACCTTTGAATAAGGCTAAGAAATATTTTAATTAGATATTGGGAATGAAGAAAAAGCTTTGAATTAGATAGATCTTTGAAAAAGGCTAAGAAATATTTTAATTAAACTCAGACAAGGTTGATTGTGTACACTGTTGAGTCTCAATACTTGTGAACATTCACATTCACAGATACACAATCAAATTTGGAGAGGTCAAACCAACTTTCTTACGTTGTCATCAAAGAAGAGGAAGAATCTCGGGAGTATTGTGACGTAGATGTCAGTTCATCTCATCAAAGAACTGAAGAGGCTACTTCAACACGTGACAGCAGATCAGGTGAGAAAATCTAAATCTTATAGTTATACAATAGACCAGTTTATAAAGTTAAAGGGATTTAGTAACTTTCAAAAACAAGAGCAATTAGATCAAGATTAATAAAATTATATTGTTCCAACAGTAAAAACAAACTACTGAAAGTTTCAGATCAAATGGAAGTCATTTACTACCTTAAAACAGTGTAACAAACAATGCCAAGCATACAGCTCAACACCAGTACCCTCTACTGCTAGCTCATCAGGCCGCTAGAGACGGGGGACTATACAACAGGAAATGGATGTGTCTTGGGCTATGCGGAAAAGCACATGGTTTTATAAACCATCCGGTGTTGGTTTACAAAATTTGAGTATGAAATCATTGATATCTCGAAGGTAAAGCAAGCAATTAGCTCGCAATTTTGAAGAGATACCAGACTCACCTAAGTGTTTATAATTATGTTGGCAAAATAAGTTTAATCAATAAAATGTGATTTGAATATCCTTCAATGTTACTACATCCCTTTAATGTAATTTCATGCATACATGTACCTCTTAAACAAAAGCTATTCTTGACATCCAGAAAGCTGTTTAGATGCTTGTCAGGCATAGCAAGATCTAATGTATGCAAACTAGTTTGAGCATCCCTAACAATTTGTTTTAATACCTCGTTACTAGGTCCCAGGACATAAACATCCATTTATAACAATAACTTAATGAACTGGTCTGTTGCGGCATTATACAAGTTGCCTATATGAAAAAGTCCTTTTGAAAACGAATAATTCATTTTTAATCAGAGTTGTTAGATAATTCAGCTTAACCGCTTTACCCCAAAACAGGAGGGGGATTCCGCAGTATTTTTTTCTTTATTTCCATTGTGGCCCCGCTTCAATACTCTGCCTCTGGAGATAACATTGTTATGTTGTTTATGCCAGCTGAAATCACTGAGGAAATGGGAGGGGGCAGAATCCATCCCTTAAACGTGAGATGACCTTTAAAAAACAGGCCTATTTTGAGGGTTAAAGGGGGGAAGGCAGAGATGAAATGCAGGAAGTAATCTTTGATGAATTTATTAAATTGTACTTGTGTGTTTTCAAAGAAATATTTCTTCGTTACAGATCTACCATACCATTTGAAGAGACCAAATAAATCTTCTTATCCGCACATCAGACATGAGGAACCTTCTCAAGAACATTATGAAGTTGATATGGATAGTATCAATGTATCAACATCTCATCAAATGCCTGAATATGCTATTCCAACACATAGATCTGGTGAGCATTGTCTATGTCGAAATTGGTGCATATTTGAGTGAATCTCCCCAGCCCTTTATGAGTTAAACTTGTTTTATTAAAGAGATTCATCTGGTTGGTTTCAAAATTAACAGAATTAATTGCTTGTTCAACCAGTTTTGTTACCTTGGACATCCTGATAAAATTGTCTGAACCATACATGTAGACCTCAAAAAGTCGAGGAAAGTAAACCTAACCAGATAATAATAATGGTGACTTCTTATATAGCGCTCAGGTCCGTCAGCGCTTTGCGAAGAATGTTTTACACATTATCACCCTGGTCATAGCTGAGCGGCCAAATATTTAGCACTCGAGCATTTCGGGTACCCATTTACACCTGGGTGGAGTTTTAGGCAATGTAGATAAAATGCCTTGCTAAAGGTGCTTGTGCTGGGAATCAAAGCTTATAAGAAAGCATTGATACAATGATATATTTATTCTTTTCAAGTGTGTGCTAAGAACAGGGGCCAGACTCGACTAGCACATGTGCTATTTTTTGGCTCCTTTTCATCACCTGTATATATGTATAACATTCTTGCTGTATTCATCTGTGTATCATTCATGATGTATCTCAAATATTGTAATCAATGATGTTATCCATGATGATGAATAAATAAAAATCAAATCAAAAATTAAAAATCAAATCAGTTCACTCATACCTGTTACCTATTCAACTCCTTTTGTTTATTTGTTCAAGCCGATAAGATGTAAAAAAAAATAATAATATAAATGGGAGACATGATTTATTTTTTTAGAATTAAGATTGAGTGAAAAGGCTTGCGATTTCTTTGCAGATGAGGGGACAAGTTTAGACAAGATGAATAAGCCTTCTACTTCTACAGACAGCTACTATGTACACAGTGCTGAAGGTTCGGCTCAAGGATTTGATACAGGTATGGATGGATCCCTGCAGAAATTTGAAAAATATAAACATTCATAATGAAAAAGAGGAATAAATGTACATGTAATATATAGCAGAAGTTAAAAAGATAAATTAGCTCAGTCAAAATTTACTGGTGTCTCAAGGTTTCAAATAAATTAAATGTTACATAAATTGTAAGTGGAAAGTGTAAGTTTGTCTGTGGAATATAACTTTTAAGAGATCAAATTGTAACAATTAGATCGTAAATATCAAGAAATCTAATAATATAGACAATGTACAAAAGAAAATAGATAATAAGATTCAAGTTCACATTTCACATATCAATACAATTATTAACCCGTTGTATACCCGCATATGTGCGGGCTGAAGAAACAAAGAACATCACTCTTGTTTACCGTTTATTTCACTCATGATTACATAAACATATAAAGACCTTGTATAATTTAAATTATCTGACAGTAATCTATTTAACTGTCTTTGTTTTATCTGTAAATGAAAAGCATTTCTTGCAAGCATGCTTGACAATCACGATTCATTCAGCTTTATGAAAAGTTCTCAGTATACAACAGGTTAAGAGGCTTATATTGGGGAATCTCTGAGATTAACAATAGATGGTGGTGATCTTCTACAACTTCATTGTATTAATTTTATATAGGAGATTTACGACTTTTATGTCCCTAGAAAATTGCCAAATGATCAAGGGAGTATAAAAACAGGATGTGATCGAATATTTAAAAAAAAACTGCTGTTTTTCAAATATCAATACAATTACGAGCTCTTACTGGGGAGTCTCATGAGTAACAAAATTTGGTTGATCTTCTATGACTTCAATGCAATTTTCTTTTTTTTTTTTTTTTTTTATAGGTCAGTGTAGACCTTTTAAGCGAGGCCCTAATAAAGATACGCAAATGTCTAAGGAATTCCTTAGAAACCGGAATTTCGATCAAATATTAAAATGCGACCTTTTCCCTCCACATGATTGGGAATACCTGCTGGGTGGATGAACCAGTGGTGCATCCGGGATCACCTGCCTCATGGTCTCTGTGATGCATTGATACTTCCAAGATTAATGCTTTACTTGCAGGTATGGACACCAACAAGAAAGTAGAAAATAAGTGTATATCTGACGGAAGAAAAACATTCCAGTGCCCATCATGCAACAAGATATTTCACTCCAAGAAATCTTTTCATGAACACCTAAGAACACACTCTAACATCCACAAGAGAGTAGAAATTATTTCTGGATTTGACTCAATGTCACAAAGTCAAAGAGCACTCGCAGAAATAAAGACCCATCAGTGTTCAGTTTGTATCAGGATTTTTAACAGAAAGGGTGATCTGAATAGACATATGGAAGCCCACATAGAAGAAGCGTATCATCAGTGTTCAATTTGTAGCAGGAAAATTAAGAACAAAGGTGATCTGAATAGACATATGAAGCTCCATACAGGAGAGAGGAATTTCCAATGCTCATTTTGTGCGAAGAGCTTTTCACGTAAAGAACATCTAGAGTATCATATCAGAACACACACAGGAGAACGACCTTATAAATGTTCAATTTGCAATAAAGGATATACTGGAAAGAGTCAGCTCAATAGCCATATGAGAATACACACAGGAAATATGCCCAATTAGTTTTTAGTCAGACCATGTCAATGTTCAGTTTGCAATAAGACCTTTAATAGAAGCCACAGTCTCTCACAACATAAAACACACACACACAGGAGTAAAGCATTTGTGTTTAACAATTTTTATAACAAAATATACTCCAATGGTATAGTTACTCTGGCTAGTCCGATTTCAACTCAACACAAGACAGAACAGCTTATGACATTACCACGAATAGCAAGGAAGTAGTCTGGAGTGTTTGTAGTTGGTTTGTGATCAATTTGGCGGTGAAACTTTGGTATTAAAGAAGATAAAAATAGACATATAAGAACATACAAAGAAGAAAAGCTCTATCAGTGTTCAATTTATAGTAAATGATTTTCTCAAAAAGGACACCTAAACCTCATATGACACCCAGGAAAGAAACCATGTGAATGTTTAGACTGCTGCAAATGAAAAGACAAGAGAACCAATGCAAAACCAGAGAAAGCAATGCTTTGCAATAAGACCTTTGTTGAAGTGTTTAATTTGTTGCCAGAGATTTACTCGAACAGGGCATCTGATCAGATGTATGAGAACACACACAGAAGTAAAGCCTTCTCACTGTTTAGTTTGTATAAAGGTATTTACTCTAATAAAAAAGAAGATATTAATAAACATATGGGAATAAACCAGGAAGAGAAATCTCAAGAGTGTTCAATTTATAGTTGATTGTGTTTTCAAAAACAAAGGCTATGGCAACAATTATGAACCCACACAAGAGAGGTACGTTATTTGTTTTCAGTTTGTTGCAAATGATTCACTCAATACCATGATCTTGTCAGGACACAAGAAAACACATAATTTAAAAAAAAAATAATTCAGTTTTTCAGAATTAATTGACCAAAAAATGAGATGAAATTAGATGAATACAGTAGATTTATTAGAACCCACACTATATGATGGCCATACAAGTGTTCAATAGAGATTTTTTTTTTTCACGTGATTTACTTGCTCACCTATCTATTTTTTGTTTCTAATATGGACAGATATTTCTTCATAAAGAACATATCTGTTCAAACAAAAATTCACATATATGAGAAAAACTGCATCTGTGTTAAATTTTACTTCACAGATGGAATCAGAGTGCCCTCAGGACCTACAAACAGTTCTGATGTACACAGCATTGGGCCTTCCAATCGAGATAAGTTACATGCAGGTACGGAAAGTTGCAGGAAAAACTTTCATGAACACCTTAAAAACAACTGTGACATCAACAAGGGAGGGGGAAATATTTCTGGAAGTGAGCCAAACTCTCAACGCCTAAGACTTCACACAGCAGAAAAGCCCCATCAGTGTTCAATTTGTGCCAAGAGCTTTGCACATAGACGATATGTACAAAATCATATGAGAACACACACATGAGAAAAGCCATACCAATGTACAGTTTGTAGCAAATGTTTTACTCAAAATCATCTTCTCGCCAGACATATGACTAGCCACACAGGAGAAAAACCTCACCAATGTTCAGTTTGTAGCAAAAGATTTAGTCAATTAAGGCATCTAAATGTACATATGAGAATTCACCTAGGAGAAAAGCCATACCAGTGTAAAGTTTGTAGCAAATATTTTACTCAAAACCATCATCTCTCCAGACATCTGACCATCCACACAGGAGAAAAAACTCACCAATGTTCAGTGTGCAGTAAGAGATTTAGGCAATCAGCTCATTTGAAATCACATATGACAATCCATACTGGAGAACGACCATACCGTTGTTCGTTATGTGATAAGGGCTTTCTAAACAAGTCCCAACTCTCACATCATATGAGAAGACACACAGGTGATAAGCCTGCAAAGCAGAGTTCAATTTGTTATGATATGTCTATATAGAAGTTGCATCTCTCACATAATATAAGAACACACACAGGAGAAAAATCTCACCAAAGTTTAATATGGGATATGATTTTCATGCAAAAATACCATTTCTCTCAGCGTATGAGAACATACGCAAGAGACGCTTTCAGTATTAAATTCATAACAAGTAATTAAGTCAAACAGGTCCTCTGAAATTACATGAGAAACTCTGCAGGAAAATTTCCAAAAATTATTTGCTATCAAATCTTAGCTGGGCTATTTTATGGAATACATGTTTTGGCTTTGTTAAAGTCAAAAAGTTCATTAAATTTCATGCTTCAAGTAGTTCAAGTAGTTTTTGGCATATGAACCTGGTTATTTGAAAGCTCCTAACTAAAGTGACAACTAGACAAGGAAGAAAGGGCTTTTCGTCAAATGTGAAAGGCTTGTTTTTCTTATTTTTCTGCATTGAAACTGGGATGGTTGCAGAGCCTTTCGCACCCATAAGCTGTACATTTTGAACCTTTGCAGATGGATACTGTTTAAAAAGCGTTAAGGTAACGGTTTGTAAATTCTTGATGAATCCATAGATACATGTATCTGGATAGCAAATCGAGCAATTGACTTGTGAATTTTAAGGATTTCAATCCATACTGACCTTTATGATAATAATTATGTTGCCAAATTGAGATATTTCAATAAATTACGATTTGAATTCTCGTTCAATGTTACTGCATTCCTTTAAAATGTTCAGATTACACTAGATTCCCTTTTTCACTGTTATTTTTTTTT
>CALNVZ010003429.1:31048965-31075465 GCA_940671915.1 Paracentrotus lividus
ATATTTTGTTTTTTTTTTTTGGTGGACAGACATTTGTCATCAAACAAAAAGTCATATACAGTATGAGAGAAACAACAAATGCTTTCAATTTTTTTGACAGAAGTGGAATTCGTGCTCCTTCCAGGATCTACACATCAATTCTGACGTACTTGGTATTGAGCGCTTCCAATAAGATATGTTACATGCACATGCAGGTACGGATAGTGCAGGAAAGTTTTCATAAACACCGTCTAAGAACACGTCTTACATCAACAAGGGAGGGGAAATATATTCTTATGCGCAGGCCAAAGGCCTCAATGCGAGCATTATAGATGGAGTAAAGGCCCCATCAGTGTTCAATTTGTGGAAGAGTGTTTTCGCATAAAGGAATGACGTGAATGACATATGTAAACTTTTCACGGAGCAGAAACCCCATCAGTGTTCAATTTGTGGGAGGATGTTTTCACAAAAGGAGACATGATAGAATATGAAACTTCACGTTGAAGCAGAAAAAGCCCCATCAGTGTTCATTTTGTGCCAAGAGCTTTTCACGTAATGGAGATCTTAACTACATATGAGAACACACACAGGAGATAGCCCTTAAGTGTTTCACATGTGTGTAAAGCTTCATTACAAGAAAACACCTCTCACTCCATATGAGACGACAGCGAGGGAGAAAGGCCATATCATGTTCAGTGTGTAGTTAAGTTCGTTTGACTCGAATACCATGATCCATCAGACAATTGATCCTCACACACGGAGAAAGCCACATCAGTGTCAGTATTGTAGTAAAAGATTTAGTCAGTCTGGGCATCTGAATCACATTGTATGGTTATGCCACACAGGCAAGAATGCGGCACCATACCAAATGTCCATATGGATAAAAGTTCTAAAGAATTCCTAGCTCGCAAATCATATGAAAACACCACTGGTAATGAGACTGCGAACCAGAGTTTGATGTGTGATAAGATGTCCATGGGGTAGAAGTTTCAACCTCACTATCATGTGAGCAAGGACTACAGGAGTAAAGCATAACCTTGTTCAGTGTGTCACTTTACAAAAGTCCCATATTCTACGTCATTTGAGACAACACAAAAGAGAATAAAACTCACCAAGTTCAAGTATGTTGTTGAGACTTCCAGGTAGATTTCTCATGCTATAATATTCATTCGCTTTAATGGTCCTGGACATGTTGATGCAAAAAATGTTGAAAGGATCTATCCCTCTTTACAGGTGGGAAGACTTTTTCGAAGAACAGCACAAGCGTTCAAGAGGCATACGACATCATTGTTATGTACCTAGTCCTGACAGGCATGGTTTGAGGTATGAATGTCAACAGAAAAGTGCAGTAGTAATTCATCCTATGGTCATGGAACAGAGAGTAGAAAAGCCCTATCTGTGTGCAGTTTGTGGCAAAGAGTTTTAAAGTTGCAGAAACACTTCTCCTAGCATAATAGCACCCAAGCAGAAAACAATTCCAATGTTTTCACTTAGTGATAGCGTTTGCCTAAAGTCATTCCGGCAAATGATCATATGAAACCCACACAGCAGAAAGCCTTATCACTGTGCAGTTTGTAGAAAGAGCTTTAGTCGAAATTGGAAACTTCACTACACATATGAGTTTCCACTTCTGGAGAAAAAACATTCAATGTCCAGCTTTGTACACAAGCTGTACACAAAAGACAGAGCTTCAAAAACATATGAGAATCACACCGGAGAAAATGCCATATCAATGTAAAGTTTGTGGCAGGAGATTTTAGCAGTGAATAGCAACTATGATAAATCACATTGAAAAACTCATAAACAATAGTTTTAGATTTCAATTTTGCTTTTTATACATCCACCATAAGGGAAACCTTGATAAGTTCATGAGAATCCACACAGGAAGAAATCCTTTAAATTGCAGTTTATATGTTCTAAGAGCTTTTATCAAAGAGAGAGTTTTCATTCAACATTTGAAATTTCAATCCGGAGAATAGTCATTCAAATGTTTGGTTGTACTAAGAAAGCTGTATTCAAAAGGAAGGAGCCTCAATTTAATAAAATGAAATATCCACACTCGGGGAAATACCTGTACCAGTGTGTTCGGTTTGAGGTAAGAAGATGTAGTCAAACAAGGAATATGTATGTTGACGGCCACTCTGGAGAATGGCCATACCATGTTCAATATATGTTCAGACCGCAAACATAGATGTCTCATCCTGTAACGTTTTTACTTTTCATGGTTTACCTGGAATGTTGATAGCAGAATGTTGAAAGAATCCTTCTCTCTGTTACAGATGGGAGGACTATTTTTGAAGAATATCAACTGAGCATTCAAGAGCTACCACATCATTGTTATTGTACCTAGTCTTAACAGCATGGTTGGAAGTACTCGAACATCAATACCACAAAGAGCTGAGTTATTTCAAGATCTGATTTCCAAAGCCACAAAGTCATTGCAAGCAGAGAGTAAAAAGGTTTACTGTGTAAAGTTTGTGGCACAGGTTTGCTCTGAAGACACAACTCTATGGAATATAGAACCACACTGACTGAAAGCAAGTGCATGTTCCTTTCTGTCGGCAACATTGATTAGAAAGGGAGACCTCACCCGACATTATTGAGACCCACACAGGAGAAAAAGCCTTATCAATGTACAGTTTGTATGAAGCACTTTTAATCCATAAGCGGATACCTCACTACACAATGAGTTTTCACTTTGGAGAAAAGCCATTTCAAATGTTCGGTTGTGCTACGAGGTTTACACAAAAGGACAGATCTCAATAAACATATGAGAATCACACAGGATAAAATCCATACCAATGTAATGTTTGTGCGCAGGAGATTTACAGTGAATGCAAATGAATAAAACATATTGAAAACTCACAAAAAATAGTTTGTTAGGTTACAGCCGATTAGTCCACGTGGCTGCATCCTCCGTAAGGCCAATACAGGGTCATGTGACCTGACACCAAGGTGTACATTGCTAGATGTCTATAAGCACTGCAGACTATTGGTTCCACAGCCTTTAGCCGGATCTTCCCTGTTTCTTCAACAAATATATATTTCATAACCTAAGCAGGAATATGATAATTTTTCATAGAATAATGATGGTTAGAATGGGCCTTTTTTCCTCATTATCTGCCAAGGTGAGATTGCGTCTTTTTCCGCAAACCAAAGTTCCTACTGGAATATCAGAGGAGTACCATGATCATGAAACCTATCATGGCATATACCTGTGTACTGAGGAAAAGAGGCTGTACATGTCTTGTTCTTAAACATATTTTCTTAGTTAGTCTTTGAACTAACATTAAAGCGTCATAAAAGGGCTGTACAAGTTCGTACGTTGACAAATGGTTGTGCCTCAATTCGAAAAGGTTGGATCTCTCTCTTTTTATAGACATATGAAACTTCACGGAGCAGAAAAGCCCCATCAGTGTTCAATTTGTGGAAGGATGTTTTCACAAAAAGGAGACATGAATAGACATATGAAACTTCACGGAACAGAAAAGCCCCATCAGTGTTCATTTTGTGCCAAGAGCTTTTCACGTAATGGACATTTACAATATCATATGAGAACACACACAGGAGATAGGCCCTTTAAGTGTTCAATGTGTGATAAAGCTTTCATTACAAAAAACCACCTCTCACTCCATATGAGGACGCACAGAGGAGAAAGGCCATATCAATGTTCAGTGTGTAGTAAGTCGTTTACTCGAAACCATGATCTCATCAGACATATGATCCTCCACACAGGAGAAAAGCCACATCAGTGTTCAGTATGTAGTAAAAGATTTAGTCAGTCTGGGCATCTGAAATCACATATGGTAATCCACACAGGAGAATGGCCATACCAATGTTCCATATGTGATAAAAAGTTTCTAAAGAAGTTCCTGCTCGCAAATCATATGAAAACACACACTGGTAATGAGACTGCGAACCAGAGTTTGATGTGTGATAAGATGTCCATGTAGAAGTTTCAACGCTCACATCATGTGAGAAGACTTACAGGAGTAAAGCATAACCTGTGTTCAGTGTGTCATCTTACAAAAGTCCCATATCTTACGTCATTTGAGAACACACAAAAGAGAAAAAACTCACCAAAGTTCAATATGTGTTGAGACTTCCATGTAGATTTCTCATCTATAATTTCATTCTTTTAATGGTCCTGGAATGTTGATGCAAAATGTTGAAAGGATCTTCATCCCTCTTTACAGGTGGGAAGACTTTTTCGAAGAACAGCACTAAGCGTTCAAGAGCTACACATCATTGTTATGTACCTAGTCCTGACAGCATGGTTGGAGGTATGAATGTCAACATGAAAGTGCAAAGTATTAATTCATCTGATGGTCATGGAACACAGAGAGTAGAAAAGCCCTATCTGTGTGCAGTTTGTGGCAAGAGTTTTAAGTTGCAGAAACACTTCTCTAGACATAATAGCACCCACACAGCAGAAAAACAATTCCAATGTTCACTTTGTGATAAGCGTTTTGCTCTAAAGTCATACCGCAAAGATCATATGAAAACCCACACAGCAGAAAAGCCTTATCAATGTGCAGTTTGTAGAAAGAGCTTTAGTCGAAATGGAGAACTCACTACACATATGAGTTTCCACTCTGGAGAAAAACCATTCAAATGTCCAGTTTGTACTACAAGCTGTACACAAAAGACAGACCTTCAAAAACATATGAGAATCCACACCGGAGAAAAGCCATATCAATGTAAAGTTTGTGGCAGGAGATTTACAGTGAATAGCAACATGAATAAACACATGAAAACTCATAAACAATAGTTTAGATTTCAATTTTTGCCTTTTTATACATCCACAAAGGAAAACCTTGATAATCATGAGAATCCACACAGGAGAAAATCCTTATTAAATTGCAGTTTATATGTTCAAGAGCTTTTATCAAAAGAGAGAGTTTTCATTCAACATTTGAAATTTCAATCCGGAGATAGTCATTCAAATGTTTGGTTTGTACTAGAAGCTGTATTCAAAAGGAAGACCTCAATTTTAAAAAATGAAAATCCACACTGGGGAAATACCTTACCAGTGTTCGGTTTGAGGTAAGAGATGTAGTCAAACAGGAATTATGTATGTTGACCCACTCTGGAGAATGGCCATACCAATGTTCAATATATGTTCAGACCGCAACATAGATGTCTCATCTGTAACGTTATTCTTTTCATGGTCCTGGAATGTTGATACAGAATGTTGAAAGAATCCTTCTCTCTGTTTACAGATGGGAGGACTATTTTGAAGAATATCACTGAGCATTCAAGAGCTACACATCATTGTTATGTACCTAGTCTTAACAGCATGGTTGGAGGTATGAACATCAATACAAAAGAGCTGAGTATTTCAAGATCTGATCCAAAGCCACAAAGTCATTGCAAGCAGAGAGTAAAAAAGGTTTATCTGTGTAAAGTTTGTGGCACGAGCTTTGCTCTGAAGACACAACTCTATGGACATATGAGAACCCACACTGGACGAAAGCAAGTGCAATGTTCCTTTTGTGGCAACATGATTAGAAAGGGAGACCTCACCCGACATATGAGAACCCACACAGGAGAAAAGCCTTATCAATGTACAGTTTGTATGAAGCACTTTAATCATAAGGGATACCTCACTACACATATGAGTTTTCACTTTGGAGAAAAGCCATTCAAATGTTCGGTTTGTGCTACGAGGTTTACACAAAAGACAGATCTCAATAAACATATGAGAATCCACACAGGAGAAAATCCATACCAATGTAATGTTTGTGGCAGGAGATTTACAGTGAATAGCAATATGAATAAACATATGAAAACTCACAAAAAATAGTTTGTTAGGTTACAGCCCGATAGTCCACGTGGCTGATCCTCCGTAAGGCCAATACAGGGTCATGATGACCTGACACCAAGGTGTACATTGTAGATGTCTATAAGCACTGCAGACTATTGGCTCCACAGCCTTAGGGATCTCCCTGTTTCTTCAACAAATATATTCATAACCTAAGCAGGAATATGATAATTTTTCATAGAATAATGATGGTAGAATGCCTTTTTTCCTCATTATCTGCCAAGGTGAGATGCGTCTTTTTCCGCAACCAAAGTTCCTACTGGAATATCAGAGGAGTACCATGATCATGAACCTATCATGGCATATACCTGTGTACTGAGAAAAGAGGTGTACATGTCTTGTTCTAAAACATATTTCTTAGTAGTCTTTGAACTAACATTAAAGCGTCATAAAGGGCTGTACAAGTTCAGTACGTTGACAAATGTTGTGCCTCAATCAGAAAAGGTTGGTTAATTTTGTTTTTCTTTGTTATGAGGTCAACAAAATAAGCTCTGTGCAACATGAATCTTGTTGTAATTATCTTTATTAGTATTTTTCTGTCATAGTCTTGCTTGTATATTATTTTTTGACTGACAGAATTCACTTGTAAAGAATCTCATACCTATGCTCATTATAGAAGACGAATGTGTTATCAGCGAATGAAGTGAATTACTTTGAATCAAGTTGGAATCTATTACGTAAAATCTTCTGGCTTGAGGAATAATCTCTCTCTCTCACGTCTGAATATAAGTTCATAACCACAATCACCCTCCATTTCATTCAGTAGTCCAAGAAAAAATAATCCAATAAATTGATCTCTTTTACTCTTACCTCTTTGTTTTCGATGGCTGGCAAAATCTTATACAATTCAAAATTTGAGCAAAATAGCAAGAAAAATCATAATTTTATATCATTTGCCAAAGGGTTATTTTATTCCCTGTGAAATAAATGCAACTTCATTGACTATTATAATTCTTTGAGTGTGTATTACAGCAAGGAATCTAACATAGGCTGAATCCTTTTAATGGTTCTGTGATGTTAATACATAATGTTGGAAGGATATTGATCTTTCTTTACAGATGGGAAGACTATTTTGAAGAACATCACTCTGCCTTCAAGAGCTACACATCATTGTTATGTACCTAGTTCTGACAGCATGGTTGGAGGTATGAATGTCAACATGAAAGTGCAAAGTATTAATTCATCTGATGGTCATGGAACACAGAGAGTAGAAAAGCCCTATCTGTGTGCAGTTTGTGGCAAGAGTTTTAAGTTGCAGAAACACTTCTCTAGACATAATAGCACCCACACAGCCGAAAAACAATTCCAATGTTCACTTTGTGATAAGCGTTTTGCTCTAAAGTCATACCGCAAAGATCATATGAAAACCCACACAGCAGAAAAGCCTTATCAATGTGCAGTTTGTGGAAAGAGCTTTAGTCGAAATGGAGAACTCACTACACATATGAGTTTCCACTCTGGAGAAAAACCATTCAAATGTCCAGTTTGTACTCGAAGGTTTACTCAAAAGTCAGACCTCAATAAACATATGGGAACCCATACAGGAGAAAAGATTCATCAATGTACAGTTTGTATGAAGAGCTTTAATCGAAAGGAATACCTCAGGAAACATATGAGAACCCACACAGGAGAAAAGCCTTTCCAATGTAAAGTTTGTGACAGGAGATTCGCATGGAAAAAGAGTATGATTGATCATATGAGAATCCACACAGGAGAAATGCCTTATCAATGTACAGTTTGTATGAAGAGCTTTAATCAAAAGGAAAACCTCACTAGACATATGAGAACCCACACAGGAGAAAAGCCCTTCCAATGTAAAGTTTGTGACAAGAGATTCACATGGAAAAACCGTATGATTGATCATATGAGAATCCACACAGGAGAAAAGCCTTATCAATGTACAGTTTGTATGAAGAGCTTTAATCAAAAGGAAAACCTCACTAGACATATGAGAACCCACACAGGAGAAAAGCCATTCCAATGTACAGTTTGTGACAGGAGATTTACGCGAAATAGGAGTATACATAATCATATGAAAACTCACACAGAATAGTTCGTAGTATGAGTTTGATTTTACTATACATGTGAGAACCCAACAAAGGAGAACATCCTTTTAAACAGTAATTTTGTATGAAGAGCTCTAATCAAAAGGTAAAGCTCATTAGAGATATAAGATTCCATAAAGAAGAACAGATTGTACCAAGAGTTTTTAACTTTTGGGGGAGCATGATGTTGCCTGCTAATCGACTTAACACAGCAAATTAATTATTATATCGAAATTGATTGTATATTTATATGGCCTATATGAAATCATTCTTTTTTCTTGAATTTAGTGAAAATAATCATTATGAATAAAGTGAGAAAATTTCACTTGCATTGACTTTGATTCTGCATTCTTCTAATGACCTGTAGGGCAGCATTTTTAAGCCAGCTACTGATGTAGGTTTAACTGCTAATTATGGTAACTGGTTCAGGAATCCTGTCTGTTTTTTTTAGATGCTTGCAAAGTGAACCCTCTTTTTTAATTTATTTGTTATTCTCTTTTCATCAACCAATATAACTGCCAGTCACCTGGAACAAATTCCAATATCCACTAAAAATTTAGGGCATTTTAGAACATGCAATATATTGGCACTCTGCAATCAAAGCTATTTTAGTGCCCCCAAAGGTGGAATTTTCAACTTTTTTGGGACCGTTTTTTTATGTTCGTGTGTCACAAACGCCGGAGTCAAGTACCAGACATTAGATTGATCCACAGAAGGATAACCTCTGTCAGTGAAAATAAAATGTATGGATACTGTTCACTCAATAAACGGGTACTATAAAGAATGCATATAATATCTATATAAGGCCTCAGAAATCATTTCAAGGTCAATATGACATCCACCAAGGCATTATAAATCCGAGAAAGATAATAAATGCATTTAAAAAATGCTTTTAAAAAAATGCTTGTTGTGGTAGGAAGCCTGGTAAACACAAATAGATGGTTCTTAATCAGGGAAAACTTACAATTCTCATTGTGTGTGTCATATTATTCCTGTAAATGAACATGTACATGACATCTTACAACGAAAACCATTAGATTGTAATGTTCCCATTATACTTTCTTTACCATGATATTGGAAATTTGTATATATTGATTTTTTTCAATATAATAAAGGGGTACGCGTGCAGGCTACAAAATAAAAGGAATGTCTCAAGAAATCAATCTTATTCAGTATGCAATTGGTAGTGCACAAATCAGGCCATGAGAATGAATTTACAATTGTGTTGGCGGTAAGTAGAGTGTTGGCAAAATCTGTCTCAGGAGTTTCGTTGTTACTCGAGGTTTGTTGTCAAGTCCAATGATTCAAAGGGTTTCATTTGTCCTAAAGTTGTGTTTGACTTGAAATGCCAAGGCGGGTTGTTAGATCTCGAAATCAAAATAACGTGGTCGTTCGCCGACAAATAGGGTTGTATTCTTTTTTCGGATAAAAACAAAACCTTTTCAATTAATGTGGCCAATGACCTAAAACTTCATTTTCGGGAGTACAAACAAAAATTCAATTCAGAAAAAATGAACGCTGGTTATTTTTCTGAACCAACGAACCCTATTGTATAATTTGCGGATTCTGTACATTTTATTTATTAAATTTTATTTTCATTTTCATTTTTATTTATTTGTATTCTATTTTATTTCTATTTTGTTATTTTTATTATTTTTTTTTTTTTCTTTTAGGGGGAGCTAGGAAACGAATCCATCTAAAAAGATCAATCTTAATTTCAAGATCAACAACTGTATCGCCCACAAATCCACAGAGGAATGAGTCGTCGCTTGGCTAAAAAATGAATTGCTAAAGTCAAAGCTGAAGAAAGAGAAAGATATTTAGAGAATAGGTATGTCCCCCCCCGGTACAAAGAAACTGGGCCGGTTATTCAAAAAAATAAAAAAGGGGGGTTAAATTTTAAATTCCCCCAAATTTGTTTTTTTTAAATGCCATTTTTGAAGCCCATTATTTTAACAGTTATAATTACGTGACATAGAATCTAAAGAGCGAAAATCTACCTTATTTGCAATGATACGTTCTTGCGTCACCATGGACTGACCAGGGAGTTCGAAACCCGCCGAGTCATACCCAAAGACTTACAAAAGTAACTAAAACTTGCTTTTAACAGGAGCACTATGGGTAATAATACTCATGCAGGGCCCGCGCAAACATGTTGTCAGAACGAAGTTGGCTACCCTGGGTAAAAAAACGATATTATTATTATATTATTAATTATTCTAATATATTGATTTTATATTATTAATTATAATTTTTCTTTTTTTGTGTCACCTATATATAGAGATACCGACGAATCTGCAAAGTCTGAGCGCATTAACAATAATGAGATGATAACAATTTCCGGACTTGTGTTTTGAGTGATAGTCTTGTGTCAGCATTGAGTTTTTTCATCATTGACTCACTTATACCCCTCGCAAAGGTTGAGGAGTGCGTCTACGTTGATTTTATTGTATACTTATAATTATTGGCCTAAAATAATACGAGTCTAGGAACATAGTCCCTCACGATTCAAATATTTGAATACCGTTTATTCTTATATAAACTCTAGATAGAATGGGGAGACGAGAGGAAATCATGTAGTTATGAGGTCAAGAGTGTGCTTTATTGCATAAATGGTGGCCTGTCGGCACGCGGCGCGTTTAAAATGGATATCGATCAAACATATTAAATATATTATGCGTGTCCTTTAAGCGTCCTATCAAAACAGGATATATCATTCAGAATTGCTTTAGGAGCAAGTAATATTGGTTGTTGGTGCGTCATGTGTGGTGTGGGCGATGGGTATGTTTGTGTGTGTGTGAGGGGTGCAAGTGTTGGAGTACCGCCACGTTGTATGTTTTGGAATTTTCGTGAAACAAATAAGCACCCAGGTACTCTCCCTATTCCTCTCGTAAGCCCATTGGCTCATTGCAGGAGAAAGGACGACGAATTCTTTAAGATTGAAGCACCAAACATACATCTTATCTCTCCTCCTCTAATATGGGCAGCATTAAAGAATTTCTGTTCTTCCTCGACATAGTTCATCAAATTCGCATTTCGAGTTGTCGATAATGTGTCAAATAGGTTATTTCAAAATATCAATTTAACGCGGAT
The DNA here is from genome assembly GCA_940671915.1 of Paracentrotus lividus. NCBI lineage: Eukaryota > Metazoa > Echinodermata > Echinoidea > Camarodonta > Echinidae > Paracentrotus > Paracentrotus lividus. Next base: position 31,059,907 of record CALNVZ010003429.1, read on the forward strand.
ATATCGATTATTAGTTATTGAAAAAATATGCTTGCCTTATATTTAAGGGAGATGTCATCAACCAAATTGCCAGGTAGTTGACCTGTCAGAACTGGGATGACTGATCGAGTGCAGCACAATATGGATGAATTTCTTGCGGAAAGAAATTAATGCCATGGATGGGACTCGAATCTGGGACCCAAAACAAGTGTTGTAAATTTACTAGCAAAATAATGGTAGAAAAGTTTAGAATTTTCTTATGTTGACATATAGAGCCGTGACCTTACATAGGCTTTATACTGCCTTATACTTTCATGATAAATTTCATTGAAATTCGCAATTTAAACAATGTGAACGTGGACCAGGACCAGGAGTGGACCAGCACTAGACCATCGCGATTTCTGATTGCTGCTGATGTCATAGCTGCTGATAGCCGTAAACAGGATCGACCGAACTTTTCATCGTTTTGGAACTATTAGTCACACAATTTTTGACATACACAAACACACACACATGCACACTAACCCCACACAAGGGCTTAAGCTAAAGTCTCGAGTCCGAAAAATGATAATCATTTCCAAAAATTTCACAAAAATCGATCCAGAATCTTTTCCTTTTTTCGTAGGACGCTTTAAAGACACCTTATTTTTTTTCCGTCGATTATTTCCACTTTTCAGCGTGCCGCGCCGCGCCACAACGCTACACTTTAGCATAAGCCCATGAGAGGGTACCAAGAAAAGCTTTCGTTTGTTGTGAGGTCAGCGCAGAAGATATGAGATGTGACATATGTGATGCGTCACGTCGAAAGGAGAGACTATTCGCAATTTTTGAAATCCATTTTATTCGATATTATTGATCCCTGATTCATTGCCTCATTGCCTTGAATTGTATAAACCCGACTGCTAAATAGTAATAGAAGTGGAGACTATATAGCCTCCTGAAGCGAGAGAGAATTGTGCTACTTGGAAATCAAAATACAAAGAAAAACCGTTGCGAAAGTGACTTCCCCTTCTCGTTACCCGCGCCAGAAAAATCAAGAACACTCGTTCAACCGCCACTGTACTCACCAAAATGCCCTAAGCAACCACTTGTTACAAAGTGAACGAAACATTGACCAATGAGGAGGCTGCATTAGTCATACAGGAACAATACCGCACGTATCACGCATGATCGAGGCAAGCGCTGTTCAATCTTCTACAAAAAAAAGAACGCTGAATTTGGTAGTGTTTCTATATCTTCGTCAATAAATGAAACGTCATGCTCTTTCTAATTGTTTAAGAAAAGTCCGCTCTTTTAAGAAAAGTGTTTACCAATCCTGGCGCTAATTAGTTTAGAAACAAAACTATTTAAACCCTTTTTGGGGTTTATTCCGATGTTTGCGTGCGTTCTCTTGAATGTCCAATCGCGTACTCTTACTCATAATAAAGCGAGTCATTTTGATCTGAACTCTGTTGGAAATTTTTAAACATAATAATGTCTATAGACTAAATATTTTGTTACAGGGGCTTTTGCATTTGTTATATTCTTGAAATATATGATAGAGATAAGCCTCCAAAAATGTTTTAATAAAATTATTTACGCCTCGACGAATGTATTTAGAATTTCTCTGTATCACGTTTATGAGTGGCTAGGTTAGCTTAAGACAATGAAAATAAACGTAAATGATTTGCTCGATCTCGTCTTTTATTGATCAAACTTGTTACCAGTAAAAGAAGATATTCAATAATTTCTAGAATGACATTATTTAAGAGTATAATCGTATTTGTTTCGTCGTGTTTAGTAAAACGCTACATTTCCAAACACATTACTTGTAAAATAAACGCAGAAATTTGCTAAGTAGCTATGGTGCTATCTCACCTGCGCGGAGGAGTCTCCGCGACAGAATACAATTTCGTCTCCGCGACGGATAATAGTATTAGAGACGTCTCCGAGACGCTTCAGCGGCAATTTATGAGAGAAATCCGTCTCCGTAATTCAGGAGACGTCTCTAATACTATTATTCTTCGCGGAAACAAAACTTCTATTCTTCTTTTGCGGCGGACGTCTCGCGGACTCATGGAACACTTTATCTTTGAAAGCTATCTTTTCTCATCCTCTCTTCTCTCCTCTCTCTATTATCTGTTTCTCTTGCCCATATTCTCTTCATTCTATGGGCATTAGCATTGCGATCGGTAATTGTTCCGATCGAGTTGCAAAATTAAACTAAATTGCTAACGCCAATTGATAATTGCATTAGTGTGAGGATTTGGATTGCCTATTTTTTGGTCAAAAATGGGCTTACGTTAAAAAGCCCGGTGGGGGGGGGGGGTCATCTCACCACATTATGTGTTACTAACGGGTCCCCGTGTCTCCGTCGGACGCTTTACTTAAAATAGGGGGGGGGGTTATCATACTCTCTACTATACTCCCTCTCTCTCTCTCTCTCTCTCTCTCTCTCCTGTCTCTTTGTTTCTCTCTTGCCCATTATTTTCTTTATTATGGCATCGCTATTTGTATCGTAGTTCTGTTCCGATCGAGTTTGCAAAATTAAACTTTAAATTGATAACGTCATTGATTTGGGTGTGAGCTTGTCCTTTTGTATAATAATATTCAAAATAGTAGCCAAAGGCTGAAAGACAAAATAATTAAAAAGGTATATCAAATATGACAAAATATGAAAAACAAATAAAACAAATCTTAAACTAACTACAACAACATTAAAGTTTAAAAAGTTATATTTTGTTATAAATTCACGGAACTTTTGTCGATAGTAAGAAGGTGATATAGGCGAGACGTCTTCGCAACGGAATCGTTTCTTCGAGACGGATAAAAAGTTTATCCGTCTTATTCCGTCGAGGAAAAGTCTCCGAGATTTCACTCACGACAATTTTCAAAATTTGTTTACAACAAATAGCGGAGACCGTCCTTCGCAAAGGAATGCGATTTTTCGCGGACGGATAACGTTTATTCCGTCCTTTATTCTGTCGAGGAGAAGTCTCCGAGATGTTTTCAAAATCTGTTCAAGCAGTTTTAACAGTTTCAGAGAATATGTCCAAAGTAGTATCGCGATCATCTCAACAACTCGTCCAAACTTTCTAGTCCAACTAAGTCCGTTCTTAAAGTTGTGTTCAAAGTAGTTTCCCAAAAAAGTGAGATACCAGCCGCAGTTATAAACTAGAATTAGATTTGCCACTCCCCCCCCCCTTAGCTCATTGGTTTCACATAATGCAATATCAACCAATTCTCAAACCATATTTTTTTTTCAATTTTAAATTAGCATCTCTTACGCGTCTTAAGACTTTAACTCTAAATACTTGCATCAGAAGTATCTATGATCACGTCACCTCTTTTGTGTGCTCTATGTTTCCCTGATGAGAAACCAAATTTGTTTATAGGGAGGTTATTATTTCCCATCAGGACAACAGATATCGCGGCCCTAAAATAAAATGCTGAAATTAACATTCATTTGGATCCAGAATAGCTAAGTCAAGCAATAAGTAGCTTTCCCCACATAACCCCCCCCCCCCCCACCCGATTGTTAGATTTGACATTCGCTTTAGGTGCTCCGCTATCCGGATGAAACAGTCTTTATCACAGCAGGTTGTGTGGCATGCAAAGCTGAGTGCGCTAAAGAGAGTTTATTCGCTATTCGCTCACACAAAACAACAAAAGCCAATAGAATATCACACCAACACATGACCGTCGAACGCCACAACAAACAAAGCATGCGTTGCTCAGGGCGGAGCTAAACGCTGAGAGGGGAAATGAGCGTGGACGTGCGCTTGTGGTCTGGAAAAAAAATTATGACCGACAAACACTCGCCGCGAAAAACTGCTTTTTTACCAATTCCCGTTCATCTATTTCACTCATTTTTTTTACAGGACAAGATGAAGCCATGGTAGAACCAGAATATAATTAAAAAAAATCTTCCTCAAATTTTTATTAGTTTGTCGATTTACTCGGATCTTTGATCTGCGACTTCTCTCTCATTTCGACAAGACGTATCACATATATGATAAATCTGAGACTTCAACTTGGGTAACATAATAGAGTATTTGCCAAAGCATAATCAGTAGAGCATCGGTCTAGCAATCTTGAGTACTTACTGGAATCCCTTTTTCTTGCTGGTCAGTTTCCTCTTAAGGTTGGAAATGGGGTATTCAAAAATTAAAAAACAAAAGAAAATTGCTTAATAGCTACTTTGATATATGTATTTTCAGATGTAATTTACATTTTCATCCAAATTCACAACATTTCCTGAGTTAATGGGGTCTGAAATATCCTTTTCCAATTTTTAGGCTAGACTGTAGGAAGTGCTTATTTTCAAAACCGGAAGTGGTCCAAAACCTATTTTATTTAGTTTAAAAAACTGGGGAAAAAAAACCAAAATAAATATGAACAGGCCCTGATCGCATAGCCAGCCAGCTGTTGCTCGTCGTAGGTAAAATCAACAATATGGTAGCCTCCACGGAGATCTAGAACCTGACTATGAGATTTTTAAATTCAGCTTGACGTTATTTGAATAATCGTTGTTTGAATAATTGCATAACGCACCCTCGCTTTGAACTTCCGATTGCTTAAATTGAAGTTTTTTTTAGAACAAAAATTGTAATAACTTAAAAAGTAATTTTTTTTTTTTTTTTTTTTTTTAAATCTTTACCAGGGATGGAGCTATGAAGAGAATTCAATGAAAATTTTTGATCTATCGGAATCTTGCAAACATATAGCTCCGTTTAGTTTCACTAGGCAGCGCCCTCTAGCGTCCGAGTCACACACCACAACGTATTATGCTATGCGGTTTTGGGGAAATAATCATTAATACATTTTTTGTTTATACGCTTAGAAGATGTATTCTCGACATGCAGTTATATATGACCTTTCATTGAAACCCAAGTGTCCTATTCAGAATTCAAGTTGCCCCACCGTACCCTGAGCAAAAACGCTCACCAAAAGTGCAACGCATTTATAATACGTGTAGAATATGTCTGACTTAGAACGTCGTTCTACAAGGCAAGAGGTCACTTATAAGTCGGGAAGATTATACAGTGACACGCCCAAACATGTATAGATCAGTTCTGATTGGTTGATTATAGCAATATCTAATGTTGGTCCACAGTACCTTGTCCAGAGAAAGTATTGAAGTGAAAAAAGCAAACCCTAATAAATATTCATAAGCTGGACTAATCGATTATTCACAGAGGGGTGTTTTTGGACTGTACTTTTAACTTTTAAGTCATTTAACCAAAATATTTGACAACAGCACACTGTTTCATGATTTTTAAAGACATATGAAATATTTAATATCAATTAAGTGCGTTATTTATTAGTTGGTATAATAAGCAAAGAATCAATACCACAGAATTTGCACCTTGTGACACAATGGAATAACCATGACGTCATCGTTAGCCTGTGAGCAAAGACGTCATTCCTCTATACAATCGCGATCGTGGGGAGAAGCGAGATGAGACGATCGGAGCTATATGAATAATAATTTGAAAACTTTCTGATGGAAAAAGATTGAAAAGCTCTGATAACATCAGACACTAGCTGTTAATTTTCATAGGAAACAGACTTAATATTTAAGAAGTATGCATTTTCAAATTTGAAGTGACAATTTTGAAGAATTTTTGCGGGGAACATCCGCAGTGTAAACACTACTAAAACTGTTATCATCATGTAGCAAATCTAAGCTTTTTATTGGTATATGATGTGTAGGGATGCAACCTATTTACATAATGACTAATTTGATCGGACCATGCGTTTCCACCAAATAATACTTAAGTCAAATTTATAGTAATGCAATGATGCTTGGAAATACTTTAACTAAGAATGACATCATTCCAATCTCCATTTAGGCTAGTTCACATGAAAAATAAGCTCTTTTATTATCAAATTTGTCAAGGTAGTAAAATCTCTGAACAATTAACAATCTATATCAGTGTGAAGCACATTGCAATGTTCATGTAATGCGCTATATAAATGTAACATATTATTATTATTATTCTTATAATTTCTTGGGGATAAACTTCTGACCCCAAATGTACTCTTTCGGCTCCACAATCATTTTGCGTATGGCATTAATTTCTTGTGTTACTTTTGTTTGTCCCCGCTTTCACTAATGGGGATCCCGAAAATAACCTCTTAGACTTTCCCCAAACGTTTTCTTTTTTTTTTTTTTTTTTTTTTGTTTTTTGTGTTACCTAGCAGGCGAATCCCTCAGCTCGCTCCGAGGTAAATGCATTTTTAGAGAAAAAAAAGGGATAAATAGTGTATCTACACTTGGGCGCCCCATACTAATAGATAATGCAGTGTGATCGTTTCCGGAAAACAATCCGTTGTTGGTATTTTTAATATAAATATCGCGATTAACGCCCAGCTGAACAATGCGCCCGCTTTTTGAGAGTGATGCTGTAGTAAATTAGCATCTGAATTGGCAAATTGCTGAGATGGCTGTTTTGGAGGATGAAAACCAATTGCATACACATCAGCTAAAGCTTTTTTAGAGGATTAAGTAATGTAACTCGGTTCGAATTTGTTTTGTTACGCACTTATTGATGTCCACCGAACGTCGTGTAGGGTGTGCCCCAGCGGTCTTGGGCGTACGCTCAAACCTACGATATAACTGTTGTGGCGGTGTTAATACGAGCCAAAAAGATGCAAAAGATATTACGTGTCAGCTCTCTACACAGAACAACAGTCAGGTGAGAAATTAATAATGTATATCGTGCTGGGAATACATTCGGGATAAAAAAGGGCAAGTCTTCGCTTATCAGCTTATCGCTTATTAGCAAAAAGTGAAAAAAAGAGGGACATTCAGACTTAATCAGATTCTAATGCAGGCTGAGGGGTGGGGGTGGGGGGGGCAGTTACAATACAAGTTCGACACTTGGTTTGTCTTTTGAATTTCTAACAGCAATCACCATGATTGCAGGTTTATTGGCATTTCCAATACAGACGGGTATAGGATTCTTTGTATAGTTATTCTTAGTCTAATATTGCGTTCCTGACTTAAGTTTAGCTAATCATAATTCTTTATCGGAATAATAACTCCCTTCTTTTAAAGATAGTTTTTTAGAAAAGTTACAAAACAGTATGTTTTAACTTTATACAACCACTTATATTAAAAATTGTTTGAAAAAAGGGGGGAAATATTTTCGTAAAAAAGTGAGAAAAAAACATTCTTCTCATTATCACTGTTTTCGATTCAGTCTGATTTCGCAATATCACAAGCGTTCAGACAATTTAATACTCTTTATTTTGACATCAAATTAATGGCTATGTGTGTTGAAAACTGAATTCTGCATTTTATTCAAAATATAATTTTATGTGAAATGGGCACTTGTATGACGCCCCCCAGGCTGTAGGACCTTATGCAGCAGAGTGCACTGCCAGATGTTTAGTTTGTAAATGTGGCTCTTTGTCATGTTTTTTTTAGTACTCACGGGCTCAAGTATCTCGTTTTCATCTACTCAAAATCCTGTCGGCTGCCCGACTATCTGTCATTCAAATGCAAATGCCTTGTAGGGTTATAATTCATTCATATCAATACTTTTCTATAATATAGGTCTTATTTGGATGCCCCAGAGAGAACTTAGATCCACATGTACGAAACAACCAATGATGATAGGCACAATATCAACATCAGCGAAATGGCATCTCCCTTGACAACAGGCCTTTAATGATGGAGATACAGAAACTTCAAACAGATGCAAACACAAGAGAGGAGCCTGAAGAGAACCATCTAATGTAAAAGGTAATAGTGAGGCGATACTGGTTCAATTTAGGCAATTCAAGAGGTCATAACCAAGCAAAAGGCCATGGCATTTGTTGTATTTTCCTTTTACAAAACAATTTGTTTGAGAGTTCATACATGTTTAATTATGAAAATTATTTTGAACAAGTAGGACATACAATGGATCCTGCTAGGGCCTGATTCACTATAGTTGCAACGTTTATTATATGATATGAATTATTATTTTGTTCATTGTTGTAAGCTGCTAAAATGTGAGGATTGATTATATTGAAAACCCTAATAACAAGATACTGATTGCCTCTAGATCATCTTGACATTGATTGTTTATTGCATTTTGTCATATAGGTATAAAACAAAGGATACCATGAAGCAGGGATGATCACACGAGAAGAATACAGAGCAGAGAGAGGATGCAGAACAAGGCTGGATAGACAATGGTCAATCTTCAAGTACCCAAAACCTAGCTGGTAAAAAAAAAAAATACAAGTACGACCTCTTCTCTTTTCTTGTCTCTAAGTTTTAAGAATTTTTTTCAAAAACTCCCTCCAGTTTTTTTCCAAAGACGATGCCCTGCATTTCAGGACATGTTCAGGACCATATTCACCGTGATTTATAATAAATATGTACACTGTTTTACTATGATTCAAATGCTGCCCACTTTAAAACAAATTGACATGTACATATTTTTTTATTTTTGAAAAAAATAAGCTTTTATGTTTTGTCTCATTTTCACACCATTCGATTCTGATGGAGAGTGATCAATTGTCAGCCCCCACCCCCCCCGTGCGCGCACCCCTGCAAATCCATACCAGCCGTCATACTTTTTTCTTTCAAGTTCCCAACTTGTGACACAAGTTTGAAAAAAATTGGAAACACTTCACGTCAGCCTTTTAAATTTCGTCACTTTTAGGGCACGGCATTTCCCTCCAAAATTTAGGGCACTTTGTCCAATTCAAAGGGCATCCACGGCCATTTTTTCTCATAAAAAGGGGATCCACGCGCCATGTTTGTCTTATGAAAAGGCATCGAAGGCCTTTTTTCTCTCTGAAATAGAGCAGGTTACTAGGCAGGTGTGATTTTCTGTTAAAATACTACCCTTTCGTTTAGTAAACACAAAAAAGTGTGGTGATTTCTGTCTAATAAAAATAGTTCTACTGCCTTTCTGTATGGGGAAACAACAAAATTCCTTCCACAGTGATTTGGTGATGAGAATTCTGTTTGGCTGTCCATATAATGTAACTATCACTGACATATGTGTTTAAGAATAATAACGCTCATAACCAGCACACCCAAAACACAGGTCAGTGGGAATGAAACAAACAGGGATGTCTTGCTATGTACAACCCCTGTCAGATGGCCATAACTCCCCAGGAGGTCATGGGAGCTCTGCACAACCTCTGTATAGGATTATCCAATAAAAGTTATGGTCGTGTATTGCTTTTAGAGACTTTGATGTGACAAAATAGTGACATATTTCCCATTTTATTGTTGATCTTAAAGTCTTTCATGAAAAGGCATCAAATAAATTTCCTAAAAGGGCAGTTCGGCCACTTGGAAAAAAGCAAGGCAAAATGGCCTTGACTTGATCTATTTCCCTTGGCATCCACGGCCAGCGACATGGGCATGACAGCAATGCTGTCGATGGCTGTGGTGAATTTATGCCCTGCCCGTTGTCGTGTTACTCAACATTATGTAACCGCATGTCAGGCCAAAATTGAACGAAAATCATCATTTTGCATGTTTTGGTACAAAATACTGCTTTCCTAAATTCCTTTATAAACACTGATAATTGTGCCTTCTAAGCCTTTTGATTGACAAATTTGTCTTAAAGGGATGCAGTAACATTGAATGATATTCAAATCACATTATTCGATTAGCTTATTTTGCCAACATAATTCATAAACACTTAGGTCAGTCTGGTATCTCTAGCAAATTGCAAGCTAATTGCTTGCTTTCCTTCAGAATATCAATGATTTCATACTCAAAATTTATAAACAACACCGCATGGTTTATAAAACCATGGTGCTTTTCACACACCCATTTCCTGTTGTTAAATTCCCCCTCTCTAGCAGCGCCTGGTTTAGCTCTCAGCGGACGATGGGTACTCGGTGTTCGGCTCGTATGCTGGGCATTGTTTGTTACACTGTTTTAAGTAGTAAATGACTTCCATTTGATCTGAAACTTTCAGTAGTTTTTGTTTACTGTGTGGAGCAATATAATTCTATTAATTCAATCGGTATAATGCTCTGTTTTTGAAAGCTACTTAATCCCTTTAAATCACAAACATTTTCTCAAGCATAACAAATTACAAAAAAACAAGAAGAACAAATATAATAAATATGAAAACAAATAGAATACATAAGTAATTCACAAAACAATAGAATACAAAAGAATAATTTTGAAATTTCTGAAACTGTTGACTTTGCTACTCAACAACTTTAAGAAAAAAAATTGGCTTTGATAACTATGAATTAATGACATATAAACCGATTTCAATTTAAAAAAAAAGCACATAAGAAATTGCATAACAAAATGCAATCAAATACCGGTAGCACTAATTCGCATAAACTAAATAAGTTAAATTTTTTGAAAAAAAATATCGCGATATCCTTTACATGTGCAGCGACGTTCGTGCCAAAATTTTGCAGCGACGGACTTTCACGGCCGACAATATCAGGGGGGTGTGTCAAACTGACCCCCCGCCCCCCCCCCCCCCCCCCAACCAAGTCACAATCTCCTCTTAAAAGCCATGTCAGAATAGGGTTAAAGACCGAAAAGACTCTTCTTGCTGATTGCACTTTTTTTGTAGAATTTGCTTTTGTAAGACAAAAGTTGTGCTAAACTTATAAGCGGCAGTAAGCTAATTGAAATTACACACATCTATTGTGTCGGTTGCGCTGAATTCATGGCTGATGTGCGAAACCATAGAAAAGCATGCGCAAAGTACATTTTTTTATTATGTATAGGAAACTGGTCATATTCTACAAGATCTACAGCACAAATGGGATGAAAAAACTGCAGAAGAAACCTGATTTTACTACTTTATGGAAAATACCCGAACATTATATAGGATGTGACTACTCTCATACATAAAAAATGTTTCACAAATGACCATTTTATTTGACACAGACTGTACATGTTAATCACACGTAGGAGAAAACTATTCAAGTGGCATCATGTGGCAAGAGGCAAGACATACAAGAAAGTTTTTATGACCACCTAATTTGGTAACGCGCTCTACACATAGACAAACCCGAACGTCAGCAAATTCTAATCAATCAACTAATCATAATGAGAACCCATACAGGAGAGAAACTCATATGAGTGTTACGCGTTGTGGCAAGAGCAGATGCTGCTCGTAATACCATGTGCCTCAGACATTTTGGAAACCAATGTCACAGGAAAAGGTCCATCATTGTTCAGATGCTTTTAATAAGGAATTTAATCCCTTCAAAAAGATCTGGAGAAAAACATAGAAGCTAACACCGGGAGAACACCCATACAAGTGTTCACTTTGCATTTAGACCTTCAATAGAGATTCCCATCTCTCAGTTTGTATATAGAACCCACACATAAAAGAAACCATAGCTGTACTTCATGATCAGTTTTGCCAATTTTAAGTAAAGAATAAACTGGATAGAGTGACCTCAATAGACATGTAAGAACACAACAGGAGATATAAAAATAAGCCCTACATGTATCAGTTTTCAGTCTGTAACAAGGAGTTCACTGACCAGATAAAACCAAACTTATGCAATTCAACATTTGAATAACAATGACTTTCAGTTTTAATGTATTTATCATTTGCTCTTTCAAACAGTTCTTTTACACTGTATGACAATGATGCAGGATTCAAATCCTGGATATCATTATAGCGGAGTATCTGAAAGGGTTGTTTATTGTTGTTTTACTGGTCCTAGAATGTTTATACAAAACATTGAAAGAATCTTGATTTTTCTTCACATGGGGAAGACTTTTTGAAAAAAGCACTGAGCGTTCAAGAGCTACACATCATTGTTATGTAACTAGGTCCTGACAGCTATGGTTGGATATGAATGTCAACATGAAAATGCCAAGTATTACTTCATCTGATACATGTTATTAGTGAAAGTCATGGAACACAGAGAGTAGAAAAGCCATATTGCTGTACGTACAATTGTGGCAAGAATTTAAGTTAAAGACAATCCTCTGTAGACATATTACAACCCACACAGGAGAAAAAACGATTCCAATGTTCACTTGTGATTAAGCGTTTGCTCTAAAGACATACCGTGATGATCATATGAAAACCCACACAGCAGGAAAGCCTCATCAATGTACAGTTTGTACGAAAGCTTTAATCGCAAGGCAGAAACTCACTGGCGCATATGAGAACCCACACAGGAGAAAGCCTTATCAATGTGCAGTTTGTACAAAGAGCTTTTATCAAAAGGGAAACCTCAAGCGACATATGAGAACCACACGGGAGAAAAGCCCTATCTTTGTACAGTTTGTGGCAAGCGTTTTAAGTCAGAGACAGCCCTCTTTAGACATATAAGCACCCACACAGGGAGAAAAGCAATTCCAATGTTCACTTTGTGATAAGCGTTTTGCTCTAAAGACATACTGCGGAATCAACATATGAAAACCCACGCAGCAGAAAAGCCTATCAATGTACAGTTTGTAACGAAGAGCTTTAATCGAAAGGCAGAACTCACTGCACATATGAACAATCCACACAGGGAAAGGCCTCATCAATGTGCAGTTGTATGAAGAGCTTTTACTCAAAAGTCAGACCTCAATAAACATATGGAGAACCACACAGGAGAAAAGCCGTATCAAGTGTGCAGTTTGTATGAAGAGCTTAATCGAAAGGAAAACCTCAATACACAATATGAGAAACCACACAGGAGAAAAGCCATTCCAATGTAAAGTTCTGTGACATGAGATTTACATGGAATAAGAGTAGGACTGATCATATGAGAACCCACACAGGAGAAAAGCCTTATCAATGTACAGTTTGTCTGAATAGCTTTAATCGAAAGGCAGAACTCACTGCACATATGACAATCCACACAGGGGTAAGGCCTTATCAATGTGCAGTTTGTATGAAGAGCTTTACTCAAAAGTCAGACCTCAATAAACACATGAGAACCCACACAGGAGAAAGCCCTTATCAATGTAAGTTTTATGTGAAGAGCTTTAATCAAAAGGAAAACCTCAATACACTATGAGAACCCACACAGGAGAAAAACCATTCCAATGTAAAGTTTGTGACATGAGATTTACATGAATAGCAATATGAATAAACATATGAAAACTCACACAGAATAGTTTGTAGCATGAGAGTTTTATCTTACTATTCATGTGAGAATGCACAAAGAAAAATCCATAAGACAGTAATTTTGTTTGAAGAGCTCTAATCAAAAGTTAAAGCTCATTAGAGATTATAAGATTCCATAAAGAAGAACATATTGTACCAAGTTTTTAATCAGACCAGGTGTTGTGGTTGCAGACAACAATTTTGGGGGAGCATGATGTTGCCCGCTAATTGACTTAATTAATTTCTTGTGGTCAAATTTCTGTACTTTGTATGATAATTTAGCCCTTTTAACACGGAGGGTGGTAGTGTGAGATGTAATCTGCAAGACTGTATTATATATTTTTTTTTTTGTTAATGATATTGATTTATATATAGAAATTGATTGTTAATTTATATATCCTATATGAAATAGTACTTTTTTCTGAATTTAGTGAAAACAATCATTATGAATAAAGTGAGAAAAATTCACTTGCATTGACTTTGATGCTGCATCCTTCTAATGAATCTACAGTCGTCCCAAAAAAGAACTATACACTTTTAAATAGCGACCAGATAAGAAAAATACAGTTGTCCGCAAAATTGTTCATACCCTAACATTTTTAAGTTTTTGAATTTTGCTTTTGAATAAATGAGTTTCGTCAAACTTTTGGTGATAGTCAGTGTTACCAACATCTGAACTATTAAGAAAATTTTGATATTTTAAGCAATGGTTTATTCCAGGGGTAGTTTATTGACATATTTACGAAAAACACCATGTTCATAATTATTAATACCCTAGGGTACCCTCTCAAATTTCTTATCAAATAACCACAAATACATATTATATTCTTCAAATAATCATCTTAATTTTTTTTTTTTGGGGGGGGGAAGTGTATATAGTCCTTCTTCCTTGCTTCTGTGGGGTCTGGCCCATGTATCCTCTGGAAAACCTCCAGCTGAGTCAGGTTGCATGGTCTTTCAGCCATCCTGTAAGTCTTCAGCTTTCCAACCCCTTTATTATTGGTTTCTTGCAAGAGTTTGGATTTTTCACCTAGGAACATTCTATATCATGTTATTGAAATAGAATAACCGCACTACTCACACTATTTTAGTCCCTGATTTTACACTAAGTGCTTCTTTCAATGAGCACCAGATATAAGACACTTGGAAAAAAGCTTCCATGAGCATGACTAATAGTGCAAGATGTTTCCTTGAATTGCCAAATAAGTATACTGAGAGGCCTACAATAACACACAGAATCACACCAAAAGTCGGAATGGATACCACTGACCAGCCAGAGACGAAGGTGCCAATGAGCAAATACTGCATAGAGGATTTCTATAAAGACACTTCCCAATAGAGACTCCAGTTTTGCAGTCAGACCCACGATAGGCCTCTGGACAGTTCTCTGAGCGCATTTAAACCAGAACTTTAACTTATGGAACAACAATTATATAAGTTGGGTGACGGAAAATCATAATTCAGGGGTGATATGGACTCTTCAATTTGGCAAAAAAAAAGAGATGAATCCTTCAATCTAAAGAACAGTGTCCTGATTTTCGACATGGCATTCACATAGAACTGCTATGGGGATTATCAGTGCGGTAGCACTGGAATCTGTTCAGAAATAGAAGACATCCGGGGTGAGGACTTTTTATTATGAAAACTTGCAGAAGTATGCTTGTTAATGTTACCTTGACAGCATTGGACATACATGTTATCAACAGGAGAAGTTCAGAAGCATACAGCCAAGTTAGTCAAGAAGTAGTTCGAAGACAACAATAATAAATATCTGGAGAGGAAAATTTGACGACCCGACAGGAATCCCTTGAGAAATATGTCTGGAAGTTGAAGACTCACAAAATGGCCCAAAGACCATGCAAACCTTACACAGCCTGGAGGTTTTCCAGAGGACGCATTGGTCAAAACCCACGGAAGACATGAATGGTGTTTTGGACATTCGCAAGAACTATTTTAGGCGGAAATTGTTAAAAAAATAATTATAATCGAGACGATTAGATTTATAATTAGAATTTGGCACCCCTATAGGTGATGAATAATTTTGAACATGGCGTTTTTAGTAAATCTGTCAACAAAATATGCCTAGAATACTAAATTTCTCTAAACATCAAAATTTCCTAATTGTTCAATTGTTAGTAACATACTAATCAACATAAAGTTTGACGAAACGGATTCAGTTAGGAGCACGACTCAAAAAACTTTAAAAAACGACAGGGGTATGAACAATTTTGCGGACAACTGTATATGATTATTTGGGAAAAGTTTTATAAATATATAAAGCTCATATCCTAAACTATCATAATGAAAACAAAAAATTCTGAAAATAACGCATGCTTCAGTGAGTAATGCCCACTTTTGTAAAAGACACAAAAATTACCCTGCGCAGGAATTCACTATCCATTTTGCACCTGGTTATGGAAAGCTACGAAAAGAGTCAAAGTTAATGATGGAATCAATCGGCCAACAAAGACAAAAAATAAACTGAAGTCTAAACAAAAATCAATGATATGAAACAAAACAGTGAAAACAATACATTTTTGCATAGT
>CALNVZ010003429.1:31075490-31087302 GCA_940671915.1 Paracentrotus lividus
TGTAACAAGGAGTTCACTGACCAGATTAAACCAAACTTATGCAATTCAACATTGGAATAAACATGACTTTCAGTTTAATGTTATTATCATTTGCTCTTGTCAAACAGTTCTTTTACACTGTATGACAATGATGCAGGATTAATCCTGGTATATCCATTATAGCGGAGTATCTGAAAGGGTTTGTAGTTGTTTTTATTGGTCCTAGAATGTTTATACAAAACATTGAAAGAATCTTGATTTTTCTTCACATGGGAAGACTTTTTGAAAGAAAGCACTGAGCGTTCAAGAGCTACACATCTTGTTATGTAACTAGGTCCTGACAGCTATGGTTGGAGGTATGAATGTCAACATGAAAATGCCAAGTATTACTTCATCTGATACATGTATTAGGTGTCAAAGTCATGGAACACAGAGAGTAGAAAAGCCATATCTGTGTACAATTGTGGCAAGAGATTTAAGTTAAAGACAATCCTCTGTAGACATATTACAACCCACACAGGAGAAAAACGATTCCAATGTTCACTTTGTGATAAGCGTTTTGCTCTAAAGACATACCGTGATGATCATATGAAAAACCCACACAGCAGGAAAGCCTCATCAATGTACAGTTTGTACGAGAAGCTTTAATCGCAAGGGCAGAAACTCACTGCGCATATGAGAACCCACACAGGAGAAAAGCCTTATCAATGTGCAGTTTGTACAAAGAGCTTTTATCAAAAGGGAAACCTCAAGCGACATATGAGAACCCACACGGGAGAAAAGCCCTATCTTTGTACAGTTTGTGGCAAGCGTTTAAGTCGAAGACAGCCCTCTTTAGACATATAAGCACCCACACAGGAGAAAAGCAATTCCAATGTTCACTTTGTGATAAGCGTTTTGCTCTAAAGACATACTGCGAATCAACATATGAAAACCCACGCAGCAGAAAAGCCTTATCAATGTACAGTTTGTACGAAGAGCTTTAATCGAAAGGCAGAACTCACTGCACATATGACAATCCACACAGGGAAAGGCCTCATCAATGTGCAGTTGTATGAAGAGCTTTACTCAAAAGTCAGACCTCAATAAACATATGGAGAACCCACACAGGAGAAAAGCCATCAATGTTGCAGTTTGTATGAAGAGCTTTAATCGAAAGGAAAACCTCAATACACATATGAGAAACCCACACAGGAGAAAAGCCATTCCAATGTAAAGTTCTGTGACATGAGATTTACATGGAATAAGAGTAGGACTGATCATATGAGAAACCACACAGGAGAAAAGCCTTATCAATGTACAGTTTGTCTGAATAGCTTTAATCGAAAGGCAGAACTCACTGCACATATGACAATCCACACAGGGGTAAGGCCTTATCAATGTGCAGTTTGTTGAAGAGCTTTACTCAAAAGTCAGACCTCAATAAACACATGAAACCCACACAGGAGAAAAGCCTTATCAATGTACAGTTTTATGAAGAGCTTTAATCAAAAGGAAAACCTTCAATACACAATTTGAGAACCCACACAGGAGGAAAAACCATTCCAAATGTAAGTTAAGTTGTGACATGAGATTTACAGTGAATAGCAATATGAATAAACATATGAAAACTCACACAGAATAGTTTTTAGCATGAGAGTTTTATCTTACTATTCATTGAGAATGCACAAAGAAGAAAATCCATAAGACAGTAATTTTGTTTGAAGAGCTCTAATCAAAAGTTAAAGCTCATTAGAGATATAAGATTCCATAAAGAAGAACATATTGTACCAAGAGTTTTAATCAGACCAGGTGTTGTGGTTGCAGACAAACAATTTTGGGGGAGCATGATGTTGCCCGCTAATTGACTTAATTAATTTCTTGTGGTCAAATTTCTGTACTTTGTATGAATTTTAGCCCTTTTAACACGGCAGGTGGTAGTGTGAGATGTAATCTGCAAGACTGATTATTATATTTTTTTTTTTGTTAATGATATTGATTTATTATATAGAAATTGAATTGTTAATTTATATATCCTATATGAAATAGTACTTTTTTCTTGAATTTAGTGAAAACAATCATTATGAATAAAGTGAGAAAAATTCACTTGCATTGACTTTGATGCTGCATCCTTCTAATGATATCTACAGTCGTCCCAAAAAGAACTATACACTTTTTTAAATAGCGACCAGATAGAAAAAAAGTACTAGTTGTCCGCAAAATTGTTCATACCCTAACATTTTTTAGTTTTTGAATTTTGCTTTTGATTGAATAATGAGTTTCGTCAAACTTTTTGTGTATCAGTATGTTACCAACATCTGAACTATTAGGAAAATTTTGATATTTTAAGCAATTTGGTATTCCAGGGGTAGTTTATTGACAGATTTACGGAAAAACACCATGTTCTATAATTATTAATACCCCTAGGGGTACCCTCTCAAATTTCTTATCAAATAACCACAAATACATATTATATTCTTCAAATAATCATCTTAATTTTTTTTTTTTTGGGGGGGGGGAAAGTGTATATAGTCCTTCTTCCTTGCTTCTGTGGGGTCTGGCCCATGTATCCTCTGGAAAACCTCCAGGCTGAGTCAGGTTGCATGGTCTTTCAGCCATCCTGTAAGTCTTCAGCTTTCCAACCCCTTTATTATTGGTTTCTGCAAGGAGTTTGATTTTTCACTTAGGAAACATTCATATCAATGTTATTGAAATAGAATAACCGCACTACTCACACTTTTTAGTCCCTGATTTTACACTCAAGTGCTTCTTTCATGAGGCACCAGATATAAGACACTTGGAAAAAAGCTTCCATGAGCATGACTAATAGTGCAAGATGTTTCCTTGAATTGCCAAATAAGTATACTGAGAGGCCTACAATAACACACAGATCACAACCAAAGTCGGAATGGATACCACTGACCAGCCAGAGACGAAGGTGCCAATGAGCAAATTACTGCATAGAGGATTTCTATAAAGACACTTCCCAATAGAGACTCCAGTTTTGCAGTCAGACCCACCGATAGGCCTCTGGACAGTTCCTGAGCGCATTTAAACCAGAACTTTAACTTATGGACAACAATTATATAAGTTGGTGACGGAAAATCATAATTCAGGGGTGATATGGACTTTCTTCAATTTGGCAAAAAAAAAGAGATGAATCCTTCAATCTAAAGAACAGTGTCCTGATTTTGACACATGGCATTCACATAGAACTGCTATGGGGATTATCAGTGCGGGTAGCACTGGGAATCTGTTCAGAATAGAAGACATCCCGGTGAGGACTTTTTATGATGAAAACTTGCAGAAGTATGCTTGTTAATGTTACCTTGGACAGCATTGGACATACATGTATCAACAGGAAGAAGTTCAGAAGCATACAGCCAAGTTAGTCAAGAAGTAGTTCGAAGACAATCATAATAAATACTGGAGAGGAAAATTTGACGACCCGACAGGAATCCCTTGAGAAATATGTCTGGGAAGTTGAAGACTCACAAAATGGCCCAAAGACCATGCAAACCCTTACACAGCCTGGAGGTTTTCCAGAGGACGCATTGGTCAAAACCCACGGAAGACATGAATGGTGTTTTGGACATTCGCAAGAACTATTTTAGGCGAAATTGTAATAAATAATTATAATCGAGACGAATTAGATTATAAATTAGATTTGGCACCCCTATAGGGTATGAATAATTATGAACATTGGTTTTTAGTAAATCTGTCAACAAAATATGCCTAGAATACTAAATTTCTCAAACATCAAAATTTTCCTAATTGTTCAATTGTTAGTAACATACTAATCAACATAAAGTTTGACGAAACGGATTCAGTTAGGAGCACGACTCAAAAAACTTTAAAAAACGACAGGGGTATGAACAATTTTGCGGACAACTGTATATGATTATTTGGGAAAAGTTTTATAAATATATAAAGCTCATATCCTAAACTATCATAATGAAACAAAAAATTCTGAAAATAACGCATGCTTCAGTGAGTAATGCCCACTTTTGTAAAGGACACAAAAATTACCCTGCGCAGGAATTCACTATCCATTTTGCACCTGGTTATGGAAAGCTACGAATGAGTCAAAGTTAATGATGGAATCAATCGGCCAACAAAGACAAAAATAAACTGAAGTCTAAACAAAAATCAATGATATGAAAACAAAACAGTGAAACAATACATTTTTGCATAGTATTGATTATTTTTCTAAATTTTGGTTTAGTTTTTACTCTGCTGATTTATTCCATCATAAATTTTGACTCCTTCATGGCGTTCCATAACCAGGTGCAAAATGAATGGTGAATTCCTGCGCAGGGTATTTTTTATGTCCTTTACAAAAGTGGGCATTACTCACTGAAGCATGCATTATTTTTGGAATTTTTGGTGTCATAATGATAGTAGAGGATATGAGCTTTATTTACATATAAACATTTTACCCAAGAATCGTATTGTCTTTATTTGGTAGCCATTTCAAAAGTGTATAGTTCTTTTTTGGGACGCACTGTATAGGGCAGTATTTTTTTTTGTAAAGGCAGCTACTGATGTATGTTTAACTGCTTATTATGGTAACTGTTTCAGGGATCTGTCTGTTTTGTTTGTTTTTTTTTTATGCTTGCAAAGTGCACCCTCTTTTTTAATTTATTGGTTGGTCTCGATTTCATCCACCATTATAACTTCCAGTCACCTTGGAAAAAATGTCCAATATCCACTAAAATTACCGGTAGGTGCATTTATTGAACATGCCATTTTAATGATTCAGGGGAAGTCCAAGCTATGTGTTCCTAAGGTGATGATTTTCAACATTTGACCATTTTTGTGTGTTCTGGTAGAGAATATTCAGACCTTTGAAACAAGGTATAATTCATTATGGTTTACAATTTTAAAGTGAAAAATATAACGATCTGAAATTTAGCCCTGAAAAAATAGCATTTTTTAAATTCATGAGGGGGTTGGGTCCTGCCAAGTACTGTTGCACCATCAAACATCTTGTTTAAGTGATATGATGGTATAAAGCAGTTTATTAGCTTTAATTGGTGCTAAATTTGCAATCATAGTCTAAAAATTAACAGAGATATTGCATTTTTCCCAACGGTACTACAATATCTCTAATGCCTAATGACTTTGTACAGGAGGCATCGCTTTTTTAGGTCAAATAACAATTGTTGAGTCTTCCAGGGTACTATTGTAAAATCAAACCTATTGTTCAGTGATTTCATGGTATGAAGCAGTTTATAAAATTTAGTTTGGTACCAAATTTACAGTCGTAAGCCAAAATTTGGCAGAGAAATTCCAGTTTTCCCCAAATCAACCACAAAATGTAAAATTTCCCATTGACTTTGTACAGGCGTCTCCGCTTCCGTACTGTCCCAAATGTAAACCATTGTAACTCCACCAGAATGCTATCTAGCACAATGAAACTTCACCGGGAGCTAGCACAGTAACATAGCTTCAAAATGATATCAAATTTGTTACATAAACAATCTTACTTTGGAAAAAATTCATAAATTAATGCTGAAAAATAGCAAAAAGCGTAACAGCATCACCCTATTTTTGGGTGGCGAGTTCATAACACACGACCATTTTTTTTAAAAATGTGTTTGTGCTACAGAGCTCTGGTTAAATCAAATATTGATGGTTTTATCAGGAACTTACTTTTTGTATTGTGTTTATCTGTAATGAAACATGTGATCTTGTATACCTATTCATGTCTCTCAACTGACATTGTTGTATATCTTTATCATTATATTATTTTCTTGTATTTAAATGATATGAAGTTGTTAATATTTGTTGTTAATGAATAAATTATATACAAATTTAAAAGACTGTCTTCAAAAATCAATCTTCTTACACGATGCAAGTTTGTATGCAAATGGCATAGAAGTAGAAATAGTTTGTTGTTCCCAGACGTTTGTTTGTCCTATAATGAAATAGGGTTCAATGATCGGAAGGTTCACTTTTCTGAAGGTTTTATTTTACTAAAATAAAATAGAGTTCTTGAGTTTTGAAATCAAAATAATTTTACAATAATACAGAGATGCAAATTTCTACTATGCAAATGCCGTTAGAATGAGTCGTCACTTTGGCCTGAAATGATTAAGTGGATGCTGAAGAGGAGCAAAAAGAGAAATGTGTAATAGGTACCGGTCATATACAGTGTGTATCAAAAATGATGGTAATTAATCCAATGTTAAAAGGGCCATATTGAAGCCCCATTTATTGTAGCAAATATATTTGTAACATATAAAATTTAAGAGGTAGCCCCGCCTTCATTTACAATGATACCATTCTTGCCTGATCACAGATGTCACATACAATGAAGTACATTCATTGCAAATGCTGCCATACATCAAATCAGGTTTGTGTTTGATGATGTCTTGCAGCATTATATTCTTTTAGTCTTTCACCCTTTACTTTGATTATGTGCGCCATCTGCTCTTTAATTTTATGATACATATTAATTACCAAAATAAAGCAGCTAGGAATTAACATGGTCCCTCTCAAATTGGATTACCTTTATTTTGATACACACTGTAGATAGGGAGAGGAAATGGAATGAAATGAGAGGGTATCAAGAAAAAGCTTTCAATTGTTGTGAGGTCAGCTCAGAAGATATGAAATGTCAAAAATGCTCAATCTAAAAGATCAACTTGGGTTTTATATAGAGTTTTTGCATATGAAAAAGGGCTTTCACAATTATTCTTACGATCGTTTGCGATCATTTAGTCACATATTATGTTGCACACAATCGCAACGATTGTAAGCAGTCGCATCACCAATTGTGAAAGGGCTAAATAACGTACAATCAGGTAGAGCACAGGTCTAGAAATCTTGTGACTTTGGTTCAAATCCTGATGGAATCCCCTGTTTATTGTTTGTCAGTTTTGCTCTTTATTCAAATTTGTAGTAATGCTATGATGTTTGAAAATACTTTGACTAAGAATGGCATAAAATTCCACCTAGAATATTCATCATTCCAATCTGCATTCAGTTCGCATGAAAAAATAAGCTCTTTTATTTGACAGCAAATTTGTCAAGGTAGTAGGCCTACTAAAATTTCTGGACAAGTTAACAATTTATATCATGTTAAGTGCATTGAAATGTTCATGTAATGTGCTATATAAATGTAACGTATTACTAGTATGATTTCCTGGGGATAAACTTCTGACCCCAACTGTACTCTTTCGGCTCCACAATCATTTTGCTTTGGCTTTAATTTAGTTGTGTTACTTTTGTTTGTCCCCGCTTACACTAATTGAGATCCCGAAAATATTACCTCTTAGACTTTCCCCAACGTTTTCCTGAGGAAAATAATAAGGATAAAAGTTGACCAAAAACCAACAATGCCTATTATTTGCCCCCCCCCCCCCCCCCATATTTCCGGCCCTTTTTTGTTTACCCTATGGGCCAAGTCCCCCTCAACCCCGGAAATGCATTTGAGAGGGGAAAAAAGGGAAAATATTGTGTTTACATTTGGCGCCCCATAAATATGGATAAAGGTTATAGTTTGATGGTTTTCCGGAAAAACAATCAGTGCTAGTCATGATAATATAATTGTTGATTAACCCTAGCTAGCTGAAACAATGCCGATTTTGAGAGTGATGCTCAATAAATTGGCATCTGATTGGCAAGTTGCGAGAGCAGTTTTAGAAGATGAATACCAAGCTACCGCTACAGCTCTGAATAAGAATGTAACTCGGTTCGAGTTTGTTACACACTTATTTGATGTCCACCGAACGTCGTGTAGGGTGTGCCCCGCCGGCGTGGGCGTACGCTCCACCCGTGATACCGCTGCCTCTGTTAATACGAGCCAGCAACAGCGGATGCAAAAGATTTACGTCTCAGCTTCTACACAAACAACAGACAGGTGAGAAATCATATTTTTTAACATGTTGTAAATAACATTTGGGATTAAATAGAAACATTTGCCAAAAAAAAGGATCATTATAATTTCAGCTGGCTTCTACACAAACAACAGACAGTTGAGAAATCATATTTTTTAACGTGTTGTAAATAACATTTGGGATTAAATAGAAACATTTGCCAAAAAAGAGGGTCGTTATAATTTCTGCTGGCTAATTCATTGTCGTGTGGAGCCGATGACGTTTAGATCTCTAACTTGTTAAGTCTAACAGTTAACTCTCTAACTTGTTATTCTGTTTAAAATAAAAGTTGCAGAATTAAACTTCAATTTTACTAGTTTTAGGGGCATATCACACAGGGTCACAGGCAACAAAACCAGGTGGGATTATGTGTATGGAGAGATTTAATGTGAAGACTTTCAGAAACTGAATTTTATTTTTCATTATAAATTGAAATACAAAGTTTTTTCATTTGCTATGAATATTTTTGATAAAAGATATTGAATGTAAAAACCTACTGTGTAAAACATGAAATTTTACCTGCATGAATGTTGCTTTCCCAATTTTCAATGATACTAGACCTGTAGAATCTGGTTAACTAACTTCAAGATGTAACTCCTCTAAATTAGACGAGACTCTCCAGGCGTGGATCAAGAGACTGACTTTTACGGGGGACAAAACATCAACTTTGAAACATATTATCTATTGGGGTCGCTCGATCAATCTCCCCCAAAGATTTGACAAGCAAAAAGAAAAAATGTTTTTTTTCAAATCTTTACGGGGGTCGCTCACAAAGTTCATGTACAAAAGGTATGCTGTTTTTCCAATCTTACGGGGGTGCCCGCACCCTCCGCCCCTTTGCCACCCCCCCCCCCCCCCCCCCCCCCCCTGGATCTGCGCCTGCTCTCAGTCCTGAAAGTAACATGTATCAAAGATATTGACAAGTAAAACAGTGGAGTATTGGTATAATTTTCAGGGGCCTCAAGCAACTTCATGCAATATTTGCTAAGGTTTATAGATATAGGGTTCTATCTGAAATGTTGATGCTTTTCTGCTATAGGTCTCATTTGGAATTACCAGAGAGAAACCATGTTCCAGATATCAATGATGATGGGCTCAATTTCAACAACGGCAAAATGGCTTTTCCCTTGACACAGGCCTTTAATGATAGAGATAGAGAACGTCAAACAGATGCAAAGACAGGTGAAGAGGAATCATCCAATTTAAAAGGTGATGACGAGGCAATACTGGGTTAAATTTGGGCAATTCAAGAGGTCATAAACAACAATTTTTTGAGAGTTCATACATGTTTAAATTATGAAAATTATTTTTGAACCAGTGAGACATACAAATGGATCCTGCAGTGGCCTGATTCATATACCGTATGTGTACTAGTAGCCGATCACCCATGTATGCGCGCTGTAAAAGTGCAATGACCCGTAAAGACCGCTCTAGTTTTTTAATGCGTAATGCCCATTTCACGCGCGCCGACGACCAATGACCGCTAGCCTTCGTAGTTGTATACACACAGAATTTTTGTTTCTCCGTAACCTAGTTTTCAGAAAATATGTGTGTAAAATTACCTTATTTTTACCATACTGGCCCCCTATGGGCAAGTACAAACTGGAGCGTAAAAATTTACTTTCTTTCGAAATCGAATAAACCTCGTCGTAGTTGATTAAAAATCGTAATTTTATTCAAAAAGTTAGAAAATGGGTTCTGTTAGCCAAACTACGTCTAATGTCCACCGTAGAATGACGACGCAGAATAAATTATCGCCGTTTATATCAGACATGAACATTGAGGTGGTCCTGTACTAGTAGCCGATCACCCACATTTAAGCCCGTAATTTGGCTTTTATTGTAATTCTGTAGTATTTGGCTGAACGCGTTTAGGAAAAGGATGAGGATGATTTATTTATTTATTCCTTTATTTACTTATTTAGTCATTTATTTTTTTTAACAATATATTTACGTATTCATTTATTTATTTATTTATTTATTTATTTATTTATTTATTTATTATGTATTTATTCATTTATTCCTCTTTCAATCTTTTAATATTTACAATGACATTTGTATAATTTATATTATAGCGATTTAATCAATGTTTACAATACTCTAACACAACATGAAATCTAAAGAGGAGGATCTAGAAACCGACTTAAAAGCAGAGCTTGTACAGTGAATTGCCCCCCTTAAAATTACATAGCCTAGTAATATCATAAATAATGATTGAAATCATGATGGTGTTGATGATTATCGTCATTGAAAAAAGAAATGGGAAAACATAAGAGTGATCGAGAAGCGATGATGATGATGATGAAATAAACGAAATGTTTCATAGAAGAACAATGATGATTTTAATGATGATTATAAAGCAGGTCTAATGATGGTTCGACGTAAAGAACTTTTTTGACATAATATTTTAAAATTATGTTACGGTATTAAAATAACAAATGATGATCAAAAGGGAATCTACATGGAAATAGAGATGATGATGATGATAATGATGACGACGACGATAATGGTGATGACGTATTCATGATAATCAAATAAGAAGAGAGGGTTTTGTTTATAACAGTCCTCAGGAAAAGATTAAAATAGAAAGAAAGGCCTTATCTTTGGTCACGAGAGACTCAGTATAGTACTAAGATGATGATGATGGAAATGATAATGACACAAAGACTTGATGATGATATAGGCTAGCTTAATCGATGGTGAAGATGGTGGGGGGAAAACACAAAACAAAACAAACGAACAAAAATAATGTGCATGATGATTACCATTATGACATTTTTGAATGAAATTAGAATTTGTGATGAGAAAGACTTGGAAAGGAGATAGAGGTGAAAAGAAGGAGAAATACATAAGAGATTGATGACGATGGCGATGAGGATTATAATAATTCTAACGATGGTAATGATGAGGACGATTTATGTAATTATGTAGGGACGATAGTTACAATTTAAACAAAAATAAAAGGAAAGAGTTGATTATTAGATATAATTTGAAAATGCTCCAAATTCAATATCCGAAACAAAGGTGAAAGGAAATCCTTTTTGCCATTTCGATCTTAAATTTAAGAGGCGCCCAATTGACCTGTAACTTAGGGGATGTCAAATTGATCTTGAACTCAGGGGCACCATTTTGATTTTTAAACTAGGGGGCTCCAAATAGACCTAAAACATGTAGGATCTTATAACTTTTATTGGGTGCCAAATTGATGAACCTGTGGGCGCCAGAGTGATCTGAAACTAAGGAGCGTTAATTTTATCTTGAACATAATTCTAGAGGCTCCAAATTGATTTTAAACCCATGGGCAACAATTCGATCTTAGACATAGGGGGCACCAAATCGACCTTATACATTTAGGGGGCGCCAAATCGACTTAAACTATAACTAGAAGTGAAATGATATGGGTAATTGAAAAAAAAAACAGTATTGGTATTCAGCATGAATCAAGGACATTTTTGAAGGTGTGCAATTTATAGATTAAAAGTTTTTAAAAAGACACGTTTATGATCTAAAGCTGAAAAAAAAAGGAAACGTTATTTTAAACGGCTAAAGGAACAGATCTTTAGAGCTTCAGAAAAGGAAATCACTATTTTAAATGTTTAATTTAAAAGTAACCGAGAGTTTAAAACACATCGCGGATTATTTACTGAATAAATTTGAATGCTTAATGACGGGGATTTTGATTTGAATGATAGTAACTAAGCGAACGGACCAAGTAGGAATTTGAATGACGAATTTGACTAATATTTGTTTTCTTTGTTGCAATTTTACTTGAATTTATTTTGAATAAATCTAATACCGTTCGTGTTGCATCGAAATGGCAGCTTAATCCAAAATATGATCTTATATCTGAGGTGACGAATTTAAAAAATGCAATATCACAGCAGTATTAGGGGCAAAATACTTTGTCTTTAGTGTAAAAAAAAAAAAAAAATTCAATTAAATTCAAATTGTTGTTCGTCTTCTGTAAAATAT
>CALNVZ010003429.1:31090766-31104033 GCA_940671915.1 Paracentrotus lividus
ATGATATGCCTAACTTGAGTTATAAATGACATATGGCACTCAAATTTTGTACACAATAGTATTTTGACATCCTGAATTCAAATATTACCAGCCCCAACCGCTCCGACCACTCGGTTGGCCGCCATCTTGAATTCCAAAATGGCCGCTATTGAAAACCATGTAACATGCCTAACTTGAGTTATAAATTACATGCCGTATTGAAATCTGGTACAATATGGTATTTTGATACTTTGAATTTAAAAACTATCTGCATATAGAAATCTGACCACTTTGTCGGCGGCCATCTTGAATTCCAAAATGGCCGCCATGAAAATCATTGAAAATGCATAATTTGAGTTCTAAATGACATGTCACACTGACATTTGGTATACAATTGTATTGTGAAATCCTGAACCCATATATTGCCAACTCATAGCGATCTGACCACACAGTGATCTACCATGGAAATCATGGAAAATACCTAGCACATGAAAATTAAAACACTGATGGTGGTATCTCACTTGCCATGAAATGGATTTGAGATTTGAGACAGATTCAAGACTATATGATGGAGATGTCTCTGAGAAGTTTCATTAGTCTCCGCGACATCTCATGAGTTTCTGCGACGTCTCATGAGAAAACAGAACATGTTCATGTCTATGATTTTTTTTTTCGTCGTGGAGACGTCGTCATTAATAACTCATGACAGGCTTTACAGATTTTCAATATTGCAATTGCTGCTTTAAAATGGCGGCCAATATTATATTCACAGTCATGTATAAAATCAAGATATAGGCTCATCTGAAATTAGCTTGTCAGTTTACCCACATGTACCAAGTATCAGCCCCTCCTACCATTTTAAACTAAAGGTAGCTAGGCCACTCATGATTTTTCTTCTTCTCCACACGATAAAGCACTATCTATTACAACTTTTTACTATGGAGTTGTACTCTGCAGTGGGTAAAATATTACCCAAAAGATCGCATTACCCAATTTCTGGTTGAAGGCAAAGCCAGCACTGAGGTGAGCAACCCCCTAAAAAAGTGTCCTTCGGCCATTCTCAGTTGCATTTGGTTTGTTATTATCTTTTGATTACGTTGTTTAGTTGATTGCCGTGTTGGATAGTGTAGGATGCTTGTTGGGAATTACACCACGGTTTTTTCAACAACAAGTGTCCCAGGAAGGATAGGAGCTATCCTTACATGGAATTTGGAAAAATTAACGTAGTGGGTCGGCCTTGCTACCTCATGAGTTGACCATCTGGTTTCTTGTCCAGGTAAAAAAGGAAAAAGTTTTATTTTACAAAAATTTTAGGACAATTAAGAATTCTTGCTTCATGATTTGTCAAGCCGACCATCTTCGAATTTTGATGGGGATCATGTGACATGTGGTTGATCACAAAGGGTAATTTTTAATGGTCAAACAATGTTAGCTCCATTTTCGTGACGCATATCTTTGATAGCAAGTCGGATTTCCTATTTCATGGTAGCATCTGGTTCAATGCGGCCCGACTGACTGGTCGGATGTGGCACGACATTGTATCAGGGGTAATTTTTCAGTATCACAATTTCAGTCTCTCAAGTTAGGGCATATCAATATTTTCTTGGCGGCCGCCGAGTGTAATTGCCTGTTGCCGGCCTGATATTTGAAAATTTCAGGTGTCAAAAACCCAATGTTTTCCAAATTCCAATACCAACATGTCATTTATAACTCAAGTAAGGCTATTCTGCCAATGATTTCAATGCGGGCCATTTTGGATCAAGTTGCGGCCGACTGAGTGTGTCGAGTTGAATTGGTGCCGCGGCCATATATTGAGACTCAGAATGTCAAAAATAACCATTGTGTACTTAAATTTGAGTGCCATTTATGTCATTTATATACTCCAAGTTAGGCACTACACTTGATTTTTCATGGCGGCCATTTCGGAATCAAGAGTGGCGGGGCCGCCTGAGTTCAATTCGATTGGGCGCATATCTGTGAATCAGAACGTCAATAACCATTGTGTACCAAACATGAGTGCCAATAGTCAATTCATAATCAAATATGGTATCAATTGATTTTCACGGCAGGCCATCTTTGGAATTTCAGCATCGGCGCCAATTGAGTGGTTGAATCGATTGGGCTCGCATATTGACATTCAGATGTCAAAATACCATTGCAACCAATCTTCAATACACATGTATTTAGAACTTCATAGTTGGGGCCACATCGATTGATTAACACTGGCGGCCATTTTGAAATTCCAGCATGGCGGCCGACTAGAAGTGATCAGTCGATGGGGCCGGCAATATTTGAATTCAGGATGTTCCAAATACCATTGATACCAAACTTTCGAATACCACATGTTCATTCAGAACCCAGTTAAGGATATTTCCAGGATTTTCATTGGCGGCCAATTTTGGAATCAAGATTGGCGGGGACCGACCAGGTGTCGGACAGGTCAGAGGCTGGCAATATTTGATCAGGAATCGTCAAAATACATCCTGTGTACAATATTCCAGTACTCCATGTCAATTACAACTCAGTTAAGGCATATCAAATGATTTCATGGCGGGCCATTCTTGGGATATTTCAAAATGGCGGCCCGACTGAGTGCTCGAATGAGTACGCGCGCATTTCGAATTCAGAATGTCAAAATCATCTTTGTACCAAATTCAGTACCATATGTCATTATAACCAAAGTTAGGCATTGTCAGGTGATTTCATGGCGGCCATTTGTGGAATTCAAGATGGCGGCGACCAGGTTGGTCGGACAGGTGGGGCTGGCAAATATTTGATACTTCAGGATGTCAAAATACATCTGTGTACAATTTTCAGTACCTCATGTCATTACAACCTCAAAGCTTTAGGCATATCATATATGATTTTACATTGGGGCCATACTCTGGAATTCAAAATGGCGGCCGCTGGTGGTCGAATTGATGTAGGCCGGCAATATTCGAATTCAGGATATCAATATCCTGTTATACACCAATTTTCAGTGCCACATGCCACTTAGAACTCAAGTTAGGCAGTTTCAATGGTTTTTCATGGCGGCCATCTTGGATTTCAAAATGGCTGCCGATCGAGTTGTCGAATCGCTTGGGGCCGGCAATTTTTGAAATCAGCGTCCAAAAATACGCCTATGTGCCAAATTTCACACTTTCTGCCGGAAGTGAACATCTATGGTCCTTATCTTACAGACTATATAAAACAAGAACACCATGAAGATGATATCATCAGAGAGAAGACTACAGAACAGAGAGAAGAAGATGCAAAACAAGGCTGGATAGACAATGGTCAATCTTCAAGTTCCGAAGACTTTGCTGGTAATTTTTTTTTTATATGAAACTCTCTCTTTATCTTGGCTCTAGGTTTTGAGAATTTTTGCAAAAATTCACATCAGATTTTGTCCAAAGGACGGTGACTACATATTTAAATAGATGTGTACACTGGTTTTAATATTGGTTCAAATGCTCTGTGAACCATTTGCTGCACAAATTTACAACAAATCTGTACAAGTACTGTTTTGTTTTCATATTTTTGAAGATAAACTCTTTATATTTTGTCTCATTTTAAATATCCCAAATATTCATGAAAATAAATGTTTATCTTTGTAGCTGAACAGTCCAATATGGATAATACAATTCAACTTTCTTATCTACTCATCAAAGAAGAGGAAGGTTCTCAAGAGTATTGTGATGTAGATGTGGATAAAGATACTAGTGAATCAGCATCGCATCACAGAATTGAAGAGGCTACCCCAACAGTTGACAACAGATTGGGTGAGAAAATCAAAATCTCGTACCTTGACTGTTTTATGACAGAGAACATTTGAGAACAGTAATTACAATGTACCGTAAATTAACCATGTTGAATCGAGGTAAGGTTTGTCCAAATTACAAAGGTGCAGTGTTTTCAGATAGCTTAAATTTAAGTTATATTATTAATGGTGTATCTCACCAAGTTGCAAAATGTTTCAAATGTAGCAAATTTGGAGAGTCAGTTCATCGGATTACTGTATGGCAAGTGTTTGCAAAGAAGTGATGAGCAGTATGTTGATAATAAAGGAAAATTTCACGAACACTCATTACTTTATAGTGAGATATCCCCTTTATGATAATAATGGTTATCTTCCTATGCACTTTACAAAAAAATTATCACAGCTCATTTATATTACTCAGACACAGGATAAAATGATTGACTGCCCCCTTTTTTGTTTGAGGGATTAAAGTCATCGTGATAAAGGAAAATAAAAACACTTTCCTTCACAGATCTGCAGTCTGATTTGAAGAGACTAAATCAACTTTCTATTCCACACATCAAACAAGAGGAAGTTTCTCAAGAGATTTGTGATGTAGAGATGGACTTCAGGCAGAATGAATCAACATCTTACCACAGACCTGAAGAAGATATTCCAACACAAGTCTTTGGTTCTGGTGGTCATGTACAAAGTTCAGAGCCTTCCTTGCAAGATATGCTACCTACATGTACAGGTATGGACATAAACAATAAAGTACAATATACATCTATATTCCGAAGTAGAAAGCTATTCAAATGTCCATCATGCGGCAAGACGTATAACTACAAGAAATCTTTTCATGACCACCTAAGTACACACTCAACCCAAGATCACAAATCACACCTGGACAAGTCAAGACCACAAATTCAAAGAACACTAGCAGGTTTAAAGCCCCATCAGTGTTCAGTATGTTGCAGGAAATTTAAGAAGAAAGGTGATCTGAAATGGACATATGAGACTGCACACAGGGGAGAAGCATTTCTAATACTCAGTTTGTGATACGAGCTTTTTGCGTAAAGAATATCTAGAATATCATATAAGAACAAACACAGAAATG
Organism: Paracentrotus lividus; assembly: GCA_940671915.1. Lineage (NCBI taxonomy): Eukaryota > Metazoa > Echinodermata > Echinoidea > Camarodonta > Echinidae > Paracentrotus > Paracentrotus lividus. The sequence goes on from CALNVZ010003429.1 coordinate 31,095,584, forward strand.
TTCAATTTGCGGCAAAGAATGGACTTGGATGAGCAAACTAAAAAAAAACATGAAAGTACACACAGGAAATAAGTTGTATCGGTGTTTCTCTGTAAAGAGGAGTTTACTCTAAAGAGAACATAGAAAAAGACATATGAGAACCCACAAAGAAAAAATGCGTCACCATTGTTCGGTTTGTAGCGAATGTTTTTCTCAAAATGGACACCTCATACAACATAAGAGAACCCGTACAGGAGAGCAACCATATGAGCGTTCAGTTTGTCACAAACAATTTACTTGAAATAACCATTTCCTCAGACATATGGAAACACATGTCACAGGAAAGGTCTATCATTGTTCAGTTTGCATTAAGGAATTTTCCCTCAAAAATGATCTGGAGAGACATACAAGAGCGTGCACAAGAGAACGGCCATACAAGTGTTCACTTTGCGATAAGACTTTCAAAAGAAATTCCCATCTCTCAGATCATATGAAAACACACACAGGAGAAAGGCCTTATCAGTGTTCAATTTGTTTAGAGAAATTTTCTCGAAAAGAGCATCTCCTTAATCATAAGAACACACATACACAGGAGTAGGCCTAAATCCTCATCATATTTTATGATGAAATGGCTTTCTTAAAAACAATTGCTAAAAATACATGAGAACCCACCAAACAACCAAACTTTATGCAATTCAACATTGGAATAACAATGGCTTTCAGTATAATGTGTTATCATCATTGCATTTGCTCTTGTTCTTTTACACTGTATAACAATGATGCAATCCTGGTATTTCCAATATAGCAGAGTATCTAAAAAGGTCTGTATAGTTGTTTTAAGAATGTTTAGGTACATTCCCAAAAGTAAAACCCCTCGACGTGGCGCGAGAGCGCCGTGGCACGGCGCTTTGTGCGGCGTTCCCTTTTCGCGGCGTTTTTAATTTTCTGTTCGAAAAAGAGCGCGGGCCAATTTCAAAAGACTTCCGTCGTTTTGTTTGTTCCCTGATAAAAAAAGGGAAACATTGTATAGCTCTGTCTATGGCCATCTACGGCCATTGAATGGCAGAACACTGCGCGAGAATTAATTGTTCGGGTGTTTGCACTGAATACAGATCAATGGTTCTATGTGTGTCTTTGTGACGGGGGAGCGTGCCAGGCTTTAGGACAATACCCAGTGCTACATCAAAGACTTTAATCGCGCTTTTAAATTGGGAGCGTGCCAGGCTATAGGACAATACCCAGGGCTACATCAAAGACTTTTATCTTGCTTTTAAATTGACACGCTCTGTTAATTCTTTTTATGTACTCTATAATGATCTGCTTTAATAATCATATGAGGACAGGCCCTATTGAAGACAATAATCTGCCCACAGTCCGCTGCCCTGTAACATCATAGACATTGATTACCGCCCACCCTCCCCCCCCCCCCTCCCTGATTGTACTTTTACCTTTTCAGCTTCTTTCTTTCCCTCTTCCTCCAATGCATTTCTTCTTCGATCCTTTCCACACGAACATTCGTTTACAATGTATTATTAGACCTATAATTTGTTACTATTTATGACGACAACCAAATTATATTGAAAATTTGGCAGAATATTGTTTATTACGCTACTGATGTAGTCATACATATGAAACAAAACACACAGAAAAATGTATAAATTTCGTGTATTTTGGAAATTTGGTATGTACTGCGATAGACTGACAGTACTCCTCATGGGCCGCGGAGCATGGGGCTAGGATGGAGTGGGGGGGGGGGCTACTTTCGTCAGCAAACCTGTTAGTACAAAAACAAAAAAAAAATATAATACATTTCTGATTTATCTTGTTCACCCCCCCCCCACCAACTTGCGGCTTAGCCCCTCCCCTTTAAAAAACGCTCCGCGGCCCCTGCTCCTCAATTATTGCCAATTGCTTCTCAAAGTTTTAGGGTGGCATTTCCCTTCGCGGAGACGTCTCCACGACCGAATCGTTTCCGCGACGGGGAAAAAAAGGTATTGGAGACGTCTCCGATGTATCGGAGATATCTCCGCGACGTCTCCGCGACAGTTTTCAAAAACTGTAACAAAGCGCTTTCAAAGAACTGTCTCAAATTAGTTTTCGCAACTCATGAAACGTCGCGGAAACGTCTTGGAGATGTCCTGGAGACGTCTCCAAGACAAATTACAAAAATTGGTCGTGGGGACGTCTCCGAGACGTTTCATGAGTAGCGGAAACTACTATGAGACAGTTCTTTGAAAGTGCTTTGTTACAGTTTTTGATTACTGTCGCGGAGACGTCTCTGCGAAGTTAGACACGACCCTTACATTATAGTGATAATCAATTTTGAAAAGGAAAAGTTAATCTCTAAAGTCTTTGTCTCGGCGTCCTTTTAAAAAACAGTGCTGGTGGTGAAATACAAAAAGCCACACTCACGTTATTATCATTATTATTACCACCACCAATCCACCCCGTAGCGGATCGACAGGGCAGGAGCCTATTATGGGCGTCCCACTATTGTTTGAAAATCAATCGTTGATTATACACGATCGAATCAGAAAATTTAGGTTGATCCCCCCCCCTCCCCTTTCATTTCCAAATATCAGATCAAAAAAGAATATTTCATTCATTGCGTTTACGTGCCGACAGCTGACTAATATCAAATGCATTTTGATTGAATGAAAATTAATAATAAATTTTTGTATCACGGAAACCGGCATGTTCATCGTGGGTGGTATCTACTTCGCGTAGACGGCTCCGTGACGGAAACGTTTCCAACACGTATAAAAAGTATTAGAGACGTCTCCAAAACTGAAGAAACTTCGGAGACTGAGCTATGGCAAAGCCATGCTGACAAATCCGTCTCAAAATTGTTTCAAAGTAGTTTCCGCGAAGTGAGATACCACCCCAAGTCCAAAAATAAATTAATAAGAGGATCAAAAAAAAAAAAAAAAAAAAATCTTCTTAATGTACAACAGTGTCTTCACTGCTCAGAAAAAAAAATCCCCCATATTGCAAACAAAATTTCCCGGAATTCTGTGGCATTTCCTGAAATCTTCAAATTTGTTTAAAAACAAACTTCGCCTTCGGACAACCGTGGAGCAAGCTTGAAGTATGTCTAGTAGTAGCCCCTAGTTACGAGAACTCAACAAATTTTAAAATTGGTGTGGAGCCCCCAAATCCTTGGGGGCTTGGGGGCTACACACCAATTAAAAAAAAAGTTTATAAAAATGATTAAAAAAAAACAACTCACTCTCCCAAACATTTGACTTCTTTCTTTTGCTTCTTTCATTTTTTCTTCCTTCCCCTTTCCCCCTTTTTTCTTTTTTTTTCCCCCTTCCCCTTTCTCCCTCTTTTCGGCGCCCCTGCGTGCCAACCCTGGGGGCCCGGGCCCGTAAACCCCCCCCCCCAACATTACGCGCATGCTTAACATAATATGAGTTCATCTTGTTATTGATGTAAATAAAGAAATATAAGAATTGATGAAAATAAAGAAATATCAAATAAAAGATAAAAGATTAAGTTCTTTATTATCATATTTCTTTTTTAAAAATTGGTACAAAATAGTATATAATATGGTATATGAGAGAGAGAGAGAGAGAGAGATAGTTATTGCAGTACTCCTTAATTAAGTATCTTAATCCATGTCGTTCAATTATAAATAGGGATAATCTTCAAAGCGGCGAGCGATCACACCTTCGCACAATAGGGCCTATTCAATAAACGTCCATTCAGTCCACCGGCAACGCTTTTGAAATCGCTCGTATTTATGCAAGTCCTATTCATGAGTTTGTGTGTTTGAATACGTAATTAGCAGCTTGTACCCCTGTCTTTGTGCGGTTATAATTCTGCATAGAAATGACTATTTGACATGAAATTTTCGGCATTAATATATCATACTATCAAAATATATATTCCTTAATAAGAAAGAAAATATGTCTCTCAAAATAGTAGAAAATTGTTGGAGATATTTTGCGTTAAAATCCGTTTGGAAATTTTTTGAATAACTAGCCACAAATATGCTTTATTTTCAATGATTCGACGAGAAAATAGGTTCATAATCTTCAGCAACTCTTCAGCTTTCCAAAAATACACCAAACATGGTATTTCAAGATTTATACCAGTCAGGAGCTAGCTAAATGTGCAGTAAATACAAAACTGCTTCAATAACTGCGATCTAATTGGCTGGTCTGATTTTGAGTGTGATTTGATTGGCTGATGCGAATCTCACCACGCACCAAAGGTCATTGCACGGTCAGGTAACGGCTCCCACGTGTTTCAAAATCCCCGCTCGCATCAATCCTTGATTCAAACAGCCAATCAGAAAGCCGCATTTTCTGTATTTTGGACTTGCTTTATATTTTGCTAGCTCCTGACTGGTTTAAAAAGTAAAGGACATTAAAAGTTACTACGTTTTGAAGCGAAGATTTCATTCTTTCCAAATATGTAATTTTCTTTTGGAATCATGCAAAAATAACTACTTTTCTTGTCACTTATACCGAACTGAATATATGTTTTTATTCCATATCTTTCACCAATACTTTTACAATATTCAGATATGATAAAATACCATAAAATGTGCATGATAGGTAGGTTTAGAATTTCTTCTTTCTAAATATGTAAGAATCAGGAAATTCTGTTCACAAAATCAAAATCTACAACAGTTGCAAAATCTCAGTTTTAGCCCGAACAGCTCCGCAGAGTGCGGACAGAGGACTGAGAGAGTTGTATAAAATTCGCACTGTGGGCTTATTATAGCTCACGCTGCCCTCGGACTGCATTGTGGTTTACATTACTAATCATTCATCTCCAGGACGTTCAAATTTGAAAAGAAAGGTTTCGTTTCGGGCTGGAGGTGAAATACAAAAAGCCACACTTTCATTATCAAGTTTGAGTTTGAACGTCGATCGGGCTGGTGTAATTTGCATATACTATGCAAATAAGCACCTTCCAAATATGGGAGAGAGCACGAGCGGCTCTACAGCCTCGCTTTGATTGGACGGTTCACGGCAGTGACATTATGGTTGCTATGCTCACATTTCGCGACGAGCGTTGGAAGCGATTTTGTTTTTGAAATTGACTTTTATACGATAAATCGTATACATTTCAAGTTAACAAAGCTACAAGTACGGTGACAAATGTCTAAATATTCGACTCATACCATGTTTTTATTGCATTCATTTTGAATATTGAGTAGAAAAACAGTTGGAAACTGGGCTGAACTTTTCAGGACTTTTCAGCCCGAGTATATTCGGGCTCAGTCCACGAGTGGACAAAAGCTATCCCGAGTATATTCCGGGCTCAGTCTCCAACCGTTTAAGCTCAATTTGGCGCCCCTTAGTTTATTGTCGAAACGGCTTCCCCTCTAAATTAATAATCGATTTGACGCCCCTTAAATTTGAGATCAAATTGGCGCCCCTTTTTACCCCCCCCTTTTCCCCTTCATCTGTCTCTGTCTCTCTCTTTTTCTTCCTTCCCTTTCCCCCTTTTTTTCCCCCTTCCCCTTTCTCCCTATTTTCGGCGCCCCTGCGCGCCTACCCTGGGGCCGGGCCCGTAAAGCCCCCCCCCAAGATCCCCCCCAAGCCCCCCCCCCCCAGATCTAAAAACAGCCCGCTATAATGCAGGATAGATTATTTAAATGTCTTAACATATATGTGATTTAAGAATCCTTTAGTCAAAAAAGCTTTGAGAACAGATTAAGGAATAATAGCAGAACTTATAAAATACAAGAAAAAAAGAGCACATAGATGAAGATTTCTGTAGTGATGTTGTTTCGGTCTTGTTTGATTTTGTTGTTTGTTTGGTTTTTTTTTTTTACATCATTCTTTCTTGTTGATTTGGTGGCCCTGAAAGGGCCGTTTGGTGTGTTCTTTAAAAGAACACTGGAAGAAAAAGAAGAATTTCTCCGCCTTAGGCGTAGCTTTCTGCACTTGCCATTTACAGCCTCACGAACAAGCCAAACTCTTCCACTCGAATCAAAGTGAGGAAGGACTTGGCAACCTGTCCCTGGATCGCCCGCGGAAACGAGTGGAAGGAGTGGGGTCTGAGGTTCTGTCTCCATGGAAACTAAAGCGGCAGAGTTCGTCATGCTGGAACACCAGACCCATCAATTTCAGCAGGAGATTCTTGCCACTTGTGCCAGGTGGACTGCACGCGCAGATATCGGTTGTTTCTCGATGATGACTGAGTAGTCGTCACCGATTCTGATCCGAAATCGTTCATTCGGCACGTCTTGAAGAGTTGAGCCGGGCTTGAGGTTGCTGGCGTGATCGGTTCATGACAACCGAGTGGAGCTCGATGAGGATTTTCTCCATTCTTGACATCGTCTGATCCATCTGGTTGACCTTGCTTCTCTAGGGCGTCTATCCTGGAATACTGGAATCTATCTGGCTTGATGTTGCAGCGATATATCGTCGGCCCAGGAGGTCTCTGACACGGTTTCGCTCAACATCAGATGAAGCTGTCGCTTGGGCTGCTCGGGAGATTGCGTTGTGTCGTTGTCCATGTGACTAATGATTAGTACCATTGAATCTCACAGTATTTAAGGTCTCCGCCGGATCGAACGGTTCCATCATTTACATAAACACAAAAGAAATGAATCATCCGGCTAATTAAGTGCCTATTATCAACCCAAACATGTGTTGAACCGGATGTCTGTCTTGAATAGTTAATTCAAGATCAGTAATATCCAGGGACAGGGTGGGGGCGTGAGATCATGATCCCCGGCTATACAAATGGAGCGGCATTTTAAAAAAAAATCCGGACGAGCAAGCATTTCGACGGCCCTTTGTGTTAAGGTCGAGTCGGCGCCCCTCTAAATTTATGATCGATTTGGCGCCCTTAAATTTAAGACCAATTAGCGCCCCCTTTCCCTTCCTCTCTCCTTTTACCCCCTCCCCTTCCCCTTTTCCCCTCTCTCTTTTTCCATCTCTTGATCCCCTCTCCTTTTCTCTTTTCCTCCTCTTTTCGGCGCCCCCTGCGAGCCTACCCGGGGCCCGTTAAGCCCCCCCCCCCCCCCAGAATACCGCGAATGAAATCCGAGAACGTGTTACCCGGGAGAGATATTTTCTGGCCCCAAAATGGCGGTGTCTGTACGCGCATTGAACTTAATAAGAATATTAATGCACGAATTAAAATTGGGGGCGGGCGATGGGTATAGGTGCGGCAACGGAGCCCCCCCCCCCCCCACCCCAAAAAAAGGAAGAAAATAAGAAAAGAGGAAAAAGAGAAAGAGCACAAAATGACCTTAAACTTTGCGCCAAGCCGATTTTAAATTTAGGGAAACACCAAAGCTATAGAGCATCTCCATAAATCCCCTCTTCTATACGGTCAGTGACGGTGCAGGTGCAGGCAAAAGATTCAAAAGCCACTTCCTGCTCATTGTAAAGCGTAATAGTTTGAATACACTAGGACTTTCTCTGTAAAAGACACCGACAAAGGCATGTGTATACTATTAGATCGCTATTTTTCGGCGGCATTAATAAAGACATGACAACTTTCTTTTGAATTCAAAATAAATTCAGAGCGGCCTAGGGTCGTCTAATTGAAAAAGGAGAAGCGCTGATCCTAGGGTGGTATCTAACTTCGCGGAGACGTCTCCGCGACAGAATAAAAATTTGTCTCCGCGACGGATAAAAAGTATTAGAGAGGTCTCCAAGACGTCTCCGCGACAGTTTATGAAAAAAGTCTGAAGTAGTCCCAAATCCGTCTCCGAAAATCAGAAGACGTCTCCGCGACAATTTATATAAAAGAATAAATCTGAAGTAGTCCCAAATCCGTCTCCGATATTCAGGGGACGTCCCCGAGACGTCTCCGCGACTATTGATGAAAAAGAAATATCTGAAGTAGTCCCAAATCCGTCTCCAAGACGTCTCGGAGACGTCTCCTGATTTTCGGGGACGGATTTGGGACTACTTCAGACTTTTTTCAAATTGTCGCGGAGACATCTCCGAGATATCTCTAATACTTTTTATCCGTCGCGGAGACGGATTTTTATTCTGTGGCGGAGAAGTCTCCGCAAAGTAAGATAGCACCCTAATTGGGGAATTACTAAAACGGTGATAATGGTGGTATCTCACTTCGCGGAAACTACTTTGAAACTACTTAGAGACACGGTTTTGAAATTACTTGGACACGGTTTTGAAACTTGTCGCAGAATCGTCTCCGAGACGTCTTCTCAGTCCCCGCGACGTTTCATGAGTCGCGGAAACTACCTTGCGCTACATATGAGAACCCACACAGGAGAAAATCCTTTTCAGTGTACAGTTTGTACGAAGAGCTTTTATCAAAAGGGACACCTCGTTACACATATGAGATTCCACTCCGGGGATAAGCCTTTCGAATGTTCCATGTGTACTACAAGCTTTACTCAAAAGTCAGACCTAAATAAACATATGAGAACCCAAACAGGAGAAATACCGTTAAAATGTTTGATTCGTACTACAAGCTTTGCTCAGAATGAAGACCTCAAAAAACATATGAAAATCCACACTGGA
>CALNVZ010003429.1:31109662-31123128 GCA_940671915.1 Paracentrotus lividus
CAAACTTAAGTTAATTCATTTGTCAATGGTTGTTTTGTTCCCTCTGAAAGATGCAATTTATGTAATTTTGCATGTGATATTACAGCAAGGAATCTGACAAGCTGATCCTTTTCATGTTCTAGTTTGTGTTGATACATAATGCTGAAATGATCTTTATCTTTCTTTACAGATCGAAGACTATTTTGAAGAATATCACTCTTCCTTCAAGAGCTACAATATCAATATGCACTAGTCCTGACAGCATGGTTGACAACATGAAAGTGCAAATTATTACTACATCTGATATTAGGCTGCAAGTTATGGAACACGAGATAGGAAACCCATATCTTGTACAGTTTGTGGCCAGAGTTTTGGTATAGGAGGTACCTTAATGAGCATATGAGCCACACAGCAGAAATTACTTCTTCAATGCTACAGTTTGTATGAAGTGCTTGATCGAAAGTGTGACCTCAGTAGTTACATATGAGAACCCACACAGGAGATAGCCATTCCAAATGTTCCAGTTTGTACTCGAAACTTTACTCAAAGTCAGACCTCATAAACTATGGAACCCATACAGGAGAAAAGCCTTATCAATGTACAGTTTGTACGAAGAGTTTAATCGAAAGGAATACCTTCAAGAACATATGAGAACCCACACAGGAGAAAAGCCTTATCAATGTAGTTTGCGACATGAGATTCACATGGAAAAACAGTATGATTGATTCATATGAGAATCCACACAGGAGAAAGCCTTATCAATGTTGCAGTTTGTATGAAGAGCTGTAATCGAAAGGACACCTCACTACACATATGAGAACCCACACAGGAGAAAAGCCATTCAATGTAAAGTTTGTGGATCAGGAGATTTACATCGAATAGGAGTATGCATAATCATATGAAAAACTCACACAGAATAGTTTGTAGCATGAGAGTTTTATCTTACTATACATGCAGGGCCGTAACAACATTGCCAAGGTGAGATGCGTCTTTTTCCATAACCAAAGTTCTATTGGACTATCAGAGGATTACCATCATGAACCTATCATGGCATATACGTTGTACTAGAAAAAAGAGCGTACATGTCTTGTTCTAAAATTGATTTTCTTAGTAGTCTTTGAACTACCGTTAAAGCTTCATGAATAGACCAGGAGCAACGGACCTGGCGAAAAATGAGTTCGTTCAACCCACACCACAAGAAAAGGTTTGACACCATAGGGGGGTAGTATGGACCCCTAGATCACTGCTAGGTAGGTAGTAGTCTCAAATTGTGGTATCACTTTTTTCTACAGCCCCTTTACAAAAAATGCCGCCCTTTTTACAAAAAATATTATTTTGAAGAAAAGAATAGAATAATTTTCTAAACTCAATGAGTTGGGTCTCATATGAAACAGTATTAAATTTCATTTAAGAAAATGCTAATTTGAATGAAATTAAAACTAAACTAAATTATGTTTTGTATTTAAAAACATCATTTTTTCAATTTTTTCCAAAAAATGAATTTTTTACATATTTTTTAATTCAATGTATAAAATCTCTAAAAAGACCTGAGAGTTGTTACTTTTTGAAAATATGCCCATTGGTATGTACTTCTAATCTGTTAAAAGATTGGAGTAAAACCTTTCTTCTGTAAAAAGATATTATAGGTTGAACCTATGAACGTAATATACGTAAAATCCAAAAATCGCACGATTATGGAGAAAATCCGTATACAGTCTGTGTCAAATAAAATGGTACAGTGTAAAACATTTTTTTATAGAGTGAATGTTAATCAACGTGGTATTGTTTATTATTGTCATAAAGCAGGAATATCACTCTTTCTTCTGCAATTTTTTCATCACATTTGGTGCAGTATTTTTTGAGATATGACTAATTTTCTACAATCAAGGAAAATCCATTTTTCGCACGCCGTCCCATGCCTTTGTGTACGATTTCGCATAATGACCATGAATTCCGTGCTCCAGAACAATATAAGTGCGTAAATTCGATTTGTTCCTCGTCGCACAAAACTTAGCATGATTTTTGTTATACAAAAGCAAATTATACAGGAGAAAGCGCATCAGCAAGAAAAATCTTTTGGCTTTAATTTGGTACCATAAACACACATTATATGAAAAGATTTCACACCTAAATGATTTTTTTCCCCGACTGTACCATTTTTTTTGACACAGACTGTATACACGTGTTATACAATACATACTGTATAGTACAGTAACAATAAAGAGGAAAATGGCGAAACCCATTGCAACAGAAACGAAATTTTCAGAAATGAACTATTATGGTAATCAAAATAATATATCAAAAGTATAGAAAAAGCGAAGCTGTCGAACAATGTCTAATTTGCATAAATTCAAAATGGCCGCCATTTGCCAATGCTTGAAATGTATTATTCGGATCGAATACTCGGATAAACATAAATTTAGTTGTATTCCAATGTTTTCGGGATAGATGAATATGTTAATTAACATCATTTGGATAATTTGATAGCAGAAATGTTGTTTTAGAGACATTAAAGCAGTGGAACAATGACTAATTTGCATATTTTAGAAAATGGCCGCTATGCAATATATGTGTTGCCTGTATCTTCGGATCTAGGAGACATTGAAACACAATTTCTATGTCTATACCTATGTTGTCAGGATAGAGGAGTACGTTAATGGACAATATTGAGATCATTAGATAACATACATGTGGTCTCAGAAACATTGAAGAAGGAAAACAATGACTAATTTGCATAACATGGCTGCCATTCAGCATCATTTTGCCTGTATATCCCGATCTAGGACTATTAGAAACACAATTTTTGTATCGAAACCTATGTTTTCAGGGTAGATGAATACGCTAATTGACAGTATTGAGATTATTAAATAACATAAATGTGGTTTCAGAAACATTGAAGAAGGAAAACAATGACTAATTTGCATAACATGGCTGCCATTCAGCATTATGTTGCCTGTATATCCTGATCTAGGACTATTATAGAAACACAGTTTTTGTGCCGAAATCTATGTTTACAGGGTAGGTGAATACGTTAATTGACAGAATTGAGATCATTAGATAACATAAATGTGGTTTCAGAAACATTGAAGAAGGAAAATAATGACTAATTTGCATAAAATGGCTGCCTTACACCATTATTTTGCCTGTATATCCCGATCTAGGACTATTAGAAACACAATTTTTGTATCGAAACCTATGTTTTCAGGGTAGATGAATACGCTAATTGACAGTATTGAGATTATTAGATAACATAAATGTGGTTTCAGAAACATTGAAGAAGGAAAATAATGACTAATTTGCATAAAATGGCTGCCTTACACCATTATTTTGCCTGTATATCCCGATCTAGGACTATTAGAAACACAATTTTTGTATCGAAACTATGTTTTCAGGGTAGATGAATACGTTAATTGACAGTATTGAGATCCCTAGATAGCATAAATGTGATTTCAGAAACATTTAAAAAGGAAAAGAATAACTAATTTGCATAACATGGCTGCCATTCAGCATCATTTTGCCTGTATATCCTGATATAAGACTATTAGAAACACAATTTTGTGTCGAACTCTATGTTTTCAGCGTAGAGGAATACGTTAATTGACAGTTTTGAGATGATTACATTACACAAATTTAATGTTGTTTTAGAAACAGTAGAATGACTAATTTGCATACAATATTATGCAAATTAGCGCTTAATGTTTTGTCTGTATCTTCGGATCTAGGAGTCATAGAAACATAACTTTTCTGTCTGTACCCATGATATCAGGGTAGAGGAATACGTTAATATTGACAAAATTGAGATAATTTGATAACACAAAATGTTGTTTTAGAAACATTTAAGTAGTAGAACAATTACTAATTGGCATATATTTTTAAAAGGTGGGCGCCATTCAAAATATGTTTTGCCTGTATCTTCGGATCTAGAAGTCATAGAAACATAATTTTTGTGACTGTACCTATGTTGTCAGGGTAGAGGAATACGTTAATTGGCAGAATTGAGATCATTAGATAACATAAATTTGGTTTCAGATTAAATGCAACAGTACAGTAGAGCAATGACTAAATTGCATAAAATGGCCACCGTTCAGCATATATCATGATCTAGGACTATTAGAAACATTTTTTTTGTGTGTGTGTCTATATATACTTATGTTTTTTAGCATAGTGGGAATACGTTAATTGTGTTTCTAATTGTCCTATGGATCAAGGTATACAGGCGAAAAAATGCTGAATGGCGGCCCTTTTAGGCAAATAAGTCATTGTTCTACTGCTTTATTGTTTCTGAAACATATTTTATGTTATCTCATGATCTCAATAATGTCAATTAACGTATTTCTCTATCCTGAAAACATAGATTTCAACATAAAAATTGTGTTTCTAATAGTCTTAGATCAGGATATACAGGCAAAATAATGCTGAAAGGCAGCCGTGTTATGCAAATTAATCATTGTTTTTCTTCTTCAATGTTTCTGAAATCACATTTATGTTATCTAATTATCTCAATACTGTCAATTAACGTATTCATCTATCCTGAAAACATTATTTCGACACAAAAATTGTGTTTCTAATAGTCCTAGATCGGGATATACAGGCACTATAATGCTGAATGGCAGCCAAGTTATGTAAATTAGTCATTGTTTTCCTTCTTCAACATTTCTGAAACCACATTTATGTTATGTAATGATCTCAATATTGTCCATTAACGTACTCCTCTATCCTGACAACATAGGTATAGACATAGAAATTGTGTTTCAATGTCTCCTAGATCCGAAGATACAGGCAACACATATATTGAATAGCGGCCATGTTTGAAAATATGCAAATTAGTCATTGTTCCACTGCTTTAATGTCTCTAAAACAACATATCTGTTATCAAATTATCCAAATGATGACAATTAACATATTCATATATCCCGAAAACATTGGAATACAACTGAATTTATGTTATCCGAGTATTAGATCCGAATAATACAGTTCAAGCATTGGCAAATGGCGGCCATTTTGAATTTATGCAAATTAGACATTGTTCCACAGCTTCGCTTTTTCTATGCTTTTGATATATTATTTTGATTACTATAATAAATCATTTCTGAAAATTTCGTTTCTGTTGCAATGTGTTTCGCCATTTTTTTTTTTATTTTTTCTGTACTTAACAGTATGTACTGTATAACACGTGTATATACGGATATTCTCCATAATCGGGCGATTTTTTGGATTTTTCGTATATTACGTTGATAAGTTTAACCTATAATATCTTTTTACAAAAGAAAGGTTTTAATCCAATCTTTAAAGAGATGAGAGAAGATACCAATGGGCATATTTTCAAAAAGTAACAACTCTCAGATCTTTTTAGAAATTTTGATACATTAAATTAAAAAAATATGTAACAAATTCATTTTTTGGAAAAAATTGAAAAAATGATGTTTTTAACTACAAAACAGAATTTAGTTAGTTTTAGTTTTAATTCAAATTAGCATTGTTTTAAAGGAAATTTAATACTCTTTCATATGAGACCTACTTCATTGAGTTTAGAAAATTATTTCTATTTCTTTTCTTCAAAATAATATTTTTTGTAAAAAGGGCGGCATTTTTTGTAAAAGGGGCTGTAGAAAAAAAGTGATACCACAATTTGAGACTACTACCTACCTAGCAGTGATCTAGGGGGTCCATACTACCCCCCTATGGTGTCAAACCTTTTCTGTGGTGTGGGTTGAACGAACTCCTTAAATAAGGCCCCTATGGGATTTTGCTCCCGGTCTATAAAGGGCTGTACAAGTTCAGTACGTTTACAAATGTTGTGCCTCAATCAGAAAAGGTTGGTTAGTTTTGTTTTTCTTTGTTATGAGGTCAACAAAATAAGCTCTGTGCAACAGGAATCTTGTTGTAATTATCTTTGTTAGCATTTTTCTGCCAAAGTATTGCTTGTAAATTATTTTTTGACTGAGAGAATTCACTTGTATATAATCTCATACCCATGCTCGTTATAGAAGACGAATGTGTTATCAGCGAATGAAGTGAATTACAAATGCACTTTGAATCAAGTTGGAATCTATTACTTGTTGCAATGTTGGGGAAGTCTGTAACGGGCTTCATTAACGTTTGTCAAGACCCATCTTTGTTGTTATGTAATAACTTTGTATAATATTATTTGTATTCTTATCACATTATGACAAGGTTTTATTCACTTTGGATAGGGACTTTTGATTTATATCACAGGATTTGCTTTAAAGATAGAACTCAATATGCATATCAAATATGCACTGTGAGTTCTATCTTTGAAAAGAATATTATTTAATGTGCATAACATGTGTGAGAGGAGATACACAATAAAAAGCTATCAATATTTCTAATGCAGAACGTCAAATCTTCTGGCTTGAGGAATAATCTCTCTCTCGCGTCTGAATATAAATTCATAACCACAATCACCCTCCATTTCATTCAGAAGTTTTAAAAAATAAGTCAATAAATTGATCTCTTTTACTCTTACCTCTTTGTTTTTGATGCCGAACAAAAACTTATAGAATTCAAAATTTGAGCAACAGTAGCAACAAAAAAAAAATCATAATTTTATATCATTTTCCAAAGGGTTACTTTACTCCCTGACTTTAAATGCAACTTCATTGACATTGACTATTATATACTCTTTGAGTGTGTATTGCAGCAAGGAATCTAACATAGGCTGAATCCTTTTCATGGTTCTGTGATGTTGATACATAATGTTGAAAGGATATATTGATCTTTCTTTACAGATGGGAAGACTATTTTGAAGAACATCACAGGTGGCAATTTTATGTTTCATCTTTCCGTATGTACCAGTGATTTCCAGAAACTAAGAAATCATAAGCATCTTAGCATTCATTTATTACAAATTTTGTTAAGAGGAAAACTGAGGCACGAAAAAATAAAAAGGGGATTCCGGCATTCGAACCAAAGTCTCAAGATTGCTCAGTAGACCTCATGCCTCTACGGCCCATGGCAACTTTATTTTAGCCCTTTCAACCAAATGGCTTGCATCTGCGACTGCTCCAATTCGTTGCGCTTATGTGTGCAACATAATATTAGCGGATGGCCACACAACAGCAAAGCCACTAGAGACGCGCTTTCCACTTTCAACTGTATGGATTAGTCACCCATGCATTTACAATGCAAACAATAACCCATGCACTGCCTACTCAATAATTACCACAGGCCCGCAAGAGGCATTTAGCAAAATTTTTCAACTAAAAAAACAAGCTTTCGAAATTGTTTTCATTCTGGCCATGCGTCAAATAATTCAATCATTATTTCCTAATTGGTCAGTTTTTTCCTTAGCAACAATACCTCAGCATGGTTGATCAACTTCTCCTGTGGAAAAAATTGATATGAAAACAACCTCACCAGCGCCGTGTCAAAGTGATGCTTGTGCTGTTGGATTGTGTCGTTATGACGCGAATTTCTCATTGCATGAATTAGATTCCGATAAGCGAAAAGTGGCATATCTATACAAAAATGCTAGCTACTTTTTGATACAAAAAATGTATATTGGGTGACATGTTTTGAAAAACCAAGACAACGTTTACCCAACTGAGCCATTTCAGTTTTAACTTTATAAAAATTTACTCTACTTCTCCACCAACCACTGGAGCCCTGAGCCACACACCATGGACAATAGCCTTATGTCTTAGGACGTGTGCCTAATTGGAAACATGGCCTTATTGGGCATTATGGAGTATTTCCACCGGTGCGTCGATTAAAGCGGGTTCAGTATGCATAAAAAATAGCAATTGCTTTTTTCTAGGCTTTTAGCTGATTCACCGTATTTGGCATACAAATAGCAATTGCTTAAACAAGCAAAAGAACTTTCTCGCTATAAGCTCAAGCAATTGCTAACTGCCTGCTTAGCACTTGCTTGACGATTTAGCACTTGCTAAAAAGCACACTCTTGTATGACACATTTAAAGCACAAACACATTGCTTTAGTGCGCTTAGGATTTAGGCTCGTCGTTTGTACAGCTCCCTTCATAGCCAGCTGAGCGGTCTTGACTTTGATCAAGACATTCACGGGTAATCAATCCATGCTTAATGCAATGCTGCAGAGAAAAATCTAAGTTGCACCAGAACAAAATTAATCGCAGAAAGAAAATTACCTCCAGAGGCATCTACAGGATATTTTTTTTTTTCGTTTGACTACAAAGAATGTTGATTTGAATGGCTTTTACAGAATCTTACAAGATACACGATGACAACACAGGAAGGCATGCATCCTACCACCGGTGCCTCCATTCACCTCGACCCCAGGGTCAAGGCCATCCCATCAGTGGCGCGCGGTGTTTCGCGATAAGCCAGGGCTACTGCTCGCAACATATCTAAGGAATACTATTTATGTACATTATATTTATTGTAATCTAGTCAAAAAACCATAAATAAACCAATGTCTGTGAGATACGAACACCCCGGAATTAGCAAGGGCAAAGTTTCCTGAATTTCCCAGGACAATTTTTCCTGCAAAATCCAAGGTCTCTGTTCGTACTTTTCACAAATCTTCTTGACACGGCGTTAACATGCGTTAATCAAAACAATAATTGCGTCACACTTTATTTTTTTAAACTTTCATGAAGAATATGCAAGAAGTTGAAGTTGGTCTATTTTTTTTCAGTATCTTTACTCCCAAATCATCTCACCTATCCTTTGCATTAACCGAGTCTCGCCCTTTGTTTTCTGTGAGGCCTCGATGTTCGCCATCAGCGTGACGTCGCTATTGTTGAATCCGCTAGCCAATCAATTGCTCGCTTAAAGACCCTTGCGGCAGTTACAGTAAATTGACAACCTTAACATCGATTGAAAGTCTTTAAGTAGGACGTTATTAACCATTAAATCCCCCCAAAATAACATAAAAATTTTTTCATTAACGTATTCATAAAAAGTATGATGAACCTCAACCATTTCATCCGTCCCAAGTACTCGCTAAAAGTACCCCTATTATATAATGCGCGCTGATGGGACGCTCAAAGAAGTTTAAGGAATTTGCTACTGCCAGGCATGCTATTGGGTTTTTCGCCTTTAGGAAAACACGTTTGTCATTGCTATGTCAGAACAAATAGGAAATTCTAGCCACACCATGGGGTCTATTCGTTTCTGCACATAGCAATACAAACGTGTTTTCTAAAGCCGAAACCCTATTCATTGTCCTCTGGCGCGCAGGCATTCCTTAAACTTCTTTGACGTCATCAAAGCCGCCATTATATAATAGGGGTACTTTTTACGCAGTACTCTGGGCAAGGGTATGCGCCTGGCTTGAGGCTTTCGATCACCTTTTAATTGCAAATACTTTTCTAAAGGAGAAAAAATTGCTTTAAATTGCGGAATTTTGTTGTATTAGCGAAGGAAAATATTATAAGCTTTTCGTTCTTAATATGCTTAATTTTGTTTTTCATTTCTCCGGTCCGCGTCTTGGCGACTTTTAACGGCAAAGCAAAGGGGTTTGCCAGCACTAGCCAAAAGGTTATGCATACGGAAATTTGCCAATGAGCTTTGGCTTGATTCTTTCGCTCTGCTTTGCCAATGCTCGCAATTGCTTTTGCTTGAAAGCAATTTGCCTTTCAAGCAATTGCGCTACTTTTTATTGCATCTGACCCAACGGATCACATACGGTAACATACCTGCAAACCATCAGTTTGTTACTAGCTGCCATTAACTTTTTGTATATCTACTCATAACGCTCTCAATTATGCTTACTATAATCTCATTCACTGTTTGCCATACCAACAATTTAGAAAATGTTGGTATTATATTGGTCTTTGAATTAAAATCCAAATACAAAAGGACCATAAACTTGATTCACATTTTCTGGCTTTGTTCTGAAACTTGTTTAAAACAAAGTGTTTTCTAGGCGCAGCTCTATTTTGTTAATCTGCAGGACACTCTTTGGCGTCATATCTTTTGAAATGGAACATCCAATTGTGATAATATCAAGTTACCAAACATATTTCTTTTAAAAAATGCTTCTATCTAATAAAGCCTCAGGCAAAAACAACTGAATTGAAAATAAACTCTAAAATTTTACTGTGGACATCCCCTAATAATATGTGACCAAATGATCGCCAAATGATCTGTAAGAACACATTGTTGCAAAGCCCCTCTTCATGGCAAACACTCTATATTAATAACCCAATTGCATCTTTTGGGATTCTAATCATTTTCAACATTTCATATCTCTGAGCTGACCTCACAACAATTGAAGCTTTTTCTTGATACCCTCTCATCTTCATACCCATTTCCTCTCCCATCTAACATGTGTATCACAAATAAAGGTAATCCAATTTTGAGAGGGACATACGTACTAGCTGCCTTTATTTTACGGTAATTTACTCTTTGTATCCATAAAACATAAGAGCCAAACTCCTCCACCTTTGCAGTTTGCAGAATGGCACACATAACCTCAAAGTTAAAGGTGAAAGGACTACAAAAAATATTTAATGCTTCCAGCACATCATCAAACCACAAATTTCCGATTTTGATGTATGCCCAGCACCTTTGCCAATGAATTCCTACATTCATTGTATGCTACATCCTCTTTGATCAGCGCCAGAGAATGGTATCATTGTCAAATTAACAGGCGCCGATTTCCTCTTCAATTGTTATTATTTACACTAATAATTGCTCAACTAATTGGGCTTCAATTCGGCCCTTTTTAACATGGATTAATTACATCATTTTGCGCCTAACACTGTATTATGACCTTACCTATATGTTCACATTCTCCTTTTCTCCTCTTCAGCATCCACTTAATCATTTTCAGCCAAAGTGAGCGACCATTTCATCTCTACGGCATTCTGCATCGATAGAACAATTGCGCTCATCTTGTAAATTAATTGTAAAATTATTTTATTCAAAACTTCAACACTCTATTTCTATTTTTAGTCAACATAAAGGCTTCGCAGACAAAGTGAACCGTTCCGATCATTGAACGGCCTCATTGTTTTACGGACAAAACAAACGCTGGAACAACAACTCTTAGCAACTAATTTTCTACTTCCTCATGACATGCATTACAATAACACACACTGCATTGTGTAAGAAGGATTGATTCTTTTCGAGAACAGTCTTTTAATTTGCTAATATTAATTTATTCATATAACAACAAAAATTAATTGACGAGACTTTCACTAGTCATTGTAAATACAATGATAAACAATACACAATGTCAGTGTGAGAGCACAGAAATTAAGGCTACTTCATCACTATGTGTCGAATACTATCAGATTAACACAATACAAAAAGTAAGTTCCTGATAAAAATCAATTCAAATTTTGTCTTTCACACCAAGTAGCTCTGTAACACAAACCATTTAAAAACATGGCATGAACTATAGCATTCTTAATGCATTTTATTACTTTTTCTCATGAACATTAATGGCCTTGTATGTGATATGCATTGAACCTTGAAATTCACATTTTTGAGACTCATTTCGCATTAAAGTTTAACTATTTCATATACCCTCTTTATGGTTGTATACGCAGGGCGAGATTAGCAGGGATGTTCCATGATTAAGGGCGGGGGGTCGGGGCGCTGGCACTGAGATTTGGATTTCATAAACATGTATGGTCCAAAACAGCGGTTTTCCAAAGTTATGAGCCTGCGACCGCCGGACTACTGACTGATTGGACACACTGGTATTACACAGCAATACCTTTACAACCTCCACTGACACACTGAGCACAAAAATGGTCCATGCAATTGAAAAACTCACCACCTATCTGGGAACGAATAGCCTGGTTCTACTACTACTGAATCATTAATATGACCATGTTCAATTAAATGCAACCTACTTTAGTGATATTGACAATTTTCATGGTTGAACGTGAAGTTATAATATAGCCGGACCCCCTGAATGGGAGCACCAACCAATAAATTTAAAAAAGAGCGGTGCACTTTGAGCCAAGCATCCCCCTAAAAAACACGACAACAAGTGATCCAGAAACAGTATCCATCTGTTTAGCAGTTAGAACTTACCATCAGTAGCTTGACCATTAACAAATGACTGCCCTATCACGTCACTATAGAATCGGACTGGCTGAATCCAAAAGTCTCCAATGCATAGGAATTTCTCGAACATTTATCCATTAATTGATTGTTCTTCAAACTAAATTTACAAAAAAAAATTAACAATCCAAGTTTC
This sequence comes from Paracentrotus lividus, assembly GCA_940671915.1. Taxonomy (NCBI): domain Eukaryota; kingdom Metazoa; phylum Echinodermata; class Echinoidea; order Camarodonta; family Echinidae; genus Paracentrotus; species Paracentrotus lividus. Next base: position 31,121,799 of record CALNVZ010003429.1, read on the forward strand.
GAATATAAAATATACTTTGCTGTGTTAAGTCGATTAGCGGGCTCACAATCTGTTCTCTTCTTAATGAAATCTTATATATTAGCTAATGAGCTCTTTACCTTTTTGATTAGAAGCCCTCTATCAATACCAAAATAACTGGTTAAAAAGGATGTTTCCATTTTTCATGACTATCTTCAACAGTCTAGTAAGACTCCAACACACTCTCATTACACAACTTCCTGCTGTGAGTTTTCATATGATTATGCATCACTCCCTACCTCCGACGTAAAATCTCCATCACAAAACTTTACCATTGGACAGGCTATTCCTTTCCTTGTGGCTTCTCATATGCCTAATGACATGTACCGCTTTTTATGATTTTAAGCTCTTGATACCACAATATTGCCACACCTTATCTATAAGTCTTTCTTCTATGTGTAGTTTAATCATATAGCATTAACTGCATTATCTCCCTCATACTGCAATGTAAATCTCCTGTTACCACAACTATTACATTGACCGAGCGTTGGCTTTTCTCACTGTGTGCGTTCCTCATAAGTTTCTCTTGCAGGTAGTCCCTATTCGAGATTAAAGGTCTTCATACAACCTATACATTTGGTAAGGCCTTTTCTCTGTGTGGGGCTTCTTCATCATGCGTGTTAGTTGAGGCTCTCCCTTTTGTTTAAGCTCCCTCCCAACAAAACTGTTACCCACTGATAAGGCGTTTTCTCCTGTTGTCGGCGTCTCACTATGGTTTCTAGTGAGGTTTCCTTTTGATATAAAAGCTCTTCATGCCAAACCGCTACACTTGATAAGCTTTTCCTCCTGTTGTGGATTCTTCTCAGTAATGCATTCAATCCATAACTCTTTTTTCCATGTTTAGAATCTTCTGTCTCACAAACTTTACAATGGAAGCCGGCTTTTCTCCTGTGTGCGGTTTCTCATATGTTTGTTGAGCGCTGTTCCTTTCGATCAAAACAGTCTTTTCAATACTACAAACTGCTACATTTGTAAGCCTTTCTCCTGTCGTGGTTCTCATATGTTCTTGAGGTGTTCCTTTCGCATTTAAGGTCTTTCATACACAACTGTACATTGGTAAGCCGCCTTTCTCCTGTGTGCGGTTCTTCCATACTGTGTTAGTGAGCGTCTCCCTTTTGCCTTTAAAGCCTCCTCCAAACAAACTGTACACTGCATAAAGGCTAATTCTCTCCTGTGTGGCGTTCTCAGTATGTCGTATGTGAGATAACTGACTTTTTGACTTTGTCACTTTCATGTTGTCAACCCATTGCTGTTCAGGACTAAGGTACCAATTACACAAGATATGTAAGCCTCTTGAAGGCAGCCTACCAGA
>CALNVZ010003429.1:31123228-31133468 GCA_940671915.1 Paracentrotus lividus
AAGAAGAGAGAAATGTGCACTTTGTGAAGCGACCCCGTAAAGATTTGAAAAAAAAAAATTCTTTTTGCTTGTCAAATCTTTTGCGGGAATTGATCGAGCGACCACTATAGATAATATGTTTCAAAGTTGATGTTTTTCGCTCCCCGTAAGCGTCGGCTCTCTTGATCCACGCCCGGAGAGTCTCGTTTAATTATAAGGAGTTACATCTTCTAGTTAGTTAAACCAGATTCTAGAGGTCTAGTGTCATTGAAAATTGGGAAAGCAACATTCATGGCGGGTAAAATTTTCACGTTTTAACACAGTAGGTTTTTAACATTCCAATATCTTTTCAAAAATATTCATAGCAACGTTAAAAAACTTTGTATTTCAATTCATAATGAAAAATAAAATTCAGGTTTCTGAAAGTCTTCACAATTATCTCTCCATAGACTAAACCGACCAGCCCTGTCGCGAAGCGACGGGAAACTGACGAACCAGTAGACATATTTGGCGAATTTTGAAAATATCTATACATGAACCACAAATTTGTGGTCCAAAAATACCTTATTTTGAATTCATACTCACAATTGAATCAAATCTTTGAAGTTTTTCCTCGAACTAATGACATCTGCGAATGTTTTCACATGAAGTAATCAACTATTATGTAAGAAAACTACAGGCACAAATCCATCAACCGTATATTTCTCCGTGCGTGCGTTGTCTTCGCCACAGAGTTAAATACGTCTTCGCAACAGTAAAAGGACGTCATAGAGATGGCAGCGATGGCACCAAACACTTTGAGAAGAGACAAGGCACAGCGGAAAATTTAATTTGGTAAAGTCAAGAAGCCTTAATATACTTTCATTTTTAGTCGTGTTTACGCGTGAAACATCATAGATGTTAAATAATAGATAATTTAAACATTAGATTGATTAATATTGACCAGTAATAATTCACTTTGCGCTAATCATGCACTGAAAGTTACGCTGTAAATAGGGCTGGTTAAAGTACAGCCCCGTTCGCCGAAGGCGATGGGGCTGTGTATAGTTATCCATAGACATAATCCCCACCTGGTTTTGTTGCCTGTGACCCTGTGTGATGTGCCCCTAAAACTCAGTCAAATTAAAGTTTAATTCTGCAACTTTTATTTTAAACAGAATAACAAGTTAGAGAATTAACTGTTAGTGTTATAGACTAGCTTAACAAAGTTAGAGATCTAAACGCTTCATCGGCTCCGAACGAACAATGAATTAGCCAGCTGAAATTATAATGACCCTCTTTTTTAGGCAAATGTTTAGTAATCCAAGTGTTATTTCACTATTTACAACATGTTGAAAAAATAATGATTCTCTCACCTGTCTGTTGTTTGTTGTAGAAGCTGAGACGTAATTCTTTTGCATCCGCTGTTGCTGGCTTGTAATTAACAGAGGCAGTGGTATCACGGGTGGAGCGTACGCCCACGCCGGCGGGCACACCCTAACACGAAACGTTCGTGGACATCAAATAAGTGGCGTAACAAACTCGAACCGAGTTACATTCTTATTCAGAGCTGTAGCGTAGCTGTATATCATCTCTAAAACTGCTCTCGCAACTTGCCAATCAGATGCCAATTTATTGAGCATCACTCTCAAAATCGGCATTGTTTCAGCTAGCTAGGGTTAATCAACAATTATATTATCATGACTAGAACTGATTGTTTTTCCGGAAAACCATCAAACTATTATAACCTTTATCCATATTTATGGGGCGCCAAGTGTAAACACAATATTTTTCCTTTTTCCCCCTCTCAAGTGCATTTCCGGAGTTGAGGAGGACTTGGCCCATTGGGCAAACTAAAAGGGGACCGAAATATGGGGGGGGGGGGGGGGGGGGGGCAAATAATAGGCATTGTTGCTTTGGTCAACTTTTATCCTTATTATTTTCCTCAGGAAACGTTGGGGAAAGTCTAAAGGCCTCGTCACACCGAGTCCGGTCTGGGTCACGGCACGGGCCCGCGGTTCAACAATGGGCAAAAACGGTTGAAATGAATCGGCCGTGTACTATTGCAATGAGACTGGTCACAACAAACACGGGCTATGCCGTACTAGCCGGAACGGCAACCGGTACGGTTTTTATGGGATCGCTCATGGAGCGATTTGAGACGGTTTGCCATACCGGTCACCGGACCGGACTCGGTGTGACGAGGCCTTAAGAGGTAATATTTTCGGGATCCCAATTACTGTAAGCGGGGACAAACAAAAGTAACACGACTAAATTAAAGCCAAAGCAAAATGATTGTGGAGCCGAAAGAGTACAGTTGGGGTCAGAAGTTTATCCCCAGGAATTACATTTATATAGCACATTACATGAACAGTTCAATGCACTTAACATGATATAAATTGATAACTTGCTCAGAAATTTTAGTAGGTCTACTACCTTGACAAATTTGCTATCTAAAAAGAGCTTATTTTTTCATGCGAACTGAATGCAGATTGGAATGATGAATATTCTAGGTGGAATTGTATGTCATTCTTAGTCAAAGTATTTTCAAACATCATAGCATTACTACAAATTTGAATAAAGAGCAAAACTGACAAACAATAAACAGGGGATTCCATCAAGATTTGAACAAAAGTCTCAAGATTTCTAGACCTGTGCTCTACCTGATTGAACTTTATTTAGCCCTTTCACAACTGGTGATGCGACTGCTTACAACCGTTGCAATTGTGTGCAACATAATGAAGAGATTCGGAAATGAAGGACAGCGATGGACGATTCTTTAATTTCCTCTTTTTTTATTAGTCGGCTAAAACATCCGTTAAACAGGAAAACAGCCTCTGTACAATCAGAACATTTGAACAAAAGATTATTATCATTTCATAATTAATATATCATTATACATTCTGCAAACAACTCACATTATTTTGAATTCTTTAACTAAATGGAACAATCATTGATTTAATAGTCGATTTCCCAAATGAAGGTATATTATACAATTACTATAATTTGTAATAACAATTCTTAGTTTCATGTCATCCATTCCGATTAATGATCAATCACATAATATAATCCTTTATCGGCCACCAATGATTATCACATAATATAACTCAGGCCAACATATTCTAATGCACCATCATTAAACTAAACTCACCGGCCAGTATCTAATCAAATCTACTCCATGCTCACAGCACCATCAAGATATTGGAAGATTCCAGTGAAGGAGGCAAATCCAACATTAAATCCTAAAAATAACAATTATATAACAATCATTTTACTTATATATATAGGAACAGAATTAAATCTGTCAAAGTAATTATCACCTCATCATCAGATGTTCACATTTAATAATCTAATTTATCAGCATGAAATATTCTAAAACAAAATTAGCAAATGTGATTTATAAAGTGTCAGAACATGAGTACATACATGTAAGATCTTTAACTTTCAAATATCATATCCATTCAAATATCACATCTATTAATAACATACAGTATTATATACAATAATCATTTTGAAATACAACTTAATTCAAATACAGATAAACTTACATGAAATAACTAACACGCCAACGATCTGGACCCAACAGCAACCTTCACTCTCTAAGTCATGTAATGCAATGTCTCTCTAGTATATCCCTGGTATAGCAGATCTATTCAAAATCACTCATCCAATTCTTAATACAATAGGGTCCTAAACCATGCCTATAGGGAGTGTGGGCATTGGGCAATAAAGCTACCCCCAAAAAGGCGGGAAATTCAAGGCTATTATCTATTAAAGAGGGGTCTTACACTGTAGTCTGCCCCAAATACACAAAAACACTTTCTTTTTGGAATATATAAACAAATACAAATATTATGGCATAATTCCATTATACAACAATAATATGTGACTAAATGATCGCAGACGAATGTAAGAACAATTGTGAAAGCTCTTTTCATATGCAAAAACTCTATATAAAACCCAAGTTGATCTTTTAGATTGAGCATTTTTGACATTTCATATCTTCTGAGCTGACCTCACAACAATTGAAAGCTTTTTCTTGATACCCTCTCATTTCATTCCATTTCCTCTCCCTATCTACAGTGTGTTTCAAAATAAAGGTAATCAAATTTGAAGGGACCATGTTAATTCCTAGCTACTTTATTTTGGTAATTTATATGTAATATAAAATTAAAGAGCAGATGGCACACATAATCAAAGTAAAGGGTGAAAGACTAAAAGAATATAATGCTGCAAGACATCATCAAACACAAATCCGATTTGATGTATGGCAGCATTTGCAATGAATGTAGTTCATTGTATGTGACATCTGTGATCAGGTATCATTGTAAATAAAGGCGCGAGTTCCTCTTCAATTTTATATGTTACATGATATTTTCTACAATAAATGGGCTTCAATATGGCCCTTTTTAACATTGGATTAATTACCATCATTTTGCACACTGTATATGACCGGTACCTATTTCATATTTCTCCTTTTCTCTCTTCAGCAGCCACTTAATCATTTTTACGCCAAAGTGACGACTCATTCTACGGCATTCGCATGATAGAAATTTGCATCTTATATTATTGTAAAATTATTTTGATTTCAAACTCAAGAACTCCATTTTATTTTTAGTCAAATAAGCCTTCAGAAAAGTAAACCTTCCGATCATTGAACCCTATTTCATTATAGGACAAACAAACGTCTGGAACAACAAACTATTTTCTACTTCTCATGCCATTTGCATACAAACTTGCATTGTGTAAGAAGATTGATTTCTTGAAGACAGTCATTTAAATTTGTATATAATTTATTCATTAAGAATAAAATATAAAAAACTTCATATCATTGTAAATACAAGAAAATAAAACATACACAATGTCAGTTGAGAGACATGAAATAGGGATACAATGCACATGTTCATTACAGATAAACACAATATAAAAAGTAAGTTCCTGATAAAATCATCAATATCTGTAACACAAACACATAAAAAAAAAAATTGATGATATAGCATTTTTAATGCATTTTATTACTTTTTCATGAATATTAATGAGCCTTGTGATGTCATATGACCTTGAAATTACTTTTTGACCTTATTTGCATTAAGTTAATTTCATACTCTTTATGGTGAGATATGCAGTGGCAGACACAGGATTTCATGATAGGGGGGGGGCGCCGCCGAAATTTTTGGATTTTAACATGTATGGTCAAAGAGCAGTTTTCAAATTATAGCCTGGATCCGCCACTATATATGACACATTATATACACTGTACCTTTACAACCTCACTGACACACTTGACACAAAAATGGTCATGAAGTTGAAAAATCACCACCTTGGGAACAAATAGCTTGGACTTACCCTGAATCATTAATATGGCATGTTCAATAATGCACCTAATTTTAGTGGATATTGGACATTTTTTCCAAGGTGACTGGAAGTTATAATGGTGGATGAAATGGAGACCAACCAATAGATTAAACAAGTAGATTAGTAAATTACGCGATGCGTAATATATGTCCCCGCCGATAATGTAAAATTCCCATTATATCACGATCAGTGCTATCACATATTAAAGGGCAAACAGAATCGAAAGTCGGATAAAAAATGTGAAGAAGTCAGCGACTTTTGTGTACCAAATGTACAATATAGTGTCAATAGTCCAAGGTCAAAAGGTCAAAGGGTGCAAAGTCAAAATTCTGTGAAGAAGTTTTGTAGTACCTGCACCTAGTGCTACCACATAAAGCAAACCGAATCTAAAAATCGGATGAAAAATGGCGAAGGAGTACGCATTTTGTAGCAGTTAACAATATAGGTCAACAATCAAGGTCAAAGTCAAAGGTCAGATTGCGGTGAAGAAATTTTGTAGCCATACCCTAGTGCTATCAACATACGAAGCAAACGGAATCGAAATCGGAAAGAAAAATGGTGAAGGAGTAGCATTTTGTAGCCAAAGTACAATATAAGTATAAATCAATGGTCAAAGGTCAAAGGGGTCAAAAGTCAAAATTCCGTGAAGAAAGTTTTTGTAGCCGCTCATCCTAGGTGCTATCAATATAAAGCAAACAGGATTCGAAATCGGATGAAAAATGGCGAAGGAGTGCATTTTTGGTAGCCAATTAACAATATAGGTCAATAAATGAAGGTCAAAGGTCAAAGGGGTCAAAGTCAAAATTCCGTGAGGAAGATTTTGTTAGCTTCTCACCTAGTGCTATCATATAAATCCCGCAAACAAGAAATCGAATATCGAAGAAAAATGGCGCGAAGGAGTAGCAATTTTGTAGCCCAATTTAACAATATAGGTCAAAAATTCAGGGTCAAAGGTCAAAGTCAAAAATTCTGTGAAGAAGTTGGTAGCCATCACCTGTGCTAGTTCATATTAAAAGCAAAACAGAATCGAAATCGAGATAAAATGCGGAGTAGCATTTTTGTAGAGCCAAGTTAACAGATATAGGTCAAAAATGAAGGTCAACAGGTCAAAGGGGTCAAAAAGTCAAAATCCGGAGGAGTTTGGAGCCTCACTATGCTCATCATAAAGCAAAGATCGAAATGATGATGGCGGGAGTAGCTTTTGTGGCCATTAATATAGGTCAAAAAGTCAGGGTCAAAGGTCAAAGGTCAAATTCTGTGACAGAAGTGTTGGTAGCCATCACCTAAGTGCTTATCATAGTAAAGCAAACAGAACGAATCGGATGAAATGGCGAAGGAGTAAGCAGATTTTCGGTCACATACCGGACGCAAGGCTGGCACGGACGGACACACACACACACACACACGACACTGTAGCGGAGCCCGTTTCAATAGTCCCCTCGCTTCGAACTCGTTCGGCGGGACAAAAAGAGGGTGGCACTGTTGCAAGGCATCTAAGAAAAACAGGACACGGATTCACAGAACGCAGTTAGACCAGTTTTTAAGCAGTTACCTACACCAAAGTAGCTGCCTTAAAAATGCTGCCCTAGCAGGTCATTAGAAAGAATACAGAGTCAAAGTCAATGCCAAGTTGAATTTTCTCACTTTATCATAGTGATTTGTTTTTCAACTAAATTCAAGAAAAAGTCAATTTCATTAGGCATATAAATTAGCAATCAATTTCGATATAATAAATTAATTTGCTGTGTTAAGTCGATTAGCGGGTACAATCTGTTCTTCTATGAAATCTTATATCTCTAATGAGCTTTACTTTGATTGGAGCTGTTCATACAAAATTAACTGTTTAAAAAAAAAGGATGTTCTCCCTTTTTTTGGTTCTCACATGGTATAGTAAATCAAACTCTCATAACTACAAACTATTCTGTGGTGAATGAGTTTTCATATGATTTTGCATACTCAATTTGACGTAAAATCTCACTGTCACAAACTTTACAATTGGAAGGGTTTTTCTCCTGTGTGGGTTCTCATATGTCTAGTGAGGTTTTCCTTTTGATTAAAGCTCTTCATACAAACTTACATTGATAAGGCTTTTCCTCCTGTGTGGATTCCTCATATGATCAATCCATAACGATTTTTCCATGTGAATATCTGTCACAAACTTTATCATTGGAAAGGGCCTTTTCTCCTGTGTGGGTTCTCATATGTCTAGTGAGAGTTTTCCCTTTGATTAAAGCTCTTCATACAAAGCTGTACATTGATAAGGCTTTTCTCACTGTGTGGATTTCTCATATGGATCATCATAACTGGCTTTTTCCATTTGGAATCTCCGTCAGCAAACTTTACATTGGAAGGGCTTTTCTCTTTGTGTGGGTTCTATATGTTCTTGAGGTGTTCCTTTCGATTAAAAGTCTTCATACAAACTGTACATTGGTAAGCTTTCTCCTGTGTGGGTTCTCATATTTCTTGAGGTGTTCCTTTCGATCAAAGTTCTTCATACAAAACTGTACACTGATAAGGCTTTTCTCCTGTGGGTGGGTTCTCATATGTGTAGTGAGGTTGACTTTTGGACTTTGCACTTTCATGTTGTCAGACAATGGCTGTCAGGACTAAGGTACTATACAAAGATATGTAGATCTTGAAAGGCAGAGTGATGTTCTTCAAAATAGTCTTCGCCATCTGTAAAGAAAGATCATATATCCTTTCAACATTATGTATCAACATCAACAGAACCATGAAAATGATTCAGCCTATGTTTAGATTCCTTGCTGTTAATACACACTCCAAGAGAGTATATAATACGTCCAATGTCCAATGAAGTTGCATTTATTGCACAGGGAAGTAAGTACCCTTTGAATGATAATTAAAATTATGAATTTTTGGTTGCTACTGTTGCTCAAATTTTGAATGTATAAGTTTTTGTTAGGCATGCAAAAAAAACAAAGAGGTAAGAGTAAGAGATCAATTATTGACTTATTTTTTTAAAATACTGAATGAAATGGAGGTGATTTGGTTATGAATTTATATTCAGACGTGAGAGGAGAGAGTATTCCTCAAGCCAGAAGATTTGACCGTTCTGCATTAGAAATAAATTGGATAGCTTTTTATAGTGTATCTCTTCTCACACATATTATGCCAACATTAAATAATATTCTTTTCAAAAGATAGAACTCAACAGTGCATATTTGATATGATATTGAGTTCTATCTTGAAGCGAATCCGTGTTGATATAAATCAAAGCTCCCTATCCACAAGTGATATTAAAAACCTGTCACAATGTGATAAGATTCAAATAATAATTATATAAAGTTTTGTAGCGTTTTGATTACACTCGTGAGAAGCACATAATAACACTTTTATACAGTCGGGTACGTAACAATTGTGAGTGAGTCTGTTAGCCTCGTTTATCTCAACTTGTTATTCTCCAATGGCGCCCTCCATCGGTCCAGTAATAGCATAAATACTGACAGTTATTACATAACAAGATGGGTCCTTGACAAATGTTAATGAACCCGTAACAGGCTTCCCCCAACATTGCAACAAGTAATAGATTCGCAAACTTGATTCAAAGTACATTTGGGAATTCACTTTCTTCGCTGATAACACATTCGTCTTCTATAACGAGCATGGGTATGAGATTATATTACAAAGTGAATTGTCTCAGTCAAAAATGTGATTACATTGTAAGCAATAACTTTGGCAGAAAGAATGCCCTAACAAAGATAATTAACAAAAGATTTCCTGTTGCACAGAGCTTATTTTGTTGACCTCATACAAGAAAAACAAAACTAAAACCCAAACTTTTCCTGATTGAGGCACACATTTTAAATGTACTGACTTGTACAGCCCTTTATGAAGCTTTAATGTTAGTTGAAAGAGCTACTAAGAAATCAATTTTAGAACAAGAACATGTACGCCTTTATTTTCAAAGTATCACAGGTATTGCCATGATAGGTTCATGATGGTACTCCCGTGCTATAATCCAATAGGAACTTTGGTTATGGAAAAAAGATGGGCATCTCACCTTGGCAATGTTTACGGGCCGGCAATTAGTAAGTAAAACTCTCATACTAACAAACTATTTCTGTGTGAGTTTTTCATATGATTATGCAGTACTCTATTCGATGTAAATCCCTGTCACAAACTTTACATTGGAAATGGCTTTTTCTTCCTGTTGGGTTCTCATTGATCAATCATACTGTTTTTGCCATGTTGAATATCAATGTCACAAACTTTAACATTGATAGGCTTTTTCTCTCTGTGTGGGTTCTCATATGTTTCTGAGGTATTCCGTTTCGATTTAAACCTCTTCGTACGAACATGTACATTGATAAGGCTTTTTTCCTGTATGGTTCCTCATTATGGGTTATTAAGGTCTGACTTTGGAAAGTTTCGAGTACAAACTGACATTGGAATGGCTTATCCTGTGTGGGTTCTCAATTGACTACTGAGGTCACACTTTCGATCAAAGCACTTCATACAAACTGTACATTGAAGAAGTAATTCACTGCTGTGTGGGGTTCTCAATATCTCATTTAGGTACGCTCCTTTATACAAAACTCTGGCCACAAACTGTACACAGATATGGTTTTTTTCTATACTCTGTGTTCCATAATTTGCACCCTCATATCAGATGTAGTAATACTTTGGGCACTTTCATGTTGTCAACCATAGCTGTAAGGATTAGGTGCATATTGATATGTAGCTCTTGAAAAGGAAGAGTGATGTTCTTCAATAGTCTTTTGAATCTGTAAAAAAAGATCAAGATCATTCAGCATTATGTATTTAACATCACAGAACCATGAAAAGGATTCAGCCTATGTCAGTTTCCTTGCTGTAATACACACTCAAAGATTACAATAAATTTGCATCTTTTCAGAGGGAGAAAAAACAACCATTGACAAAATGAATTAACTTTAAGTTTTTTGTC
>CALNVZ010003429.1:31133568-31145965 GCA_940671915.1 Paracentrotus lividus
TTTTCAAGTGATTACTTCCAAACAATTTATATCTGCCATGTTTTCAATCAATACCCAAGTCTACATGCCCACAAATACTAAAACTGCAATTTATTTATCTATGGAAAGCCTAAAACCTTCATTTTCTCTGAATCTGTTAGTGAATTTACCCTCCATTATATACTTGTTGGAACGCTACCATACCTCAATTTATACCGTTATTAAAGTAATCCGTGTACTTTTAAAAAGAAATTAATAATTGTTACTCTTGTACTCTAAGTATCATTGAATGTCCACCCTAAATTACCTCTTTTTAATGATCTCCATACCCCTCTATTTATATATCTTAATTAATTTTGTCATACATGTACATGTTGCTCCTTTAATTATCTTAAATTATTGTTATTTTAGACTTTAATTGGGAACTTTACTTTACAAAGCCACTTACAGGCTTTTTTTTAAGTTCTCATATTTTCATTTTTAATAGAATTTTAATTTGTACTTTACTGACCTTTGGCATATATAATCATGTTTGTGTAAATAATTTTGTTATTAATATTAATGTTTGATGCTTTCTTATTGTATGTAAATATTTTTTTTATGATGTTAAATGAATTAATGGAACTTTGAACTTGACTTTGATATGAGAAACCCACACAGGAGAAAATGCTCTCTCTCATCAGTGTGTGCAGTTTGTATGAAGAGCTTAATCGAAGGGAAATCCTTCTTACACATTGAGATACCACACAGGAGAAAAGCAGCTTATCTCAATGTGCTATTTGCTATGAAGAGCTTTAATCTTGAAGGAAGCCTCTACTCCCATTATGAGAACCACATCAGGAGATTATACCGTTCAAATGTTTTGATTTCGTATGACAAGCTTGTCTCAGATGAAGACCTTCAAAAAAACATATGAAAATCACTACTGAGAAAAGCCTCATCGTAAATGTGCAGTTTGTATGATTAGATGCTTTATACCGAATCAGACACTTCTCATCTTACACAGTATGAGCAACCCACACATGGGAAAGCCTTATCAATGTACAGTTTTGTTATGAAGAGTCTTTAATCGTAATAGGAAAAACCTTGTCTACCCATATGAAATCCACACAGGAGATAAAATCCATTTCCAATTGTATAAGTTGTGACAGGAGATGTTACATCAAATTAGGACGTACTGCATATATCATATGTAAAACTCTCAAAGAATAGTTTTTATTTGGTTACAGGCGATAGTCCTTAAGTGGCTAGATCCTCCGAATAGGCCATACAGGGTCATGATGACCCGACACCAAGGCAGGCTCTTACAAAAATATTTGCTTGCCCTATTCGGGCTCAAGTTGAAAATTTTGGTTTTGACTTGCCCAGATGATAAAAAACACTTGCTCCCTAACTTCTATTTCATTTTCTTCGTTATTGACTCATAGATTCATTAACATATATATTTGATTGCATTTTTGAGAGTGATATATGTCACCACTATGTATTCATGTAATATCTGTTCTCAATCATGGCTTGTCTCCAATTGTGGGGCTCAAGTGACTCTGATTACTTGCCCGCTTGTGGTTTTCTACTGTGCCCCGCGCAACGTGGCGTTTGTAGCGCCCTGCCAAGGTGTACATTGTAGATTGTCTATTAAGCACTTGCATTCACTATTGGCCCTAGAATTTTGGATAGGGACTTTTTTGATTTATTTCATTCAGGATTTACGCTTTAAAGATAGTACTCAGTATTGCATATCAAATATGCACATTGAGTTCTTTATCTTTGTTAAGCGTGAATATATTTATTATATTGTGCATATACATGTGTGAGTATGAGTATATACAATAAAAAGCTATCAATATTTTATCGCTAGTAACGTCAAAATTTCTTCTTGGCTTGAGGTAATAATCACTCTCTCTCACGTCTGAATAATAAGATTCATATACCTACATCTCACCCTCCATTTCATTCAGTTAAGTTCAAGAAATTATAAAGCCAATGTATAATCTCTTTTACTCTTACCTTCTTGTTTTGTTATGGCTGACTCAAAACGTCATTACATCAAAAATTTGGAGCAACAGTAGAAACAAAAAAAATCATAATTATTTCATTGCCAAGGGTTATACTTACTCCCTGTGAAAAATAATGCAACTTCATTTGACATTGACACTATTAACTCTTTGGTAGTGTTGTAGTAACAGCCAAGGAATCAAACATTTAGGCTGAATCCTTTAATGGTTCTTAGATGTTATGTGATTTTATCATAATGTTTGAAAGGTCATATTTGAATCTTTTCTTTACATGATGGATAGACTTATTTGAAGAACTATCACTCTGCTCAAGAGCTATCATATTTTGTATATGTACCTAGTCCTGACAGCCAGGTTGATTCAACAGTGAATTTAGTGCAAAAGTCAAAGTCAGTACCTCAATAAACATTTATTGGAGAACCCACACAGGAGAAACTTTATCAATGTACAGTTTGTACGAGAGTCTTTATAACGAATAAAGGGAGACTCACTTACAACATTATTGACGGAACCCACACAGGAGAAAAAGCCTTATCAATGTTTAACAGTTTGTACTCGAGGAGCTTTAACAAAGGGAGACCTTCATACTTTATACATAATGAGAACCTACACACAGGAGAAAAGCTCTTACAATGTACTCAGTTTGTATTGAAGACCTTTATCGAAAGGGAACATTCCTCAAGAAACATTATTGAGCAACCCACACAGAAGAGAAATAGCGCTTATCATTATGTACAGTTTGTATTGTATAACTTTTAATCGAAAGGAACACCTCACGAAACATATGAGAACCCACACAGGAGAAAAGCCTTATCAATGTACAGTTTGTATGAAGAGCTTTAATCGAAAGGAATACCTCAAGATACATATGAGAACACACACAGGAGAAAAGCCCTTCCAATGTAAAGTTTGTGACTGGAGATTCACATGGAATAAGAGTATGATTGATCATATGAGAATCCACACAGGAGAAAAGGGTTATCAATGTGCAGTTTGTATGAAAAGTTGTAATCAAAAGGGACACCTCACTAAACATATGAGAACCCACACAGGAGAAAAGCCACTGCAATGTAAAGTTTGCGACAGGAGATTTACATCGAATAGGAGTATGCATAATCATATGAAAACTCACAAAGAATAGTTTGTAGCATGAGAGTTTTATCTTACTATACATGTGAGAATCCCCAAAGAAGAACTTCCCTTTTAACTGTAATTTTGTATGAAGAGATCTAATCAAAAGGTAAAGCACATTAGAGATATAAGATTTCCTAAAAAAGAACAGATTGTACTAAGAGTTTCTAATCAGACCAGGGTGTTGTGGTAGCTGTCAACACTTGTGGGGGAGCATGATGTTGCCCGCTAATTGACTAAAGTGAGACAATTTCACTTGCATTGACTTTGATTCAGCATCCTGTAGGGCAGCATTTTTTTATAAAGGCAGCTACTGATGTAGGTTTAACTGCTAATTATGGTAACTGGTTCAGGAATCCTGTCTGTTTTTTTAGATGCTGTCAAAGTGCATCCTCTTTTTTAATTTATTGGTTGCTCTCCATTTCATCCACCATTATAACTTCCAGTCACCTTGGAAAAAATGTCCAATATCCACTAAAATTTAGGTGCATTTATTGAACATGCCATATTAATGATTCAGTGTAAGTCCAAGCTATTTGTTCCCAAGGTGATGATTTTTCAACTTCATGACCATTTTTGTGTCGGTGAGGTTGTAAAGGTACATGTGTATATAATGTGTCATATATAGTGGCGGATCCAGGCTATAATTTGAAAACCGCTCTTTGACCATACATGTTAAAATCCGAAAATTTCAAGGGCCCCCCCCCCCCCATCATGAAATCCTGTATCCGCCACTGCATATATCACCATAAAGGGTATGAAATTAAATTAATGCAAATAAGGTCAAAAAGTAATTTCAAGGTCATATGACATCACAAGGCTCATTAATATTCATGAAAAAGTAATAAAATGCATTAAAATGCTATATCATCCTTTTTTTTTTTAAATGTGTTTGTGTTACAGAGCTCTGGTTAAAACAAATATTGATGGTTTTATCAGGACTTACTTTTTGTATTGTGTTTATCTGTAATGAACATGATGCATTGTATACTATTCATGTCTCTCAACTGACATTGTGTATCTTTATCATTCTATTATTTTCTTGTATTTATAATGATATGAAGTTTTTTAATATTTTGTGTAATGAATAAATTATATACAAATTTCAAAGACTGTCTTCAAAGAATCAATCTTCTGACACGATGCAAGTGAGTTTTAGCAAATGTCATGAGAAGTTGAAAATAGTCTAAGAGTTTGTTGTTCCAGACGTTTGTTTATCCTATAATGAAATAGGAGGTTCACTTTTCTGAAGGTTTATTTGACTAAAAATAAAATAGAGTTCTGAGTTTGAAATCAAATAATAGCCTACAATATGCAAATTATTGATGCAAATACCGTAGGAATGAGTCGTCACTTTAGCTGAAATGATTAAGTGGATGCTGAAGGAGACAAAAGAGAATGTGTAATAGGTACCGGTCTGGTATACAGGTTGTATCAAAATGATGGTAATTAATCCGAATGTTAAAAGGGCCTATTGAAGCCCATTTTTTGTAGCAAATATTATGTAAGGGTCATTCCATGCCAATTCACCCAATGAAAGTGCAATTTTGCACCCTTCCGTCTGCAGAATTTGCTCAAATTTGGTACTCGTAAAATTTAACATTACCTTTTCCATGAAACAAAAAAATTAGCGTGAACGGTCCGTCGGTTTCCGAGCTATGCCGCCCTTTTATTCGTTTTGGCAAAAATGGGTGTGACCTTCCATTTCAATGGCACAATGCGCCTGAACGGTTGACCAATTTTTGTGAAACTGTACCATTCAAAAGGAAATTCAAAGAGGAATTCAAAAATGGTATCAAAAATATTATTGGAGCAATTTAAAGTGCTCTGACCTTTGACCTTTCCTTTAACCTTGATTTTGACCCCAGACGAATAATATTTTTACTTGATTTTTTAGTTGTTAATTGTCAGTATAATATTTAAGATAACATGTAAATATCTAGGATGATATTTTATTTCTTCACCTTTAAAAACTCTTTTTAATGTAATTTACAAAGTTACTGTTACCCCCACATTACTGATATTTGTGTTGGTAATGTGGTACAAGACTCCATTATACATGAATACTTTCAAACTGAAGTAACATTACAATCAAATGCCATAATGTAATTCCATATCTGATGTTGATGCTTCAAAGATCTCAAGGATGTATCCAGTTTGGGACAGTAGAGCTGACTACATGTAGGAAGCATTTTGTTCTGTCAAAACCGCAGATTTCTAATATTTGTATGTATACCTTTTGCACCCCAATCAAAAGGGCTAATCAAATGTCTCTATTCATAAGCAAATGGAGTCTACGTACATGTATACATTATCATTGTGTTTAATGTTTCCTTTATTACCTGAAATGTTTAGTTTCCTGTTTTAATTGAATGTAATTTAACTTCAGTTTGGAAGTATTCAAGTAAGCCTAATAATGCAGACTTGTACACACATTACCAACACAAATATCAGTTTGTGGGGTAACAGTAACTTGTAAATTACATTAAAGAGAGTTTTTATAAGGTGAAGAAATAAAGAAATATATCCTAGATATTTACATGTTATGTTAATATTATACTGACAATTACATAAATAAAAATCAAGTAAAAATATTATTCGTCTGGGGTCAAAATCAAGGTAAAGGAAAGGTCAAAGGTCATAGCACTTTAAATTGCTCCAATAATATTTTTGATACCATTTTGACATTCCTCCTTGAATTCCTTTTGAATGGTACCAGTTTCACAAAAATTGGTCAACCAGTTAAGGCGCATTTTGACATTGAAATGGAAGGTCACACCCATTTTTGCCAAAACGAATCAACAAGGGCGGGCCATAGCTCGGAAACCGACGGACCGTTTACGCTATTTTTTTTTTGTTTCATGGGAAGGTAATGTTAAACTTTATGTGTACCAAATTTGAGCAAATTCTGAGACGGTAGGGTGTAACCCATTGGGTGAATTGGCATGGAATGACCCGTAACATAAAATTGAAGATGAACTCGCGCCTTTATTTACAACGATACCATTCTTGCCTGATCACAGATGTCACATACAATGAGGTACATTCATTTCAAATGCTGCCATACATCAAATCAGGTTTGTGTTTGATGATGTCTTGCAGCATTTCCCTTTACTTTGATTATGTGTGTCATCTGCACTGCAAAGGTGAGAAGTTGCTCTTTAATTTCAGTTTATGATGGGCGATTCTTTGAAAAGTGAACCTTTTTTGGAAAAAATAAAGTTTGTCCTTTTTGTTTTTAAGCTGCACATTCATATAGAGCATTGTCTGAAGTTTCATGAAATGCATTTTTTATCTTAATTTTACAAATTTTTCATGCTCATTTGCATAAATTAACATGCAAAAAATTTGCATAGAAAAATGGTACGTAAAAATATCATTTCTTTGACCCTGACTTGATTGTTGGTCTCCTTACTTTGATTATTGTCATTATACCCTTTTTTAACTTCATTCCTTTAAATTTTAATGAAAAATAATGGTGTTGAATTGATTGTTTTAAGATAATTAACTAAAAAAATTAATTGCCATCAAATGTCACACACGTAACCCAAAAGCACGAAAAGTTAACGCCCCCTGAAAACCATGGTTCTATTATTATTACAATTTTTCTCCAAAGCTATATATAATGTGCCTTGTATCTCACCAAATATGAAGCCATGACAGCTTTTAATTTAGTTATTAATTAACTTTGAAATTGGTCACACACGTGATCGACCCACGGGTCACGTGTGTGACCAACTATGGTCATGCCTTTAAAAAAGGGACCAGGCTATTCGGCCATTCTTTGACAAGTGAACCTATTCAGTGGGGACAAATAAATTTTTGCTTTTTGATTTTAAGCTGCATATTCAAATAGAGCAATGTCTGAAGTTTCATGAACTGATGTTTTTTCGTGATTTTTGCAATTGTTCATGCTCATTTGCATAAATTAACATAAATGATAATTAAATGGAAAAACGGTCAATAAAATTTTTTTTTTAACCTTGACTAGAATGGATATGCTGACTTCCTTACTTGGATTACTGTCATTATAATATTATTTACCTCTATTCCTTTTAATCTAACCTCAAAAAATAATGTTGTTAAATTGATTATACATGTATTAAGATAATCAACCCTGAAACTTAACTGCCCTCAAAATGTCACACACAAGTAACCAGAAAACACAAAAAATGTTAAGCCCCGTCTTAACCATGGCTCTGGTATTATTAATTATTTCATCAAAGCTAGATTTAATGTACCTTGCATCTCACTAAATATGAATCCATGACATCAAATAAGACATAACAGAAAAAGTACGACTATGATTGAAATTAGAACCCTTACAAGGCATTTGCATTTTCTGAATGTACAGATTAGGTCAGCAGCTGACAGGATTTGAGTAGATCAACAAGGTGCCATCAGCTGAGTACTTGGAAAACATTGAGAAAGAACCCCACATGTAACTAACTAAACATCTGCAGTGCATCTCTGCTGCACAAGGTCCCTTACAGCCGGAGGCGTCCAAAATGAGTGCCATTATTAAAAAAAATTATATTTTGAATGAAACCATATTCAGAATTCATTTTACTAAACACATTAATTTGATGTCAAAATAAAGAGTATTAAAAGAGTATTTAAAATTGCCTTAACGCTTGTTGCTATTTTGAAATCAGACTGAAATCGAAAAACAGCAAAGAATTTTGAATGGAAATGTTTTTTCTCATTTTTTTTCCCTTTTTCAATGAATTTTTAAACAAATAGTTCTAGATATTAGACTTCTATAAAACATTAAATAGTGTTTGTAACTTTTCTAAAAACTACCTAACATTATCTATTATTGTGAATAATGCTGTAAAAAGAAGGTAGTATAGGCCCGAGGCCTAGACTATATCTTATTCGAAATAAAGAATTATGATTAGCTAAAGTCAGCGAACGCAATATAGACCAGTGATATAGACAATCATCAATTGCCCCGTAACTAAGAACCCATATCCGTACGTGTATGAAAAGTACCGATTAACCTGCGATGGCTGTTAGAAGACAAACCAAATTATTCGATAAACTCCCCCCCCCCCCCAGGCCCCTCTCTGGTTTACTGACTGATTGAATGTCTGTCCCTTCTGTTTTTTCACTTTTGCTACATAAGCAGTAAAGGAAGATTTGCACTATTTATCCCGAATGTAATTTCCCAGCACGATATACATTATTATTCCCACCTGTCTGTTGTTTGCTGTTAGAAGGCTGACACGTAAAATCTTTGCATCTGCTGTGTTACACCGACAGCGGTATCAACGGTTGAGCGTACGTCCAAGCCGCTGGACCTGCGGGCCAACACCTACCACAACGTTCGGTGGACATCAAATAAGTGCGTAACAAATTCGAAACGAGTTTACATTCTCTATTTAAAGCTGTAGTATGTGGTTAGCTTGGTATTCATCCTCCAAAACAGCTCTCGACAATTTGCCCAATCAGATGCTAATACTCAGCATCACTCTCAAAAGCGCATGTTTCACTGGGTTTAATTCAACAATTAATCTTATATTATTATTATTAACATGCGAGTCACACGGATAGGTTTTCCGGAAAACCAACTGACCTTAAGCAAGAGTATGGGCGCAAGTGTAAACACAATATTTCCTTTTTTTTCTCTCTCAAATGCATTCCGGGAATTGCGCCCAACAGGGTAAACAAAGGGCGACGAAATATATGGGGGGTGAGGTGGGGGGAAGGCGAAGGAAAATAATAGCCATTGTTAGTTTGGATCAACTTTTTTCCTTCTTGTTTTCCTCAGGAAACGTGGAAAGATCTAAAAGGTTATATTTCAGGATCCCTATTAATTTTGTGAAAGCGGGACAACAAAAGTAACACAAGAACTTAAAGCCAAAGGCAAAATTATTCTGTGAGCCGAAAAGAGTATAGTTGGGTCAGAAGTTAATCCCAGGAAATTTATAATAATAATTAAATAATAATAGGGCCCTACATTACGTTTATATAGTGCATTACATGAACCATCTTTCAATGCGTTATCATGATTTTACTTGTTACCTATATTGATAATAAATCAAATAAAAATCCGAGCTTTATTTTTCATGTGAACTGAATGCAGTGAATGATGAATATTCTAGCGCTGGAATTTTATTGTCATTCGTATGTACATCGGTATTTCTAGAAATCATAGCATTATTACAAATTTGACATAAGAGCCAAAAACTGACGCAACATAAAAAGGGATTCATCAGGATTTGAACCAAAGTCTCAAGATTTCTAGGACCTGTGCTCTTTACCTATTGAACTTTATTTAGCCCCTTTTCACAAATGCGATGACGACTGCTTCCAAATTCGTTGCCATTGTGGTGCAAACATTGTGACCAAATGATCGCAAATGATTGTAAGAACAATGTGAAAGCCCCTCTATCATGCAAACACTCTATATAATAAACCCAAGTTTGATCTTTTAGATTTAGCATTTGACATTTCTATCTTCTGAGCTGACACTCACAACAATGAAAGCTTTTTTCTCTCTGATACCCTCTCATTTCATTCCATTTCCTCTCCCTATCTACAGTGTGTATCAAAATTAAAGGTAATCAAATCTGGAGAGGGACCATTGTTCCCAGCTGCTTTATTTTGGTAATTATATGTATCAGGATCTTCATGCGTCACGTGTTGTGACCGAAATTATGTAAAATTCTTGACTTAATCGGCTATAACAATTTTAAAAAATATACTAATTTAATGCTTAATATCATGTGCTAATATTATTTTGTTGCGCCCTTATCATTTGTAAATATTTTGTTTAAATTTTCAATATGACATGTTCAAGGTTGCAGAGGTCAAAAGAAGTGGCCGTCACGTGTGTAACTTCACAGAACGGCATAGATTTTTGAAAGTTCAATTTCATTTTGAAATTCCTGTACTTTTAAAATGTATTGAAATGTTTCTTATTGCTGTGAGATATGCATTATGGACCTTGTAACAAAAAATACCACTGGATAGGCAGTCATCTCTGAAATTTCTTTTTTAAATCTTTTTATTTATATCGTGGATGTTCGGGTCACGTGTTGTGCATTTTAGTGGGTTCACGTGTGTGACCTATGGCAAATTGTTACAGTAAAAAATGATATACCGTGTGTCTAAAAAAAAAACGTAACACTTTTGAAATGGTTGCCAAATTTAGCATATATTAATTTTATGAAAAAATGTCGATATGTATGGAAAGCTAAAGGAAACCAACCTTTCATTTGATATGAAAAAATTGAAAATTAAAAAAAAAGAATATTTCAATCATGATCTTATGGTTCGGCTTGCACGATTCAGTCTATTGTCATATCATTGCCCATGCTTATACCACATCGATGTTCACTTAATTCCCATGCTTCGATGAACAGTGTTCACTTAAGTTAGAGGTATGAAAATGCGCCTGCGCAGGATTTTTCGCTTCAAGTTGGACAGGTAAATTACTTGTAAGCTTACAAGTTTATATGCAGATTATTCGATGATCGATGGATTAAGAGTTAAAAGGATGTTTTGAATACCAGTCCTTCTCTCTGCTCATTTATCAATTCCCTAAAACATCACCCCTGCACACAACACACACACACACACACAGATGAACAAAAGCAGTTTGTGCTAAATAAGAAAGAATACAAAAAAAACATGAAAATCTTTTAAAAAAAGATTTAACTCGTTTTTGTCTGCCGCCCTAAGATGTGTGGTATGTGTGTGCGCGTATGATGTTGTGTTGTACGTGCGTGTGTGTGTGTTGGTTTGTGTGCGTGTGCATAATTGGTTTCAGCAAGCTTGATGGAATTTAATGTTTCAGTGCTTTATCGCTGCATTTTCAATGATTCAAATGAGTGACTGGTTTAATAATTTGGATTATTAATGGAAAAAATTGATTCCACCAAACTTTCGGAAGAAAAACAGGTAAAAAAATAGGAGTAGGTGAGAGGTTGGGAAGAAGGTTTTTGTGTGTGTGTGTTGCGCGCGCGCGTGGTGTGTGTCCTCGTGTGGAGAGGGGACGAGGACAGTGGTGGCTGCCGTAATGTCAATTATGCATTTGCGAATATTTCAAATTTAAGCCAAATTCATCATTCTCCTTTAACTCCCGTTCACATCTATCAATGATTACAAATAAGCATGCGGAGCTGGAAGTGTGTGTGTGTGGGGGGGGGGGGATGGGCGTGGTGTTTCAAAGATTGATGAATAACACAGAAAAGGAATGGTATTCAAAATATCCTTTTGATCCATCGCATCATGAATATTCATCCATCGACCTTATTTTGTAAACCTACAAAGTAATTTACCTGTCCAAAATTGGAAGTGTAAAAATCCTGCGCAGGCGCATTTTCATACCTCTAAACTTAAGTGAACGACTGTCATCGACAGGCATGATTTTTTTTCAATTTTTTCCATATCATATGAAAGGTTGATCCTTTGGGGCTTTCCATTACATATCGACATTTTTCATGAAAATTATATAATGCTCAATTTATTCGCAACACATTCAAAAGTGACGTTTTTTTTAGACCACCACGGCATAATTGTTTTTATGCAATAAAATGTACATGTTCGCAGGCAATTTTACTAATCCGCTGTTGGTAAAAAATCTTTATGTAACTCAACCCTAAGTCAGTCAATGCGGAGTGTTTTGGCCTAGCTGGTTCAAGACTGGGGGAGGGCGGGTTAGGAACCCGCGGGGCATGATGCCCGCCTATAGCATCTTGGCTGTTGATAGCGCGGGCGTGCCAGAAAATTTGCCACAATGTAGCTGTGTGATGTAAACTACACAGAAAGCACTGTTCATTATTCCCATAATATAATCAAACCTTATTTTATATGAATTAAACTTATGCTATTTACTGCACTTGTATGAAGTCATAATTTTTGTTCCTAATGACAAACTACAAGCTTCTGGAATTGCTAATTTTGTGTTTTCATAATCTTACTATTACTAGGATTCTAACAAGCCTGTCACTTGCGAAAAAACCAAAAATATCCGATATCGAACTAAATTCCTTGTGTATTTTATTGTTTATGAATTTCTTATGTATTTCCTTGTCTTCTTTTCCCGCACCATGTTTTTGCTTTGTGTTCTTTCTGTTTGCTTCTATTTTTTTCCTGCAAAATCATTGCCAGAACCGTTTTGGCAGCATAATGATGCTAAAAATAAATTAATCTTCAGCACATGAAAGCTGAAAATAATCAGAATTTATGACCGCCCCCACCCAGCGGGTTACGTGGTCTTGACAATTTGTTGCCTAATTTATTATCAAAATTTAAATATCTGG
>CALNVZ010003429.1:31158904-31198563 GCA_940671915.1 Paracentrotus lividus
TTTTTTTTTCAAATTTTTGACCATTTTTGTGTCAAGTGTGTCAGTGAGATTGTAAAGGTATATATAATGTGTCATATATCAACATAAAGGGTATGAAATGAACTTAATGCATTTAGGTCAAAAAGTCATTATAAGGTCATATGACATCACAAGGCTCATTAATATTAATGGAGAAAAAAAATATAAAATGCATTAAAAGTGCTATATCATCCTTTTTTATGTTTTTGTGTTACAGAGCTCTGTTTAAAACACTTCCATTACATTTTATCAGGAACTTACTTTTTATGTTGTGTTTATCTGTAATGAACATGTACATTGTATACCTATTTTATATCTTTCAACTGACATTGTGTATGTTTATCAATATATTATTTTCTTGTATTTACCATGATACGATTAATATTTTGTTAATAAATAAATTGCATACAAACTTAAAAGACTACCTTCAAGAAATCAATCTCCATACACGATGCAAGTTTGTATGCAAATGTCATGAGAATGAGTAAATTGTGTGTGGTGTAGTAGAGTGTTGCAGTCTGTCTAAGAGTTTGTTGTTCCAGAGGTTTGTTTGTCCTAGAATGAAATAACGTTCAATGATCCAAAGTTTCACTTGTCTGAAGGTTTATTTGACCAAAAATGAAATAGAGTTCTTAAGTTCGAAATCAAAATAAATTTTGTTTGTCCATAAATGAAATAGGGTTTCTATTCATTTTCTGATTAACGAACCCGATATCATGTTGATGAGTGAACCTTTTTCATTTTCAGACCAAGTAGCCTTTAGAATTTCATTTTTCGGGCAAACAAAATTTCGGAACAATGAACCTTTTTCGAACCAACGAACCCTATTCCATACTTATATGCTCTATGACTTTGTTTTTCTTATTCTTTTTTTTGGCTAAGGAATAAATTAAATCGATTTTCATACAGGATGCAAATTTGTATCATGCAAATGCCACAGAATGAGTTGTCACTTTGGCTGAAAATGTAAGTGGATGCTGAAGAGAGAAATGTGTAGTAATAGGTACAGGTCATGTACAGTGCGTATCAAAATAAAGGTAATTAGTCCAATGTTAAATGGCCATATGGAAACCCATTTATTTCAGCAAATATTATGAACATAATTTATAAAGTTTAAGAGGTACCCCTGCCTTTATTTAAAATGATACTATTCTTGCCTGATAACAAATGTCACACATAATGAAGTGGGGAAAATCCAGTTTTTGTCCAAATGGAAGACAGAGATATTGTCACTAGCCTGCTGCCACACATCAAATGGGATTTACCTTTAATGATGTCTTGCAGCAATGAAAATATTTTGTCAGTCTTTCACCCTTAACTTTGGGTGTGTGTGGTATCTGTCCTGCAAAGGTGACGAGTTGCTCTTTAATTTTATAATGCATACATTGCCAAAATAAAGCAGCTGGGAACATGATCCTTTCTCCTTCTCAAATTTGTTTACCTTTATTTTTATAAACACTTTAGATGCATGGGGAGAGGAAATTGGAAGACATGAGAGGGTACCAAGAAAAGCTTTAATTTGTTGTGAGGTCAGCTTAAAAGCTGTAAAACGTGATATAAATGATAATTCCGAGGGATCAACTTGGGTTAGATATACATTAGTGTGTTTGCCAAAGCCCAATCAGAAGGCATAGAGCATCGGTCTAGCAATCTTGGGACCCGAGTTCAAATCCTGATGGAATCCCTTTTTATTGCTGGCCAGTTTTCCTCTTTGTTCAAATTTGTAATAATGCTATGATGTCTGAAAATACTTTGACTAAAGCCCGCCTCACACTGTGCGATTTGCTGCTATGCGATTTTGGGGGAAAGTGTTATAATGTTTGATAATTAAGAACATTCAAACAATGAAATCCATGTGTTCCAAAGTTCTGGGTATTCCTCTGAATACTAATAAATTAAAATTAACGGCGATTGCGAACCCCCTTCTCTGTATAAAATCAAATTGTATCATATCACAATGACGTCACAGCTATCTTGCGATTTTAAGCTAAATTAAACTTTACTCCAAATTAAAGGCTCGAATTGGAACAAAAGTTCGATTATAGTGTTCCTGTACGACTTTTACCTCGCATGAGATACTTTTGCGTGTTTCAAAATGTCACATTTAATGGAAACTGCTATTTGTTCTATAAATCGCATCGCAACAAATCGCACAGTGTGAGGCGGGCTTAAGAATGACATAAATTTTCCACAAATACTTTTCTCTACAAAGAAAATTCCACCTAGAATATATTCACCAGTCCGATCTTCCTCCCAATTCACATGAAATGGCATGAGTTCCTTTATTTGATACCAAACTTGTCAAGGTTGTACCATTATTTCTGAACAGACCCCAACTGTACTTTATTTATGTTTATCATTATTTTACTTTATTTGTCTTTTCTTTTATTTTTATTTTATATATTTTTTTATCCTCCCAACATCATTTTGCTCAGGCTTAATTTCTTGAAAGTGTTTTGTGCCTGCTTTCCAAATTGACCAATGCAACAATTGCCTTTCTTTTCTTTATTCCAGTCCCCTCCCCCCCCCCCCCCCCCCCCAGTGGGCCAAGTCCACCTAATTTTAAAAGCCCAGCCCCCTTACCTCCCGCGGAAATGCATTTGAGAAAAAAAAGGGGGAAAACATTGGGCTTACACTTGGCATCTCATAATATTGGACAATCGACAAGGGTTAATCGGAGAAACAATCCATTCGACTCTAGAAAGTCAACTACAATATAATTTGTTGATTGACCCCAGTTAAAACGATGCCAATTTTAAGAGTGATGCTAAATAAATTAGCATCTGATTGGCAAATTGCGAGAGCAGTTTTGGACAATGAATACCTAGCTACCACTGATTCAGCTTTGAATAAGAATGTAACTCGGTTAGAATTTGTTACGCACTTATTTGATGTCCACCGAACGTCGTGTAGGGTGTGCCCCAGGCCCAGCGGCTTGGGCGTACGCTCCAACCGTGATAACGCTGTCGGTGTTGAAACAAGCCAGCGCCGGCGGATGCAAACGTCAAAGATTTACGTGTCAGCTTCTACACAAACAACAGACAGGTGAGAAATGATATCATGTTGTGAATAAAATTGGGATTAAATAGAAAGATTAGAAAAAGAGTGTCTTTATTTTGGGATTGCATTGGTTAAACACTGAATGCTCAATACAAAAAAGCGACTGAACATGGTACACACGCGAAAGGTAGTGTCGTCCTTTTTTACAAATTGCGAAAACTAATGCAACTTGGCATAACTTTAGAATATGGTCAACCTATAATGTCTATTCAATATTACTGTCATATGTTGCCTAGATCAGTAATATGAAACGAAAATCTGACTACCAATCTTGACCAGCTCTCCATCAACATCGTTGATATTACAGTGCGTGCAGCACGGACCACACACAGCAATATAGTACCGGCGCATCAGCGTGCATTATTCTCTGCGCCTACGATCAGCTTTTCGCACCGTACGGTATATTTTTCGAGGTTAAAAAAAATAGGAATTTATTATAATCGCAATATAATGACAAACATACACATTTCAGCTTAATCATGTTGTGGGAAGATATAGTCATTGGTATACTACTATATCCTCTCAAAAACTAGAAATTTAATATTTTTGCCTGCAAAAGGATGACACTACCTTTAACATAGGGCGCAGGCATCTTGCGTTAAGAATCTGAACAGTCCACAATAATTTCGCATTTTTACCCTTTTCCCCCACGATATCCCAAAATGTATAAGAATATTTTATTATATAGATATTGCATTTTTTTTTTTAATCATTTTTACTTACAGAATCTTGTTTTAAAGACAACTAATTTGACCAAAGACGTCTTCTTCGTAGTTTTCATAAGTGTTTACATGGAGGTCGCCATTTTGCTATGAATATTCATGATTTTTTTTTCTTCGCATGCGCATTGTCATCTGCCGCTGATGTCATCTGCAATAGTCTGCATGTGCGATGTTTACTCGGATAACTACATATTCATTAGAAGGACCCCTCGAACGATCTGTGATTGGTCTATATTTATTTCAGTCACAGATTGACCTCTCTTCGAATTAGCATATAGGTCGAATCGCAGAAGAGAGTGAAATTGGGTGAAATTGGCGTAAACACATCGGCAGAAAATAAGTCTTTCGTTTTTACATTTCTAGTTTCTTAAATATATAAACATTTTTATAAAATTATTCCTAAAAGTATATTTTTCCTTTTGAGCATGATAATTCTGTTCAAAAGATGTTCTAAAGATGTAAATATCGTAGAAAAAGCTAACGATGTCGCGATCGCTTAAAAAGTTGTACCATCGAGTTTCTACATGGCTGAAAACCAGCCACGAAAGACGTTTTAGACCCCCTAAGTAAATTGTATGTTCATACTTCCCCCGGTCAATGGGATAAAGGAAAAATTCTGAATATTCAATTAATATCCCGAGAACAGTGGAATATTTCTGCCTAGAATTCAAGTGCAAAGCCGAAGCGTAATTCTTCTTCTTCAGAAATCATCTTAACATTTCCTTTTCTCAATACCTGTAAACATTTTATAGACACTAAATCAAATCTTATAGTCTTTGCTATCAATACCATTATCTAAATTCGGAAATAAAGGAAAACAACTTACATTATATCAGGTAAAACTATTTGGAAACCAACACTAGGGTGAGGCCCAAAACACGGACACGACGCCCCAAACGTCACCCTGCCATGACAAAACATAGTCTTAGCGTATAAATGGCATTGCTAGATCAGGCAGTACAACTGCTTGCGTATAAAATAAAGGACTGAATCCTTTGGTTTGAGTACTCTACAGAGTGGATTTGGCACGATATAAATTACATTTTTATTATTATTATCAGGTCTACTCACTTGCTGCCTAAAAATTATTGTGAAGACTTTCAGAAACTGAATTTGATTTTTCATTATAAAAGTAAAATACAGTTTTTTACTTGCCATTATTATTGAATGTAAAAATGAAACATTAAATTTTTGCATGCATGAAGTAAAGTGCTGAACGATGCTTTCCCACATTTCACATGGAGGCACATTTTCAATGACACTGGAATCTGGATGACTAACTTCAGGATGTAACTCGTCTAAAATGAACTTGAAGACTATCTGTCCTGCAAGTAACATGCAGATCTACAGACATCAAAGATATTGACAGGTAAAATGGTGGAATATTGGTATAATTTTCAGGGGCCTCATTCTAATTGCAAAGGCTTGCAGGGATAAGGTTCTATCTGAAATGTTTATGCTCTTCTGCTATAGGTCTCATTTGGACGGACCAGAGAGAAACTTAGATCTACATGTACCAAACATCAATGACGATAGGCGCAATATCAACATCAGGGAGATTGCTTTTCCCCTCACACAGGCCTTTAATGATACAGATACAGAACTTCAAACAGATGCAAGCACAAGAGAAGAGGACCCATCTAATTTAAAAGGTAATAGTGAGGCAATATTGGTATAATTTGTGCAACTCAGGCGGTTATAAGCACAAGAGCATGTCATACATGTATGTGTGTATTTCAATTTCCCAAATAATGTTTTCAAAGTTTATATTTAAAGTCATTCAATTTATTTGTTGACCCAGTGGGACAATAGAAACGGACAATACAGTGGCCTGATTTATGCCATTAACTTATTGGATATTATGCGCAATTATAATTTGTTTCATTATGTAACCTGCTAAAAATTGAGGATTGATTCATATTGGAAACCCAAGCAACAAGATCTTGAAAGAATTGAGAGAGAAGAACATGAAGGGACCTGTACACGTTTATTAATCATAGCCATTCCTGTATAAAAGTAATGGTGATTGGCCATAGCTGTGGATATCAATCTATTGCAACCAAAAATGTAAACCGTCAATGAAACAAAATCTAAATATATGCAAATTTGTTCAAATCTTAATAACATTATTTGGACGAACATGTACTCATGTGATGACAAGAGGATATATTTAGACATGTTGTGCAAGTAATATGTCATATCACCAATAAACGACTGGCTTAATCTCACACACACAAAAAAAAAGAAAAAGAAAAAAGCTTACATACTTGATTGCCTCTATCTATCTTGACTTCGATTGTTTATTGCATTCTGTCAATTCTAGGTATAAAACAAGAACACCTTGAAGAAGAGAGAATCACAGAGAATTATACAGAACAGATAGAGGAGAATGCAGAACAAGGCTGGGTAGACAATGGTCAGTCATCAAGTACCCAACACTTTGCTGTAAAAAAAAATATTTCTTTATGGTCTCTCTCTTTATCTTGTCTCTAAGTTTTGAGAATTTTGCAAAAATTCACACCAGTTTTTGTCCAGAGGACATTGACTACATGCTCAGGACCATGTTCAGGACCATATTCATGTGATTTAAATAGATGTGTACACTGGTTTACTATCAACTCAAATGCTCTGTGAACCATTTGCTGCTCCACTTTAAAACCAATCTGTACATATACTGTTTTTTTATGTATTTCGAAAATAAGCTCTTTAGTTTGTCTCATTTTAAATCACCAATATCATGAAAATACATGTTTATCCGTGCAGGTGAACAGTCCAATATGGATAAGACAATTCAACTTTCTATCTACTCATCAAAGAAGAGGAAGGTTCTCAAGGGTATTGTGATCTAGATATGATTAATAGCATGTGGAATCAGCTTCTAGTGAGAGAATTGAAGAGCTACCCAACATGTGACAGTAGATTGGGTGAGAAAATCAAAATCTTGTACCTTTGACTATTTTATGATAGAGAACATTTGGAGAACAGTTAATACAATGCTGTACATTTACCATATTGAATTGAGTATGGTTAGTCCAAATTAGGAAGGTACAGAGCTCAGAAAATTTAAATTTAAGTATATATTAATGGGTATTTCACTGAGTAGCCAAAAGTTTCAAAAGTAACAAATTTTGAGAGTCAGTTTGTCAGATTTTGTGAACAGTTCATAAAGATTTTATTGTAGTCCAGTTTTGTAAAGAAGTGTTGAGCAGTATGTTGATAACAAAGGAAAATTACAAGCACTTGTTACTCAGTGAGATACCCCCTTTATATGAATAATGGTTATCTTCTATGCAATTTATAAGAAATTATCACAGCATTAAATTACCAAGACAATTAATTTTGAGGGAGTGAAGTGATCGTGATCATGGAAAATAAAATCAATTTCCTTCACAATCTGCAGTCCGATTTGAAGAGGTCAAATCAACTTTCTATCCACAATCAAAAACAGAGGAAGTTTCTCAAGAGTATTATGAAGTAGATATGAACTGCAGGCAGAATGAACTGACATCTTACCACAGACCTGAAGAAATATTCCAACACAATCATTGGTCTGTTGTTCATGTACAAATTTCGGAGCCTTCCTTGCAAGATATGCTACCTACAGGTATGGACATTAACCAATAAAATACAATATACAGTTTGTGTTTTTTTTTAAATGGTACAGTTGGGAAATAATTATTTAGGTATGAAATCTTCTCAAATGATGTGTGAATATGTACCAGTTTAACCCTATTTGACTGGGGGGGGGGGTCAATTTGACCCCCCCTTAAGAAATCCGTGACTGCGCAACCGCTGCAAATCGAAACCCGCGCACATGACATTTTTCTTTCAAGTGCCAGCAACTTTGACAACAAGTTTTTTTAAATCGGCACTCCGTTGTCCCCAAAATTGAACGAAAATCGTCATTTGCAGCGTTTGTGCACTGCTTTTCCTAAATTTCTTTAATACATTGATAATTGTGCCTTCTAGCCTTTAATTGATTAAATTTGTCTTTATATGATCAAGAAACATTACTCAAGCATAAAAAATTACAAAACAAAGAAATAACATAAGAAATAAAACAATAGAATACTTAAGAAATTCACACAACCATAGAATATCAAAAGAATTTGAAATTTCTGAATTTGTCATTCAATACTGTTGACTTTGCTACTCAGCAACTTTTAGACAAAATTGAGCTTTGTAACTGTTTATAATGAAATATTAACGATTTCAATAAAAAAGCACCTAATTGCATATATGAGTATGCATAAATTAACATAAATTAAATATATATAAACATACAGCGATACCCTTTACATGTGCAGCGATGTCATTGCAAAATTTCGCAGCGATCGGACCATCGCGCCGCCTGAGATATCAGGGGGTCAAATTCACCCTCCCCCCCTCCAGTCCAAAATCTCCTCCTGAAAAACCAGTCAAATAGGAATAAAGCCAAAAGATTCTTCTTGCTGATGCACATTGTTTTGTTAGAATTGCTTTGTAAAACAAAAGTTGTGCTAAACTTTATCGCGTAATAAGCTAATTGAAATTACACACATTCTATTGTTTCGGTGCGCTAATTCTGACTATTAGTGCAAAACCCATAGAAAAGCATGCACAAAGTACATTTTTGCTTCATTATAGGAAACTGGTCATATCTCACGATCTACAGCACCCATGGGATGGGGGAAAAAATGCAGAAGAAAGCCTGATTTTCCCTACTTTATGGAAATACCGAACATTATTAGGTTGTGACTACCCTTCATACAATAAAAAATTTTCAACTGTACCATTTTATTGACACAGGCTGTACATGTTAATCACATGGTAGAAACATTCAAGTGTCCATCATGTGGCAAGAGGCAAGTTGAAATATTTTTATGATCACCTAATACACACTCTAAATAGACAACCCAACGTCACAAATTCAAAGAACACTTGCAGGTTAAAGCCCATCAGTGTTCAGTTTGTTGCAGGAAATTAAGAAGAAAGGTGATCTGAAATGGACATATGAGACTGCACACAGGGGAGAACCTTCAATGCTCATTTGTAATAAGAGCTTTTTCGTAAAGAACATCTAGAATATCATATTAAAGAACACACCGGAGAAAGACCCTATAAATGTTTAATTTGCAGCAAAGAATGGCTTGATGAGCAAACTAAAAAAAACATGAAAGTACACAAAGAATATAAGGTATCATGTTCTGTCTGTAAAGAGGAGTTTCCTGTAAAAGAGCATAGAAATAGACACATGAGAACCCACAAAGAAGGAATGCGTCATCAGTGATCAGTTGTAGCAAGAGGTTTTTTTTTCAAACGGCACCTGATACAACATATCAAACACATACAGGAGAAACCATATGAGTGTTCAGTTTGCCGCAGACAATTTACTCGAAATATAACCATGCCTCAGACTACGGAAACACATGTCAGAGAAAGGTCTATCATTGTTCAGCTTGAAATAAGGAATTTTCTCTCAAAAAAAATCTGGAAAAACATATGAAAGCTACATCAGAGAACAAGTGTTCACTTTGCGATAAGACCTTCAATAGAAATTCCCATCTGCAAATCATATTCGAACCCACAAAGGAAAAGAAATCATAGCTATATGAGTGATCAGTTTCCTGAATTGTATGAAGAATGGACTGGAAAAGTGACCTAAAAATCATGTAAGAATACACGCAGGAGAAAAGGCCATATCAAATGAATCAGTATTCTGTCTGTAAAAGGGAGTTTACTGCAATCTTCTGACCAGAAAAAACCAAACTTCATGCAATTCAACATTGGAATAACAATGGCTTCAGTTTAATGTTTATTATCATCATGGCATTTGCTCTTGTTGTTTACACTTATAACAATGATGCAGCATTCATCCTTCTAGTATTCCATATAGAGAGTAACTGGAACGTTTGTAGTTGTTTTATGGTCCAGAATGTTTATAAAAATGTGAAAGAACTGATCTTCTTCACAGTGGGAAAGAACATCGCTGACCGTTCAAGAGCTACAATCATTGTTATGTACCTAGTCCCTGACAGCAATAGCTGGAGTAGAATGTCAACAGAAAGTGCAAAGTATTTAATTCATTCTGATGGTTCATGAACACAGAGAGTATGAAAAGCCCTATCGTTGACAGTTGTGGCAAGAGTTTTAAGTCAAAGAAAATCCTCTGTAGACATATTAGCACCCACACAGAGAAAAAACAATTCCAATGTTCACTTGTATAAGCGTTTTGCTCTAAAGACATAACCGGATGATCATATGAAAAACCCACAACAGTAAAAAGCCTCATCAGTGTAACAGTTTGTACTAAGAGCTTTAATCGAAATGCAGAACTTCACTGCACAATAGAGAACCCACACAGGAGAAAAGCCTTATCAATGTGCAGTTGTACAAAGAGCTTTATCAAAAGGAACCTCAAGAAACATAGAGAGCCCCAACAAGGAGAAAAGCCCTATCTGTTACAGTTTGTGCAAGAGTTTTAAGGTTCAAAGACAATCCTCTGTAGACATATTAGGCACCCACACAGCAGAAAAAACAATTCCAATGTCCAATTTGTATTTGCGTTTTGCTCTAAAGACATACCGGATATCATATGAAAACCCACACAGCAAAAAAGCCTTATCCAAATGTCAGTTTGGTAAAAGCTTAATTGGAATGCAGAACTCACGTGCACATATGGAGAACCATACGGAGGAAAGAGCTTTATCAGAATGTGCAGTTTGTACAAAGAGCCTTTATACAAAAAAAAACCTCACGCTACATATGAGAGCCCACACAGGAGAAAAGCCCTATCTGTGTACAGTTTGTGGCAAGAGTTTTAAGTCAAAGACAATCCTCTGTAGACATATTAGTACCCACACAGCAGAAAAACAATTCCAATGTTCAATTTGTAATAAGCGTTTTGCTCTAAAGACATACCGCAATCAACATATGAAAACCCACACAGCAGAAAAGCCTTATCAATGTGCAGTTTGTGGGAAGAGCTTTAATTGGAATGGAGAACTCACTGCACATATGAGAACCCACACAGGAGAAAGGCCTTATCAGTGTGCAGTTTGTACAAAGAGCTTTTATCAAAAGAAAAACCTCACGCTACATATGAGAGCCCACACAGGAGAAAAGCCCTATCTGTGTACAGTTTGTGGCAAGAGTTTTAAGTCAAAGACAATCCTCTGTAGACATATTAGCACCCACACAGCAGAAAAACAATTCCAATGTTCACTTTGTGATAAGCGTTTTGCTCTAAAGACATACCGCAATCAACATATGAAAATCCACTCGGCAGAAAAGCCCATCGATATGCAGTTTGTATGAAGAGATTTTATCAAAAGGGACACCTCACTACACATATGAGAACCCACATAAAAGAATGCCATTCAAATTTTCAATTTGAACTAGAAGCTTTGCAGTTACAAAGAAAGAAGACCTCAATAAACATGAAAATCCACAGTGAAGAAAAGCCTTATTAAGGTACAAATAAAAGTTTGTAGCAAAACATTCACTAGAAGCCATGATATCATCTAATCATCTAATCCCCCCCCCCCCCAAGATCTCGGCCGTCAACGTGCGATCGCGACGAAAATCTGCGCGCATGACCCCTGTGGCGTAAACTCTGTAACTGTATCGTTCGATTTTTTAGAGAAAAAAATGTTTTAATTATATATGCAATTCTGGGTCTGACACTCGGGTACAAAATTATGCTTAACTCGCGTAAGTCTGGGTTTTCGGTAGCAAATGTGGTCTCAAAAGATGAGCAAGACTTTTAAAAAAAAATTCATGGAGCACTGCATCTTTATATTCTCGCGTAAAAATTTATCGCGAGAAATGTCGAGGGGAGGCTTAATTAGAAGTTCCTTGTCTCACATCATATGAAAATACACACTAGTGATAAGCCTGCGAACCAGAGCTCAATGTGTGATAAGACGTCCACATAGAACATTTATTGCTTACATCATATGAGAACACTTACAGGAGAAAAGCGTCACCTGTGTACAATGTGTGATAACACCTCATAAACAAGTCCTATCTCTCACATCATTTGAGAACACACACGAGAATAAACTCAGCAAAGATCAATGTTCAGACCTCCATATAGAAGTTTCATTTCTCTCATCATTTATTCATGGTGCTGGAATGTTGATACAAAATTTAGAAAGAATATTGATCTTTCTTCACAGATGGGAAGACTATTTCGAAGAACATCACTCAGCCTTCAAGAGCTACACATCATTGTTATGTACCTATTCTTGACAGCATGGTTGGAGGTATGGACATCAACACAAAAGTGCTGAGTATTTCGAGATCTGATCCAAAGCTACAAAGCCAAAGAAAAAAGGGAGTGGAAAATTCCTGTCTGTGTACAGTTTGTGACAAGGCTTGTAATGAAAAGACCGATCTCAATAGACATATGCACACCCACACAGGAGAAAAGCGATTCCAATGCTCAGTTTGTTGCAAGACCTTTTCACGAAAGAGGGACCTTACCAAACATTTGAGAATCCACACAGGAGAAAAGCCTTATCATTGTTCAGTTTGTAAGAAGAACTTTAATCAAAAGGCAACCCTCGTTAGACATATGAAAACCCATACCGGAGAAAAGCCTCACCAATGTACAATTTGTTCTAAGAGCTTTACACGAAAAGAACACCTGCAATCACATATAAGAACCCACACAGGAGAAAAATCTTACCGATATTTTTAAATATACCTATATATAGGAATCTGCACCATGGAAAAAAAACAGTCAGTTGTTCAGTGTGAGACATGAGAACTCACACAGGAGAAAATCCCTTCCAATGTCCAGTTTGTGCCAAGAATTTTTTTGGTGTAAAAACTTTTTCTATGAAAATAATGACTTCATTATGTCAAATTACAAAATTACTTAGCCTTCGCCACAAGGTGGAGGCCAGAGGCATCAATGTTTCTTGGGTTGTCCGTACGATTGTTCTATCCGTCAGTACGACTGTTTTGAACTATCCATATCTCAAGAACCTTTAACACATAGATATGAAATTTGAAACTAGTGGAGAGAGTATGTAATCACCAGGAAGGAAGATTGATCTGATGAGATTTTGGAGTATGTAGATCAAAGGTAAAGGGGTCACAGAGGTCAACTTGTGAAATTCCATGTATTGAGTTTGTGACTGCAATATCCAAGAACCAAGTGAGGAAATGAATTCAATTGGGGACAGTATGTATTACCATTGGAAGATAACTGGATTTTGGAGTATGTAGTTCAAAGGCTAGGTTCTCAGATGTCAACTTTTGAAAATTCCTTGTAATTGAGTTGGTTATTGCCATATCTCAACCCTTACAATATCCCCATTGGTATTTCATTGGTATCCTATGGTATTTCATTCATTATCAATGTAGTGGACACAGTCGCATTTGTTTCTTTTTTTTTTTATATATTCTCTCAACAATATAATTATAATTGTTTTTGCTAAAGTTGAAAATTCCTCTAATGAAATCCCGTCATATGTTATCAAATTTACCATAGAAAAAACATGTTTTAAAACCTGCAGTTTGGCAATTTTATCCAGGATCTTACACAACTATGATATTTGATCTACAAGTTACTTTGCAGGCCTATGTTAGATGTTGCATGACAAACTGAAATTCCAAACTCCAAATTTTTACTCAAATTTATAACTTGAGGTTTGTTTGGCTGTCCAAATTTCATGTCGCAAAGTTTATCCATCTTTGAAATATTTAAGTTAAGACATAAGGAGATTACAATTGACAATCAGTGTAAATGACGGTCACATTTTGCTCTTTTACAGGAAAAATCACTTTTGTCAGTTGCTTCCTTTTGCCAAGTAGGGCAGTATGTATATTGTACTTGTGCAATCCATCTTTCATTGTCAATGCTACATGTGTGGGGGTGACGTGCTTTTGAGCAACAGCTATTTTTATTATTGCTTTTGTCACCCCTGACCAGCATGGGGCACTGTTCATTTCTTCGTTCTAATCTTTGTGTTTTTTGTTTGTATATGTTCATGCTTTTACATGGTATGTCATCTCTTGTATTTGTTTTTTTTTTTTTTTTTTATTTTTTGGTCAAATTAATAATATTATAATAATAATTATTATAATAATAATATTTATTATCTCTTACATTAAATATTATAGTATTATGTTTATCATTGTACTGTGTATTTTGTTCATTATACAAAGTTGTTATTTTGTTGTTGATGAATAAATTCTATCCAAATTAAAGACAATATTCTAGTTCATTGATGGAAGTTTGTATACAAATCTTGTGTGAATTATATTAGTCCGTTATGAATCTTTTACTGGAATTGGAGAAAAATTGCAAATTAGGAACTTAACAATTTTCTACTGTCGCAATGTTTCGTCAACCACTGTTGGCTTCATCAGGCGAATGAGACCCCAAGACGCCTTTCCAAGCGACTTGGGACCAAAGTCAGTCGACCGTAGCGTCACTTGGTTCACCAGGGGCGGGAAAATCGGTCACGCAGTATTTCTCCAATTCCAGTAAAAGATTCATAATGGACTAATAATTGTAAAGTTTACTGGATAATCATCATATTCATGGACCCATGTGAATGAGTTGGCACTTTGGCTCCATATGTTTCGTTTACGACTTGCTTTGCACGAATGAAGAGAGAGAGAGAGGAATGCCTACACATTGCATATCAAAATAAAGGTAATCTAATTTTAGAAGCACCATAATCAATCTTATTATTTCAGCAATAACTTTGTAACAAATAACGATGAACTTTCCACTATTACAATGATACCTTTCTTGCATTACAGATGTATAATCAAGTACATAAATTGCAAATAAAAGTGTCGAGGCCGAAAGAATAATCAGTTTTAGCAAGCTTTTGTATCAGGAGTGATAACATATTTTTACCGCTGCCACACTTAATCGGATTAGATTTTTTTTCGATAATGTGTGACAGCAGTGAAAACATTCAGTCTTTCGTTCTTTTGCAAAAATCTATTTTTTATTTATTTTTTTTTAATTTATAATTTACGTGATATAAGTGTCCTCTCTAATGTAATTTGTATCTTTGCCAAGTTAAAGAGATGCTCTTAATTTTATGTTACATTATAAATTGCCAAAATAAAGGAGCTTGGAATAATTCTCAAATTTGAATATTTATTTTGATAGATACTGTAGAATGGGAGAGGAAACGGGGAGACAAGACAGGATATCGGGAGGGGAACTTTGAGAGTCGATGTTTGTGAATATGAAGACGATAAAAGATTTGAAATTGGGTCTACTCAAAAGAAAGAAATCAAGAAAGCCAATAGGTGCTGTATATTGCAATAGATATTGCTTTTGTCAACTTAAATATAATTAAAATTTTTAATTCAACCCTTATAAAAAAAAAAAAATAAGTGGGTGACCTCATGCCTCACAATTCAAAAGCAATATCATTTCACTTGTTTAGAACATATACACATAATTATATTGAGGAAAAACAAAACAACTTTTTGGGGGACCAATATGAGACAGATGGGTACATCATCATCCTGATCGTAAAGGCCACTGCACACCATACGACTTACGACTTGCGACTGACCAACTTTGGATCTGAAATAACAAAGCGCATTGCAAAGTATACACGCTTAGTTATTTGACATCCAAAGTTGGTCAGTCGTAAGTCGTGTGGTGTGCGGTGGCCTTAAAACAACCCATCAAACCGAATGTTTCATATATCCATATTGTAAAGAAGAAAAAATGGGATCGTTACCGTCTACGTCACCAATATAATAATGATGGGTAAATCATATCATGGCCGACAGGCATGACCCCCCGGCCCCTCCCACCTCACTTGAGCGACAGCAAAGTCACAATAAAAATAGTGGATGCACTAAATCAATCGATCCAAGTGTTTAAAAAAAAAACATCTCCATGGCTGTTATCTAAATGTTGACATTATTGGCCAGCTGAAGTATTAAAAAAAAAATAATGACTGACAACATCATGACCTGATTTACGACCATATACAGTGCATCCGAGATAAGAGTTAACCCAACCTTGAGAGCCTTGTATTAAATTATATTACTTAAACTTGTCATTATTTTTTATATAATATTAAATAGTAACTCATATTCTATCAAGTGATACCAAAATTATACTTGTACTAGCTGTCAAGGATGACTGACAACTCGATTTCTAAAAAGATTTGGTCAAATCAAATTGTACCAAGTGTAATCAGAAGCAATCCTGGCTTTCTAATCATTCATTCTTTGTGTGAGGTCAGCTTTAATATAAATCCATTCATGAGAGACAATGGTTTTCTTGGTATAGGCCTATATTGAAATAGGCTGCTTCCCCTCAAAATTGGAACATTTAAAATTTGACACTTATTTTTAAAAGCCCAAGTACCTCCATTCTTTACCTAATGAAAGGACTTTGTCATCATGTGAAAACAATTTAACAAAACGAGAGGGACAGGTTTTGTTATAGTGCATATTTTCTGACAAGCTCCCTATTTTAAAAGCCACAAAGCATATGTGCCAATCATTTCCCACCCCACCAGCCTTATACAAGGGGACATGGGGTTATGAAATATTGTTATTATTCTTATTATTATCGTGTTTTTTTTTTCTTTTTTTTTTTTTTTTTTGCTTTTTTTTTCTTCTTCTTCTTCTTTTTTTTTTTCTGACCTGACGGTCTTTGTCGTGAAAAGCAAATGAAAAATATTGTGTTTACACTTGGCGCTCCATATCAAAACACAAAGGTTAAAGGGTTTCCCGTGATAATAATTTTACTCTGACATAATTATATTTTTCAGGCTAAAAGTTAAGCTTAAATGACAGCTAAAACAATGCCGATTTTGAGAGTGATGCTAAATAAATTAGCATCTGATTGGCAAATTTCGAGAGCGGTTTTGGAGGATGAATACCAAGCTACCACAGCTTTGAATAAGAATGTAACTCGGTTAGAATTTGTTACGCACTTATTTGATGTCCACCGAACGTCGTGTAGGGTGTGCCCGAGCGGCTTGGGCGTACGCTCCACCCGTGATACCGCTATTGGTGTTGATGGGATCGGCCATGGCCAGCGCCATCGGATGCCAAAGATTTACGTATCAGCTTCTACGCAAACAACAGACGGGTGAGAAATTATATTGCATATCAAGCTGTGAATAATATTTAGGATTAGATAGAAAGATTAAACGGCCTTATCGTCGTTTCGGAAACCAATCGCTCAAATGCTTGTACACAAGTGAATGGGGGTGGAATTTAGAGGAAACCAATGCATGTGACTGAATAAAGCGCTGCTGTACAAAGTGAATGGTGGTTTCCTCAATCACGATTATGCCGATTAAACAAGAAAAAAAAGAGGGTCATATAATAATCTGCAAGAATCTTGTCGTTTGATCAATGCCTGGCTGATTACTGATCATTGCTGATGACGTGATGATGATTTGTCCAAATGAAATAAAACTAAAGTTGCAGAATTACATTGTAATGTACTTAAGTTTGCAGGCAGGGGCGCAGGGGACGTGCACACCCCCTATAATTTGAAAACCACTCCTTGATCATCTAGCTAGATCTAACGTTAGAGATCTAGATCATGTAGATCTAGATTAGCCCCGGGACGCCGCCACTGAATATACATTATGACCCAGACGCACCGTTTTCCCCATTAAGTTACTAAAAAAAACCACACTAAGCTAACACTAGTATTTATCAGAAATAACACACATACATGCAATGACACTAATACCTAAGCATACATACCGGCAAAAGTTGAAGTAAATAACACACATTAGCACCCAGAATAAGATGATTTCCTTTGGATTCCCGTCATGCCCAGAAATTTGTCCGATCCGCCATGTTGATTAAGCTGGTAGTATTAAGTAGTATCGTGCGTAGCCTTTGATCAAGAGTTCATTTTGTATAGTTTTTAAGTTTCATTACGAAAAAGAGGCTGATGCAAGAAAAATGTGCTCAAAAACTAAAATGACAAATAATTCATGACTATTCATGTAAGTAATCTCATTTGTTTTGGTTAATTACCACGTAATGGAATAAAAACATAATTATGTTTGTAATGGCTTATCTAAAGGCTAACGATGGCAATATCCATGACGCATGCGTATTACAAAGACAAAACTTCAACACGAATTGTTATACCTGAGAAGTCTTGAAATTTTGACCCCCAAATATCATTTAATACGAAACATCAACACAGAGGATAGTTTTCCGGAATGATTTGTAAGTATATATTAAAGTAATATATACGGTATTTTAATGACAAGGATTTAAGTTATTGTCCGGAAAAGCTCCGGAAACGGACTTCACATCGCCGTTACATTCCCATAAAGCGTAGCCCGCACACTTTGTGTGCGGGCTAGTCGTAGTAAGATCTAGATCTACTTGACATGTTAAAATCCAAAAATTTGGGTGGCCCCCCCCCCCCCATCTTCTTGAAATCCTGCATCCGTCACTGGTTTGATTGAGGGACCATACATTACACAGGCATTAAAACCCTGGGGTTGCTCACCTCATGATTTGCTAAGCATCCATGGGCATCCACATTCCACAAACAGCTTTGAAAAGGGTCTGTTTTTTAGCCTTAGTTCCGACACGTCAAGATTTAGGGGTGTTTTCAACTTCCTTCATAATTTTCATTAAAATAGGGT
Organism: Paracentrotus lividus; assembly: GCA_940671915.1. Lineage (NCBI taxonomy): Eukaryota > Metazoa > Echinodermata > Echinoidea > Camarodonta > Echinidae > Paracentrotus > Paracentrotus lividus. Next base: position 31,177,317 of record CALNVZ010003429.1, read on the forward strand.
TATTTTCAGCTTAAACCACTGTTTTGGGGGCTAAGTTTCAAGGTGTTTACGCCATTTAGGGTACATTTTTTTCCAGTCAGGTGTGGAATTCAATTGGAGTGCAAATTAATATGCAATACAATTTAGAGGGTCCATTTTTAGGGTGTCTGGACAGGCATGTGTAGCACTAATATGTCTTTGAGTGACTCACCCGGGAGCAATTAGGGACCATGTTTATGGAGTGATCAGAGATTTAATGTGAAAAATTTAGAGACTGAATTTGTAGGTTCATCTCAATGCTTTCTCCTATCTATGCTTTCTTCTATAGGTCTCATTTGGAGTCACCAGAGGGAACACCACATGTACCAGACATCAATGATGATGCGGGCAATATCAATGAGATGGATTTCCCCTTGACACAGGCCTTTAATTATACAGATACAGAACTTCAAACAGATGCAAAGACAGGTGAAGAGGAACAATCCAATGTAAAAGGTAACAATGGGGTGACATTGAGTATTGTTTGGGCAATGCCATGCCCATGAGGTCAGGTCATTTGTTTGTATTCCCTTTTCCAAAACAATTGTTGATAGTTCATGCAATATATAAATTTATTTTTTGACCTATTGTTACGAACAACTTGAATGAATCTACAGTCACCTCCTACAAATTATAAATGCAACTAAAATGTACCAACTATTTTTGTTTCATTATTGTAACTTGAGAAATATGAGCATTTCAAAATCAGTTGTTGACTTTCTCGATTTACTCATCTTGACTTTATTTCTTTATTGCTTTCTGTTAATTCTAGGTATAAAACAAGAATGTCATGAAGAAGAGAGCATCACAGAGAAAAATACAGCGCAGATAGAGGAAGGTCCTGTTGAAAGCTGGTTAGACAGTGGTCAATCTTCTCAAGACTTAGCTGGTAAAGATGTTTTCATGTTCATCTTAAAAGCATGTTACAATTAGTACCCCAGTTATTGTCCTGAGGACAGTGAAAAAATGCTCACAGAATAGTCGAAATTGGAGTTTTTCAGAAACATATTTAATCATCGATAATGTTCACTGGTAGCTGGTTTTGCTATCGATTCAAATGCTCTGCAAACTCATTGATAACTCAAAAATTGGTGCAATAGTGAATAGCATTTGCTGCTTCACTTTAAAACAAATATTTTTAATTGCTTACTCTACACATGCTTTTTGTTTTCATATATTTTTTATTATAGCTGTTTATATTTCATCCCATGTCTGATTGGTCTCATTTTAAAGATTCTCAATTCTTCTTCACAGGTGAACAGTCCAATATGGATAAGACAATTCAAGTTTCTTATCTGTTGATCAAAGAAGAGGAAGGTTCTCAGGAGTATTGTGATCTAGATATGAACACTGCTACCTGTGATGCACCATCTCATCAAAGACCCGAAGAGGCCACTCCAAAACATGACAGCAGACCAGGTAAGAAAATCAAAATCTTGTACTTTATTTATTTTGGTGTACTGCCCAAGTCCTAAAGGGGCCAAGCTGGAAGGGTAACGGTGCGCAGATGGTCGTAAACATGGAAAGAAGAGGCAGGGCTTAGTATTTGTTTTGGGTGCTGAGATGCTTTTAGACAGCTTTAATGAAATTCTCTTAGTACATGTTACTTTCTACATGTTACTTTCTACATCTTTCTAATGACAGAGAACTTGTAAGAATAAGTATTACATTTTGTAATTTGATAAATAAATTACACAGAAACTGAGCCGTCAGGAAACTCGGCTTGAAAATTAAGTTTTTTTTTAATATCTCTCTGGGTTACGAACATTTGTGGACATAGCAAATTTTGAGGGATAGTCAGAGTTCAACAGATTTTTATAAAGAATTGCATACAAGTGTTGAAAAGAATTGTTTTAAGTGTTCAAAAGTAGAAACCCCATTCAGGAAACAGTTACAATCAGTCTATTTACAGTTCAGTTCAGTTCAGTTCAATTTTATTCTTTCTCAATTTGATAAAAACAATAACAAAGACAATAACATATACAATGTAAAACCTATAAATGTTTACATGAGATAAAAAGGAAAAAGAAGGGAAACTACAAAAAAGTTCAAGGAACTTGTTGGGTGTAGATCCGGAGCATAATACATTAGATACAGTTTATCAATATGAAACAACACACAGCATTTTACACACTCACACACACATCAGCAAGAACGCACGGTGGGGGGGGGGGGGTGTGCGACGGTGGCGGTGCGGGGTCGGGGGTCGTAATGCGTATAGGTGATAGTCGGGTAGGTAGTGCCAATGAGTTACGGGTATGGTTGTACGTTTTCCATGAATAGGTGGCGGTGATTTGCACATAATAGTGAGTTTGTTTTTAGATAATTTAAGCGTGAATGAGGTAGAAGAACTCTGTGTGATAAGTTTGTTCATAGCAAAGGGTAGCGATGACGGTGTAGTTAGAGATACAGACAGAATGGAAATGGTTCGTTATTTGTTGACAGCTAGCTAGCTACAATAGCTCGTGCCTTAGTGAACAAAAAATCTTTCAATGAATTTGTTAATTGTAGGCAAGCGTATTATAATTAGAAATATATTTTCTTTACAGATCTGAGGTCTTGATTTGGATAGACCAAATCAACTTAACTATCCCACACATCAAACAAGAGGATATATGATAAAGAATATATGAAGTAGATATGGATAGCTGATGCCACGGAATGAAGTCCCATCTGCCATAGTCTTGAAGAGATTATCCAACCACAACCCATTTGGATCTGGTTATGAATTAGCATTTCATTCAATCAAGCTGTTACCTAGTTCACATTCTGGATGATTTAATTCATTCCCAATAGCAACATTTACACTGCTGCTCATCTGCCAAAAACATGTCATGACCAGAATGTTTGACGGAAGAGGAAATCTGAATGATTCTTTTTCATCGCACAATGCAAACACAGATCGTATACATAGACAAACATTAAAATACGCAACGAATGCAAATCGTTGGCTAAGCGCACTTGACGAATAGTAACGCACACCCAGCATATATGTCATTGGCCAATGCGTCATACATATGACTGCACAATGACATTGGACTGCTTGCTGATTGCTTGCATGGCGCAGACTTTTTGACATAAGTTTCAAATCTTATGCAACCAAAGTTGGAGCGTAGCCAAGATTGAAGTGTAGATCAATCACAATAGCGTTGGCCATGCCATGTGATCACTACATTTTCTCACAAGTATAAATTTGAGGTTGCGCTATCTCTTGGCATGGTAGCAAGAGAATTTGTAGAGATTGCTATAAAATCAAAATTGCTTGCAACCTGAACTAGTGGTTAACTTTTAAATCTACTGGGCTCATCTATTACATGTTAGAAATATTGTAATTGTACAATCATTAATGTTCAAGAAATATTTGTGGTCGGTAATGATGAAGATGCATGGTGGTATTGGAAGTATCATGTTTTGGGATCATGCCTTTGTCCTGCTTCTCGCAATATGTCCAAAACTACACCATATATCAACTTCCAACTTGATGATAATGTGATTAAATTTGTTAGTAAATCAAAAGCGGATAGCCACAGATGCCAACTTCTGAAATTTCAGATATTGGTCATAAACCAATATCAAAACCCACTTGAGATAATGAAACTTGATGAGATCACTGCAGGACAGTCTGAAAAATAAAGATTTGTGGTCTTAATTTCTGAAAGCATAAGTTTCTAGGGAAGAGACATGTCATCATGTTATTTTCTGATTTAATTGAGGGTGTGATTGATAATTTGTTGCCTTATTTTAAAATTTGTTCAATCTCTAAGATAAAAGAATAATACAAACACAAGGAAAAAAAGCAAAACATAAATATTGTAGAATCATTGATATGTACATGCATAACTTTTTTTTTTTCACAGATGAGATGACAACTTTATACAACAGCGATGAACCTTCCACTTCACATATACACAGTGTATGCAATCCTGAGGGGTCTTCTCAAGAACAGTTTAATACAGGTATGAACACACTGCCATGAAATGAAAAGTCACTGAAATGTTCAGAATAAAAAGATAAAAACTGTTTCATTAGTAGATCATAAATACCTAAGCAATCATACTTGTAGAATCCTTTCTAATGATTGGAATTTAGGCAGAGATTACTAAAAAGACAATCTGAAATGATATCTGGGAGGCATGTCATGAAAGGACGTGTTGGACATTTTATCTGACAAATTTGCTTTCATCCAATCAGATGCAAGCATTTCAGTAGCTTAGAACAGTTGTCAGTGAGAATCAGTGAATATTTGTTTCATGAAATGCTCCCCAGAATTCTGAGACAAACCACATCTGTATTGACTTTTTATTCACAGAATGGACAACTGCTGTGGATGAAATCAGTGCACCCTCAGGATCTAAACACAGTGGTCATGTACAAAGTTTGGAGCCTTCCTTGCAAGGGTCTACACACAGTGGTCATGTACAAAGTTTGGAGCCTTCCTCACAAGGATCTACACACAGTGGTCATGTACAAATTTCGGAGCCTTCCTTGCAAGATATGCTACCTACAGGTATGGACATCAACAATAAAGTACATTATACGTCTAGATCCATCAGAAGAGTGCTATTTCAGTGCCCATCATGCGGCAAAATATATAACTATAAGAAATCTTTTCAACAGCACCTAAGAACACATTCCATCATCTACAATACAGCTCAAAATGTTTATCCTAGATCTGAGACAGAGCCCCTAAGTGAAAGAACATGTTCATTCTGCAATGTGGTCTTTGATCAAAAAGGACAGTTAGAATGTCATATGAGACTTCATACAGGAGAAAGTCCATACAAGTGTTCCATTTGTGATCAGACTTTTATATCAAAGCTCGATCTCTCAATCCATATGAAAACCCACTTTGGAGAAAAACGATTCGGTTGTTCAATCTGTAGCAAAAGATTTTCTCGAAATAACGATCTCATCAGACATATGAGAACACACACAGGAGAAAAGCCTCATCAGTGTTCAATTTGTACAAGGAGATTTAGTCAATCAGGGCATCTTATATCACATATAAGAAGCCACACAGGAGAAAGACCATTCCAGTGTTCAATTTGTCATAAATCCTTCTTAAGAAATTATCAACTGTCAATGCACATGAGAAGACACATAGCAGAAAAGCCATAGCAATATTGAATTGCAAGAAATTTACTTCAGAGAAATCTTAATTGGCATTGAATGTATACGAATAAATACATAAACATTTCCCATATCAATGTTTATCAATGTTTATCATCAAGGAGTGTGAATATGGGTTAGGGGATTGTCATTAAATTTTGTCTGGAAATTTCTGTCGAAACGTCTGTGTATAAAATCTGAAGGTTGCTTGTGTAATTGCAATGATGTATTTTTAAGCACTTTAAACTCACAGAATACAGCATGTATTAAATGTGGTCATTGAATTCAACAGTTATCAAATCTGGAAAGTCCAAAAGTTTTGAAAATCAATAATTGTAAGTACCTGTGACAAGAGACTTGTCCTCACACACACTTTGTTACGGGAATGGTATAATGAAACACAATAAGAGGTAAATGGGTTGTCTATTGGCTAATCAGTATTCTGAAATCTGGAGGTTCAAAAAGCCTTCCTTGACTAATCATTCATGGAAGGGCTTTGAGCATATTGTTTGGCATGCTTCTTGTATGCAAGTAGGGTAAATGCATGGAAAACACAGGGTTTGTTTGCTGGACTGTTGGTATTTTTAATTTCAATTTGTGCTTTAGTAAAGACCAAAAAAATCACCCCAAATCCAACTTTTCGAAGTATTTTCCTCTTTAATCATACATGTACATCAAAATACAAAAGAATCATGTCTTCAGTCTCAGAACTTGAATTCTTTTTAGTAATTTTTAAGGGAAACAATCAGATTTACCATGCAAAACCAGATTCAATCATGTGACTTTGATTCTTCTCCCTTTCTACATTTGTTTGCTGGGAGATTCAGAATTTGAATAAAGAGCATTACTGTTTTGGAATTTCAAAATTAGTGCTATATTAATTAACCACTTAATGGTTTGAACGATTGCAGGAAATAATTTTACTTCTCAGATTTGATTGGCAGTTGTGGTTGATGGGGAAGTACTTCCAAAAAGTACTTGTCTATGAAAACAAAAATTATTTGCTACTTAAAGGAAATTTTGTGTAGCAATCACACAAAACTGCATACCAAAATATACCAGGAAAATTAGTCCCTTGTTTCATTTTAGTAATTTGTAAGCTAAAAAATTATATTCTACCATGCAAAGCAAGATTTAAACACGTTACGGTGGTGATGTTTGACCTGCCGAAATTGGTTAACTGCACATTGTCATCCAGGCCTGTGCTCCCTGAATTAATTTAATTGAAACTACATTTTCCTGTATCTTTATTAGGTGTAATTTCTATGAAACTTCTCAGCCATAACGCGTATATTTATTTTTTTTTTTTTTTCTATAGACTTTGTCCTTCTTCAGTAATTTGGTATACTGCATATATTACCAATCATTCTACATTGTGTACCTATACAATAGCTGATACTTATAATCATATAATGTGATTCTACAAGTACATGTTTACAAGATTTGTATAAAAGAAAACATGGTATTTCAAGTATTTACTGTTTGCATCAAATAGAATAGGTGGGCAAACAGGAAAAAAATATTATATATTATGAAGGTAAATCAAAATCTGTTAGTTTTTGGTATTTACTTCGCAAGGAAAAGTAACGGACATTCTTCTGCAATTTTTTTTTTTTTTTTTTTTTGCCTTCACCACCGGGAGTTAATTTTTTGTGTTGTTTGTCCTTCTCATTGCTTGTCATCGTGACATCACATCAACGTCAAACACATTGATTGAATGATCATTGTTTATTTTAACTAAGGAAGCAATTAAATGCTTACAAGTAAGTAGCCAGGGGGCCTACCGCTAAGTCCTATCCCTTGGACTTGGTATTGGGGATTAATGCCTTGCCAAAGAGCACTAGCGCATCAAAATGGTTTTGAACAAGAGATCTCCCCGTTATCAGCAAATAAAGTTCTCAGGTTTGATTTGGTGCTATATATATATCCTTTGAGAATATTTAATACCTTAATGATACATTCCCTTGTATCAATTTTTGTTTATAACAGAATATAATATATGTTAATATGTAGTGTTTAGATACAACTGTATGAAAATAATTACAATGAAAAACTGGTAAACATTTTCATTACAAAGTTTAATATTTATCACCATATCTTATGTGTTGTGAACGAAACCGTATCTAGTATTTATTGTAAGAATTGTCAAGGTATTTTAATAAAGCCAATTCATTAAAATCAAATTTTACAGGGTTTTAAGTGTTGTAGATTTCAAAAGTGACTCTTTCAAAAAGAGCTTGCAGTGATGTGCTAGGATATGATGGCAGGTAATTTATACTTGCCCTGTTTTGTTTGTGTTTAAGTTTGTTGTTCTTTGGGTAGTGACCCATTGAATACCAGTAAAACATATTCAAGTATTTTGCCTGATATAGCATCCACAATAATAGTCATCATATCATAATGTAAAGAGAAGGAATGTCTTCTAGAAACAAAACAGATACAACTTCTTTTTTTCTTTCTTTCTTTTCTTTTTTTCTTTTTTTTTTTACATATGAATTTATATAGCTCACTAGTAAATTGCTCCTTATCAAGTTTGAAAATAGCTTTGCAAAATGAAGGAATGTGCCAACAGGGCCTGTCTTCCATGGCATATTTCATCATGAAATTAAACTCCGAGCCAAATGCACATTCAATAAAAAATGTCACCTTAGACATTTAAATATAATTGTAAATATCTTTGGAAGACAACACTCTTATCTAAGTTATTGTTTTTTAAATACAGCTAACTCAAAAAGGCACCAAGTTCTATTAGGTAAAAAACCAGCTTAGCTTTATAATTCCTTTCAAATAACAGTCCTCCCACATTGCAACACCTACATGATAATAGAGCCCTGAACAAAATGACTTCAAAGAATCTAAGACTTTGACTAAGCTACCGTCTAAATTAAAACAGTATGTTTGGAATACTATAAAAGAAATTTTTGTCAACTAAACAAAATCTTAGAAAATATGCTTGATTCAAATGTCTTGGTCTTTTGACAAATACTGGCCCAGGTATATCAAAGAGGTCCTAATTTATGTCATCATGAATTCTATACTGCACTTTTCTCTGAGGATTTTTACACATCCCCCATGAAAAATCTAAACTGTCAATTGCATCCACAGTTTATTTATTCAATTGTGAAGAGCTCTGTAGAAACAAATTTTGTTCTTTTAAAAACACAATTTATTTCATTCTTATATCACATGGCAGACTCTTCCTTTCTTTGAACATGCAGAGCCAGACTTTTGCACAAGTACAGCAGATCTGTCTCTCCATTTGCCAGTTTACCAAAAAAAATAATGACACATCTGTCACCGTATTCCGATTCTACAAGGTATAGGGATTTATCAGTTTTATTTAAAATAAAAAATAAGAAAAAAAAATATGACGGGCCATTAGATGATTAAGAAACAGAAAAACAAAAGAAAAATTGCAGAAATTTTTATCTTCTCCACAGATGGGAAGACTATGTCAAAGAGCATCGGTGAGACTTCCGGATCTACCCATGTCAGTGATACACACAGTCACAGACCAGAGCACTCTATTCAAGATCCGTTTCCTTCAGGTATGGACAGTAACAAGATAGTAGATAATGTTACTACATCTGATAGAAGAAAACCATTCCAGTGCCCAACATGCAGCAAGAAGTACACATCCAAGAGAGTGTTTAATGCACACCAAAGGACACACTGTGGAACAAAGTCACACTCTAAAATACGTACTCATCCACTAGAAAAGCCTCATCAATGCTTAGAATGTTTCCTGACATTTGCTACTGAAGCTAGTTTGAAAACTCATTTGAGAATTCATAAAGGAAAAAAACCTATCCCATCCCCAATTTCTTCTAAAAGTTTGTCTCAAAGATACCAGCTAAAACCACATATGAGAACCCATGCAGGAGAGAAACCATACACGCATTCAGTTTGTACTGAAAAAATTACTCTAAATCATGGTCTCACAAGGCATATTGCGACCCACAAAGGAGAACGTCCATACCAATGTCTAATGTGTGTTAAGACTTTCAAGAGGAATTCTGATCTGTCCAATCATATAAGAACACACACTGGAGAAAGGCCATATCAATGTTCAAATTGTAATAAGGCTTTCATGCAAAAGTCCCACCTCTTACTTCATATGATAACACATAGAGCATTGAAACCATACAAGTGTTCAGTTTGTGCCAAAAGATTTACTCGAAATCACGATCGCATGAGACATATGGGAACCCACACAGGAGAACGGCCATTCCAGTGTTTACTTTGTGATAAGAAATACATAACGAAATCCCATCTTATAGATCATATTAAAACACACACAGGAGAAAGGCCTCACAAGTGCACAATGTGTGATAAGACCTTCATACGTAATTCATTTCTCTTACATCATAAGAGATCACACACAGGAGAGAAACCATGAATGTTCAGTTTGTAGCATTAAGTTTATTTCCAATTCGAATCTTGTGAAACGTGATAAAACATCTGTAGTTGTAAAAGACTGACTCACAGAATTTGTGAAAATAAACACTTTCCAAAAACTTCAGCTTAGTGTGGTAGTAATTTATTCTGACCTCCTGTCAGAATAAAATTCAGAGTGGACTGTAACTATACTTTTGATATGTTGAAAATTCAAGAAAGTATGGAGACCTCAAAAGAGAATATACCCTGGGTAAACAAAACTAAATAAATAAATAAATAAATAAAGAGTGAGTAGAAATTGAGTAAAAATCTGAAGATTAATTAGTGTTGCTTATTAATCATTCTTTTCTGTGATTGCATCTTAACCATATCCGTCTTAGGCATTATCCTATGTATAGTCCCATTATACCTAGCCAGTCTCCACACAAATTCAGACTCAATACATTTTTTCATTTCACGTCCCCCACAAAGACCCTAAACAGAAGGTTGACAAGTTATGTACCAAAATAAAGAGCTTGAAATTGCCTTTTATTTGATCTAAATAAACATGTGTTTAGAACAATCAGAAAAATGTACCAATTGTCAAAAATCAGATATATATAAAACTATGATCATCTTTTGAATCCAAATGTCTATATTATATCCAAATTATTCAGTGTCAGAGGTTTACAGTGATATATAACACTTGTACATTGGAATATTTTTAGTATGAGTAATTGGATAATGAAATGTAAAATGTAATTACTTTTCTATGACCAATGGTGGTAAAGTGCACAATTGTTTGATTCTTAATCAGAAGTCATTATCCAATGAAGCCATAATACAAAATTTCATAGGCTTTTATTTCTGTTCACACACAGGAGTCTGTGTATAGGACTGCATCATAGTAATCAAAAGTCTTGCTGATGAAGCATTATTTGTACAAAAAAGTCACTAAATTAGGTCTCCAAAATAGTAACACAAAATGGGGTATGCACCAGTGGGACTGGGAGAGTTATGTGCAATTACGCTCGCCGTAGTTATCGAAGGATCGGAACTGAAATGATAAATTGATGCACTTTTTGTTGAGGGAATATTGGCTTTTGCAATTACAAAATTTATACTGAACAGGATGTAAACAATAGAGCAGCACTTGCAAAGCCTTATGGGATTTCAGTTCAGAGTTCACAGCGTAATAAAGCATGATAGTGACATAGTTTATCAGTAGATTTCACCTACAGGATTTTCCGTAGTTCGGTGATGGCTCCTATGGAAAAACCTGTAGTTCGGCCAGATATCTGTTAAAAGAGTTTTTAGAACACTTTCACTCGTCTACAATTGGCTTTGAAATTATCTACATGTATATGTAAAAAAAAACATATGAAACATGTTAAAAGTGTAGATTATTTCTTATTGAATTCTCTAAATTTGTGGTAAGCTTTGCACAACGTGCCTGAATTTGCTCTTACTAACCAATAAAATTAGCAACATCTTCAACAAAGTTAGTTTGTCATTAATCCACAAACAGTCTTCAACAGAAATGATAAGACATACAGTCATATCCCCTCTTTTAAATAGGTACTTTAATTTAAAGTATTGGGAAAACTCATAGAAATGCATCAGGGATGGTTTCAATAAGTAAATGCAGAAACTTTGATCTTCTATACAGATGTGATGACTATTTCAGAGAACATCAGTGACCCTTCAAGGTCTACCTTTGTCAGTGATATACACAGTTACAGACCAGACGACTCCTCTCAAGGTTTGTTTCCTTCAGGTATGGACAGTTACAAGAAAGTAGTTAAAGCTACTACATCGGAGATGGGAAACATTTTCTCTTGCCAAACATCCATTATGAAGTGTACCTACAATAATGCCTATCATAAACACCAAAGAAATCATTCTGGGGCAACGTTAAAAGCACATACTGGAGAAAAGCTTTATAAATGCCCTGAATGTCCACAAAAATTCACTCTCTACTCTGGTTTGAGAACACATTTGAGAATTCACACAGGAGAGAAACCACATGAGTGTTCAGTTTGTACCAAAAAATTTACTCGAAATCATGATCTCACCAGGCATTTATCAACCCACACAGGAGAACGTCCATACCAGTGTTTACTATGTGATAAGACTTTCAAGAGGAATTCTCATCTTTCCGCTCATGTGAGAACACACACAGGAGAAAGGCCATGTCAGTGTTCAAACTGTAGTAAGACTTTCATAAAGAAGTCCCACCTTTTACATCATATGAGGATGCACAGCGCAGAGAAACCACACACGTGTTCAGTTTCTACAGAAAACATTATTCGAAATCATGATCTCATGAGAAAAATAGCAAGCAACAAAAGAGAACGTCCACACAATTGTCCAATGTGTAATAAGACTATCAAGAAGAATTCTCATCTTTCCGATCATATGAGAACACACACAGGAGAAAGGCCATATCAGTGTTCAAACTGTAATAAGACTTTCACAAAGACGTCCCACCTTTTACAACATATGACAACACACAGAGCAGAGAAACCATATGAGTGTTCAGTTTGTACCAAAAAATTTGCTCGAAATCACGATCTCACCAGGCATATAGCAACCCACACAGGAGAACGTCCATACCAGTGTTTACTATGTGATAAGACTTTCAAGAGGAATTCTCATCTCTCCGATCATATGAGAACACACACAGGAGAAAGGCCTTATCAGTGTTTAATTTGTAATGAGAGTTTTACTTCCAGTTCTCAACTCTGGCATCATATGAAAAAACACAGAGCAGAAAAGTGAAACAAGTGTTCAGTTTGCACCAAAAATTTTACTGGAAACAACAACCTTATTGCATATATCGGAATCCACATAGGGGAATGGCCATACCATTGTTCTATATGTGATAACACCTTCATACAGATGTCCCATTTCTCACATCGTATAAGAACACACACAGGAGGGGGAAAATGCCACCATTTCAATTTGTAGCAAATTAAAATTGATTTTAAAAAAAAGTGAATAATGAACTCAATTGACAGACAATGTATGAGAACAAATACATAAGAAAGTCTTACATGTATGTTTATGTTGTAACAATAGACTTGATACCTCTGCAACTGGAGTGGTGTTCTGAAAGCTTAGTCAAGCAATAAAGGTTTGGAAGGCAGTGAAATGCAAATATAGTTTTGCTTTTTGAAGATTTTGATAAGAATTAAATCAAGATTTCATCATATTTCAAAACCTGTACTGGTGCCCTATAACTTTTCAAAAAGATAAGTTTTATCAATTTTCTGTGATATCGATGCTTACTACAGTTGTTGCATTTTCATGATTTGTATTTTGTTAGAAATTAATATTGTGAAAGTCACGACAGATGTTTCTTTTTTCTGGCCTGTTTGAGGCCTTGTGCAAGGGCAGCAGGTACATGTATGACTTTTTACTTGTCATGGAAGAAAATTAGCATCATCTGTAATGAAATTAGTCTTTAATTTCAATCACATTATTCTTTAGAAATGAAGTGATGGACATTCATCCTATCCCTCTCAAAGTAATAAAGGAAACTATTAGATTATTTAAAACACAAACATTTGCAGAAACTTTGCTCTTTCTTCACAGATAGGAAGTCTCTTTCAGAGAACATCAGTGAGTCTTCAAGATCCAACCATATCAGCGATATACAAAGTCCAGATACACTGGGTTCTTCTCAAGATCTTCAGTTTCCTGCAGGTATGGAAAGCTGCAAGAAAGTGAAGAATACTGCTAGATCTGAGAGAAAAACAATCTTCTCATGCCCAACATGCAAAAAGAAATATACCTCCAAGAGCGACTTTCAAGCACACCAAAAGAAGCACTGTAGGACAAGGTCACACTTTGAAACAAAAGCACTTCCAGGCGGGAAGCCTTATCAATGCTTAAAATGTCTGCAGGGATTCCCTAGTGAGACCAGTTTGAAGAGACATATGAAACTCCATGCAAAAGAAAGGCCATTTAAATGCTCAATTTGTAGCAAGAGTTTTACCACAAAGGAATATGTAAAAATACATATGAGATCCCACACAGGAGAGAAACCATATGAGTGTTCATTTTGTGACAGGAAGTTTTCTTACAGCATTGATCATTCGCGACATATCGACACACATACAGGCAAAAACCGTTTCCAGTGTGACATTTGTAATAAGACCCTCAGTGATCATAAGAGATTTTCTTGTCATATGAGAATACATAGGGGAGAGAAACCATATCACTGTAGTTGTTGTAGTTACAAAAGTACTGAAAAAAGAAGTCTCAAGGTTCATATCAGGAAACATACAGGAGAAAAACCTTACCAATGTTCATCGTGTAATAAGAGTTTTTCCCGCAAGGAGACCCTCACAAAACATGTCAAGACACACGTTGAAGTGAAACTTTTCAAATGTTCTCTCTGTGATAAGGCCTTCAAAACAAAGGATACTCTAAATGGTCATTTGAAGAAAAATAAACCATGCTCAAAACCACACAATTGACTTTTCAGACCAACTGTCATTTTCGTGTTTGATACAAATGCAACACAAACCGCAGAAATCAAGACCAGCATTTTACTATGAGATGTTACTACATGTGATCATAATACTATTCACTTTCCAACCAACAGTATATTAATTGTATCCCTGTTCAAAAGAAATGTATCATTTTCAAGTGTTAAAATAAAACTATTGGGCCAATAAATTTGCCAGAAAGATTAGGCCATTAAATTTGCCAGTTTATGGACAAAAATTGTGAACAATTTGCTTTATCTTCACAGATAACAAGTCTCTCTCAGAGAACATCAGTAAATCTTCAAGATCCACCCATATCAGTGATATACAAAGTCCAGATGCACTGGGTTCTTCTCAAGAGCCGAAGTTTCCTGCAGGTATGGAAAGCTGCAAGAAAGTGAAGAATACTTCTAGAAAAACAATCTTCTTGTGCCCAACATGCAAAAAGAAATATGCCTCCAAGAGCGACCTTCAAGCACACAAAAAGAAGCATTGTGGAACAAGGCTTGAAACAAAAGCACTTCCAGGTGGAAAGCCCTATCAATGCCTGAAATGTCTTCAGGGGTTCCCTGATAAGACCAGTTTGAAGAGACATATGAAACTCCATGCAACAGAAAAGCTATTCAAATGCTCAATTTGTAGCAAGAGTTTTGCCCAAAAGGTATCTGTAAAAATACATATGAGATCCCACACAGGAGAGAAACCATACAAATGTTCATTTTGTATCAGGAAATTTTCTTATAGCATTGATCTTTCAAGACATATCAACACACATACAGGCAAAAAGCCTTTTCATTGTGTCATTTGTGATAAGGCTTTTAACAGACATGATAGATATTCCTGTCATATGACAATACATCAGGGAGAGAAGCCCTATCATTGCAACTGTTGTAGTTATAGATGTTCTGAAAAAAGAAGTCTCAAGGTTCATATCAGGAAGCATACAGGAGAAAAGCCTTACCAATGTTCATCATGTAATAAGAGCTTTTCCTGCAAGCAATACCTTACAACCCATATCAAGACACACGATGAAGGAAAACACTTTCAATGTTCTCTGTGTAATAAGGACTTCAAAAGAAAGTTTACACTCGATCGTCATTTGAAGAAGAAAAAGCCATGCTCAAAACCACACATTTGACTTTTCAGACCGACTGTCATATTCATGTCTGATACAAATGCAACACAAACCGCAAAGATCAAGACAAGCATCTTACTATGAGATGTAACTACACGTGATCATAGTTCTATTCACTTGCCAAACCAACAGTATATTATGGTATCCCTGTTCAAAAGAAATGTATCATTTTCAAGTGTTAAAAGAAAACTATTAGGCCAATAAATTTGCCAAAAAAATTAGGCCAATAAATTTGCCACTTAATGGACAAAAAAATTGCGAACAATTTGCTTTTTCTTCACAGATAACAAGTCTCTCTCAGAGAACATCGTTGAATCTTCAAGATCCACCCATATCAGTGATATACAAAGTTCAGATGCAATGTGTTCATCTCAAGATCCAAAGTTTCCTGCAGGTATGGAAAGCTGCAACAAATTAAGGTGAAGAATACCGCTAGATCTGAGAGAAAAACAATCTTCTCATGCCCAACATGCAAAAAGAAATATACCTCCAAGAGCGACTTTCAAGCACACAAAAAGAAGCACTGTGGGACAAGGCTTGAAACAAAAGCACTTCCAGGCGGAAAGCCATATCAATGCCTGAAATGTCTACAGGGGTTCCCCTATAAGTCTAGTTTGGAGAGACATTTGAAATTGCATATGAAAGAAAAGCCTTTCCAATGCTCAATTTGTAGCAAGAGTTTCTCTCATAAGTCATGTGCATTCAGACATATGAGATCCCACACAGGAGAGAAACCATATGAGTGTTCATTTTGTACGAGGAAATTTTCTTGCAGCAGCGATCTTTCGAAACATATAAACTTACACACAGGCAAAAACCATTTCCAGTGCGATATTTGTAATAAGACCTTCAGCAGACACGACACATTTTCATGTCATATGAGAATACATAGGGGAGAGAAGCCTTATAAGTGTAGTTGCTGTAGTTACAGAAGTACTGAAAAAAGAAGTCTCAAGATTCATATCAGGAAACATACAGGAGAAAAACCTTACCAATGTTCATCGTGTAATAAGAGTTTTTCCCGCAAGGAGAACCTCACAAGACATGTCAAGACACACATTGAAGTGAAACTTTTCAAATGTTCTCTCTGTGATAAGGCCTTCAAAACAAAGGATACTCTTAATAGTCATTTGAAGAAAAAGAAACCATGCTCAAAACCACAACTTGACATTTCAGACCGACTGTCATTTTCATGTTTGATACAAATGCAACACAAACCGCAAAAATCAAGACAAACATTTTACTATGAGGTGTAACTCATAGATCATACTACATATGATCATAGTTCTATTCACTTGCCAACCAACAGTATATTATCGTATCCCTGTTCAAAAGAAATGTATCATTTTCAAGTGGTAAAAGAAAACTATTAGGTCAATAAATTTGCCAGAAATATTGGGCCAATAAATTTGCCAGTTAATAGACAAAAAGTTGCAAACAATTTGCTTTATCTTCACAGATAACAAGTCTCTCTCAGAGAACATCAGTAAATCTTCAAGATCCACCCATATCAGTGATATACAAAGTCCAGATGCACTGGGTTCTTCTCAAGAGCCACAGTTTCCTGCAGGTATGGAAAGCTGCAAGAAAGTGAAGAATACTGCTAGATCTGAGAGAAAACCAATCTTCTCGTGCCTAATATGCAAAAAGAAATATGCCTCCAAGAGCGACCTTCAAGCACACAAAAAGAAGCATTGTGGAACAAGGCTTGAAACAAAAGTACTTCCAGGCGGAAAGCCTTATCAATGCCTGAAATGTCTTCAAGGGTTCCTTAATAAGACGAGTTGGAAGAGACATATGAATCTCCATGCAAAAGAAAAGCCATTTAAATGCCCAATTTGTAGCAAGAGTTTTACCCAAAAGGAATATGTAAAAATACATATGAGATCCCACACAGGAGAGAAACCATACAAGTGTTAATTTTGTGACAGGAAATTTTCTTACAGCACTGATCATTCACGTCATATCAACACACACACAGGGAAAAAGCGTTTCCAGTGTGATATTTGTTATAAGACATTCAGCAGACATGATAAATTTTCCTGTCATATGACAATACATCAGGGAGAGAAGCCTTATCATTGCAGTTATTGTAGTTACAGAAGCTCTGAAAAAAGAAGTCTCAAGGTTCATCAGGAAGCATACAGGAGAAAAGCCTTACCAATGTTCATCATGTAATAAGAGCTTTTCCTTCAAGCAATACCTTACAACCCATATCAAGACACACGATGAAGGAAAACACTTTCAATGTTCTCTGTGTAATAAGGACTTCAAAAGAAAGTTTACACTTGATCGTCATTTGAAGACGAAAAAGCCATGCTCAAAACCACACATTTGACTTTTCAGACCGACTGTCATATTCATGTCTGATACAAATGCAACACAACATAAACTTACACACAGGCAAAAACCATTTCCAGTGCGATATTTGTAATAAGACCTTCAGCAGACACGACACATTTTCTTGTCATATGAGAATACATAGGGGAGAGAAGCCTTATAAGTGTAGTTGCTGTAGTTACAGAAGTACTGAAAAAAGAAGTCTCAAGGTTCATATCAGGAAACATACAGGAGAAAAACCTTACCAATGTTTATCCTGTAATAAGAGTTATTCCCGAAGGGACACCCTAATAAAACATGTCAAGACACATGTTGTAGTTAAACTTTTCAAATGTTCTCGCTGTGATAAGGCCTTCAAAACAAAGGATACTCTAAATAGTCATTTGAAGAAAAAGAAACCATGCTCAAAATCACACACTTGACATTTCAGACCAACTGTCATTTTCGTGTTTGATACAAATGCAACACAAACCGCAAAAATCAAGACCAGCATTTTACTATGAGATGTTACTACATGTGATCATAATTCTATTCACTTTCCAACCAACAGTATATTAATTGTATCCATGTTCAAAAGGAATGTATCATTTTCAAGTGTTAAAATAAAACTATTGGGCCAATAAATTTGCCAGAAAGATTAGGCCATTAAATTTGCCAGTTAATGGACAAAAATTGTGAACAATTTGCTTTATCTTCACAGATAACAAGTCTCTCTCAGAGAACATCAGTAAATCTTCAAGATCCACCCATATCAGTGATATACAAAGTCCAGATGCACTGGGTTCTTCTCAAGAGCCGAAGTTTCCTGCAGGTATGGAAAGCTGCAAGAAAGTGAAGAATACTTCTAGAAAAACAATCTTCTTGTGCCCAACATGCAAAAAGAAATATGCCTCCAAGAGCGACCTTCAAGCACACAAAAAGAAGCATTGTGGAACAAGGCTTGAAACAAAAGCACTTGACCGACTGTCATTTTCATGTTTGATACAAATACAACACAAACCGCAAAAATCAAGACAAACATTTTACGATGCGATGTAACTACATTTGATCATTATTCCATTCACTTACCAACCAACAAAATATTACTAAATTCCTGTTCAAAAGAAATGCATCAATTTCAAGTGTTAAAAGAAAACTATTAGGAAAAGAAATTTGCCAGAAAGATTATTTCAAAAACAAAATATAGCAGAAACTTTGCTCTTTCTTTACAGATAGGAAGTCTCTTTCAGAGAACATCAGTGAATCTTCAAGATCCACCCATATCAGTGATATACAAAGTCCAGATGCACTGGGATTATCTCAAGATCCAAAGTTTCCTGCAGGTATGGAAAGCTGCAAGAAAGTGAAGAATACTGCTAGATCTGAGAGAAAAACAATCTTCTCATGCCCAACATGCAAAAAGAAATATACCTCCAAGAGCGACCTTCAAGGACACAAAAAGAAGCAATGTGGGACAAGATCACACTTTGAAACAAAAGCACTTCCAGGTGGAAAGCCATATCAATGCTTAAAATGTCTGCAGGGGTTCCCCTGTAAGTCTAGTTTGGAGAGACATTTGAAACTCCATGCAAAAGATAAGCCATTCAAATGCTCAATTTGTAGCAAGCATTTCTCTAATAAGTCATGTGTAATTAGACATATGAGATCCCACACAGGAGAGAAACCATATGAGTGTTCATTTTGTACCAGGAAATTTTCTCGCAGTAATCATCTTTCAAGACATATTGCCACACATACAGGTGAAAAGCCTTTCCAGTGTGACATTTGTAATAAGACCTTCAGCAGACATGACAAATTTTCCTGTCATATGAGAATACACCAGGGAGAGAAGCCCTATCATTGCAGTTGTTGTAGTTACAGAAGTACTGAAAAAAGAAGTCTCAAGATTCATATCAGGAAACATACAGGAGAAAAACCTTACCAATGTTCATCATGTAATAAGAGTTTTTCCCGCAAGGAGAACCTCACAAAACATGTCAAGACACATGTTGAAGTGAAACTTTTCAAGTGTTCTCTCTGTGATAAGGCCTTCAAAACAAAGGATACTCTTAACCCTAACTTACCTCGACATTTTTCGCGATAAATCCACAGTGCGAAATTTTTTTTTTGCGCCGCTTGCTGACTTTTTACTTTCAAGTCTTGCGCATCTTTTAAAACTATTTTCACGGAAATCGGGCGTACCGTTACGACGTTCCACGATTTTGAAAAATTTTCGTCAGACCAAAAATGGCTCAAAAACGTGATTTCATGTACAAAGTCAATACAAAATGTGTTTTCAGCTAGAATTCATAAATGAGTGATTATTTTTAATTTTATTGACAAGAGTCTTTTAATTTGATGCTATTTATAGCCAAAATAATGTCGTGGACGAATTGTGTTGAAAAAACAATAAAAATAAAAACGTCAAAAAACAAAGAAATATATAAGAAATTGAAAAAACAATAAAATACATAAGAAAATGACTTTTGTACGGGAATTTTTTTCGTGTACAATTCTTAGGAATAATATAAAGCTTTCTAGGAGCTTTATTTAGTGAATTAGAGCAAAAAGTATGATTTCATGAATAAATTAGCATAATTAATTCATATAAAATAAAATATATGAATTTAGTGTAATTTACCTATACAACTGCTTAGATTATGTCATTCCCTACCTTCATGCAAATTTTCGTCGTGATCGCGCGATCCGCGGCCGAGATCTTAGGGGGGGGGCCATAATAGCCCCCCCCCCCCAGGCATTTGAGCTCACGAAATAGCCCAGGTAAGTTAGGGTTAATGGTCATTTGAAGAAAAAGAAACCATGCTCAAAACCACACATTTGACTTTTCAGACCGACTGTCATTTTCATGTCTGATACAAATGCAACACAAACCGCAGAGATCAAGACAAGCATGTTACTATGAGATGTAACTACACATGATCATAGTTCTATTCACTTTCCAACCAACAGTATATTATGGTATCCCTGTTCAAAAGAAATGTATCATTTTTAAGTTTTAAAAGAAATCTATTAGGCCAATAAATTTGCCAGAAAGATTAGGCCAATAAATTTGCCAGTTAATGGACAAAAAATTGCGAACAATTTGCTTTTTCTTCACAGATAACAAGTCTCTCTCAGAGAACATCGGTGAATCTTCAAGATCCACCCATATCAGTGATACACTACGTTCAGATGCAATGTGTTCATCTCAAGATCTTCAGTTTCCTGCAGGTATGGAAAGCTGCAAGAAAGTGAAGAATACTGCTAGATCTGAGAGAACAACAATCTTCTCATGCCCAACATGCAAAAAGAAATATACCTCCAAGAGCGACCTTCGAGCACACAAAAAGAAGCATTGTGGAACAAGGCTTGAAACAAAAGTACTTCCAGGCGGAAAGCCATATCAATGCCTGAAATGTCTACAAGGGTTCCCTAATACGACGAGTTTGAAGAGACATTTGAAACTCCATGCAAAAGAAAAGCTATTCAAATGCTCAATTTGTAGCAAGAGATTTTCCCAAAAGGTATCTCTAAAAATACATATGAGGTCCCACACTGGAGAGAAACCATATGAGTGTGTCATTTTGTGAGAGGAAATTTTCTTACAGTACTGATCATTCACGCCATATTAACACACACACAGGCAAAAAACCTTTTCATTGCGTCATTTGTGATAAGGCTTTTAACAGACATGATAGATTTTCCTGTCATATGACAATACACCGGGGAGAGAAGCCCTATCATTGCAGTTATTGTAGTTACAGAAGTTCTGAAAAAAAAAGTCTCAAGGTTC
>CALNVZ010003429.1:31198588-31216968 GCA_940671915.1 Paracentrotus lividus
ATTATAAGGAAACAATAGAAGAAAAACCTCGTATCAGGACAATAACCCCCGCCGATTCCCTAGAATCTTCCAGGGGGGATATCTGGTAACCTTATGACGACTTCGTTCCCCGGAGCGCACAGATTAAACCCCCCTTGATGGATCGAATTCTAGGCCCCTCCGACAATTACCCCAGGAGCATATTTGTATTCCCCTTCCGGCCACCAAATTAACCCCACCTTGAGGACAATTACCCCGGACAATCTACCCCCCGAGACAATTAGGACCCCCGGACAATTACCCCGCCCGGACAATTACCCCCGGAAACAATTACCCCCGCGACAATTTACCCCCCGAGGACAATTACCCCGAACAATTACACCGAGGGACAATCCCCCCCCCCCCTCCACTGGCAATTGATGTTGGAATCAAGCAGCGCCATTCTGAGTCTCTCTGGTGTCGCAAGTTTTCGAATTATTTTCTACTTGATCTTATCTTAATGGCTTTCTCTTTCTCTTTCCCTTCTCTAATTTTCTTATTTTTCCCTTTTCCCCCCTTTCCATTAATAATAACGCCGACTATCTATTAAACTATTTCAGTGGCGCAGCTAATATTATTACCCGGCCAATAGCCATAGCTGCACTAATAAAGGGGCTTTAGCATTCAAGAATTTCTTCCTACGATCAAGGTACATTTACCCTTAATTGCTTGAGTCAAGTCTGGCAAATTGTAGATTAATATCTTACCAAGGACATTAGTGGAATGGAGGGATTCGAACCGCGTTAACCTTGTTGATCGTCAGTGATCGCCGACTTATCATTCGGACCACACAACATCCAACCCACTCCTTTCCCCTTTTTTTGTTTGTTCAGCAGCGCCTTTTGCGCCATGAAAAACATGGGGGGGGCTTGCGCCCAAGCCTCCCCCGCCCCCCGTTTATATACGCATATATCATCAGAAAATATGAAACTGGCCTCATATTCCGCGGTGGAATTCTGCAAAAATCCATGGGCGGTCATCAGGGCCATAATAATCAATTATTTATGACTCATAATTTAACAAAAAAGTGAAAAATAACTTATGTATGATATTTAATTTACGATTAATCTTATTTTTGCATAAATTTTATATTGGGCTTTAGTTTATATTTTCACTTTATTTGTTAATTAAAGGAGTTATTAATTATGGCCTTTATTGCCGCCCTTAGAAACCATGGGTTCAGAACATGGTTTTATCTATTTACCTGATTTTTCGTGAAATTAAACGAACAATGTGGTTCGCGAACCACGAGTCTTGGCCTGATTTCGCTATCATAAAACACGCAATATGATCTCTTGGCCTTTAAGTTGACTTTTGACCCCTATGTGACCTTGGACCTCATCATTCTTATCAACGCACAAGTGGTATTAACCAAGAATCATTTGTACGAAGTGTGAACACAATTGATGGAGAAATAAAGAAATGAGAGCAAGTTAAACAAAAACTTTAACATTTTTGTAGCATGCATGGCCTCTTATCATTGACATTTTGACCCTAGATGCCCTTGACCATCATCCTCATCAACACATATTGGTATTACCTAAGTATCAGTTGTACAAAGTGTTAACACAAATGATGCAGAAATAAAGAAATCAGAGCAAGTTAAACAAAAACTAAAACTTTGACATTTTCTTAACAGACAGCAGACAAAAAGACTAACAGGAAAAGTGATTACTAGGTCTCTGCCGACTTCGGTCAGGGGCGAAACAAAAATAAATGAAAATAAGATCAGTCGGAATCAGAGATGAATCAGAGATATTTCAAAATTGTGATTTATTTTGTGTATAAATCGTCTCCTTTTATGAATATTCATTTTTTTCCTATGAAACAAAAGGAAAATAATACGAGGGCTAGTTTATCATATTTTCTGATGCATAGGCGCATAGGCGAAAAGGAAAAAAGGGAAGAAAAGCAAGAAAAAAAAGAAGAAGAAAATGAGAGAGAGAAAGAGAAAAGGAAAAGAGAAATATAATAGAGGAAGGAAATAGAAAGTCATTAAAGGGAATTATCCCCTCTGGAGAAATTTAGCTTCAGTAATGGAGACCAAACCCCCAATCATATTGGGAAAGTTTCAGAAAAATAGGCATGAATAAGAGAGATATGAATTTTTAGATTTTGAGATCAATTATGATATTGGAGATCCTCCAATTGGCAACGCGACCATTGATGTGTGATGTAATGCAGGAGATCTTTCCCATATCTATTGTACACATTCTACTAAAATCCTCTTTTTTTCTTGATTCTAAGGGAGATTATAAGAATCTTTTTATGGGATGACTTGTAAATATATGAAAGTCATAATAAATCATGAAAAGAAAAGCTGTTTCTATCATTAGAATGAAAATAAAGAGACCTTTTGAATAGTTTTTTGTGCACACCATATGGGGAGTTATCCTTTGTGACATACAAAATGTGACGCATTGCCATGGGAGATTTCCTATGTCATTAGAGATCTCAATATTCAAATACTCATAACTTTCTTATCATTTTATCCGATTTTCACCAAAACCTTCACTAATGTGGCTGATTTGATTTGTCTGGATCACAGTAAGTCAACCATCTACAAAGGGATAATTCTCCTTTAAGATAAGATCAAGTAGAAAATAATTCGATAACCTGCGACAATCGGGCGAGACTCACAATGGGCGCCGCTTGATTCCAACATCAATGCGTGTGGGTAGTGGGTAATTGTCGGGAATTGTCCGGGGGTAATTGTCCGCGGGTAATGTCCTGGGCGGTAATTGTCCTCGGGGGTAATTGCTCGGGGGGTAATATGTCGGGGGTAATTGTCCGGGGGGTAATTGTCGGCGGGGTATGTCCGGCGGTAATTGTCCTCGGGGGGTAATTGTCTCCGGGGGTAAATTGTCCTCCGGGGTAATTGTCCGGGGGTAATTGTCCGGGGGTAATTGTCTCGGGGGTAATTGTCCGGGGGGTAATGTCCAGGGGTAATTGTCCTAGACGAAAAAACCTTACAATGTTTATCCTGTAATAAGAGTTATTCACCAAGGGACACCTTAACAAAACATGTCAAGACACACGTTGAAGATAGACACTTCAATGTTCTCGCTTGTGATAAGGCCTTCAAAACAAAGGATTATCTTAGTAGTCATTTGAAGAAGAAGAGGCCATGTTCAAGACCACACATTTGAACTTTTGAAGACACTTGCACATTTTAAAGGTACATTCACATTTGTTTAAAAAAAAAATAATATGAGTGAAGATTTAAAGACAAATCCACCTAAGAATAACACAGTTATACATTTTCAAAATTATGATATTGTGACATCACGTTTGAATGCTCTCCCATACATTGTAATTCCAAAAATTGCAATTGTTTTCAGAACTATTTGTTTCACATATGCTGTTGATTATATCATCAGACCTATATTTATGTACATGATTATGTAAAAATAGATTTAGTCTTTCATCAAGAATCATGAAAAAAGATAGAATGATGGATTTAACATGCGCAACTGACGAGAGAACAGATTGCAATTCATGTCACTAAGTTCAAAACTTAAAGTGTTGCTTATTCTTTGTTGAATTTTCTGTAAGTATAATTATTTTTTACTTTTTTTCTAGCTTTTTTTTCAAAAACCAATTAAATTCCTGGGCGAAATTCCCTGTTTAGCCCAAAGAAGAAAAATAACATGATGTAACCAAATATACACTGTCGTGATATTTATTATTTACTCCACACCTGCCAATATTGACACCAACAAAAGTAGGATAATTTCTACATCTGACGGGAAAAAAAGTCATTCCATTATGCATCATGCTCCGGAATATTAAAAAGCTTTTTTTTTTTAAACACCCAAGAAGAACTCTAACATCTGTACAATATTTCCAAGTATTTTATGAGAGACATGACCCTAACAAACATATAAACACACACAGGAGGGCAGCCATAAATGTTTTCAATATTGGTAAGAACCTTCTTATCCAAATACCCTCTTTCAAATCAATGAGCGAGACCTGTATATTGTTAGATTTGTATTTTTGTATGTATGGAAATGAATAATCTGAACAATTATATGTAAATATAATATAATTATATATGTAAATCACAAAAGAGAACAGCACAGCAGTGTAGTGAGTATGTGAAAAGGCCTTCACGAGTTGGGGCTTGTCTCTCGTTCCATATGAGAACCCACACGGAGAAAGTCCTTTTTTGTGTTTGTCAATATATCTTTAAGCATATGTATATACCGTCAACTTTGGCGTAAGTCGACATCCTAAAAGTCAAATAATAACCTAAGTCAAAGAAATTTTTAGTCAAGATATTTCTTGACATGTTCATGTCTCCCTAAGTCAAAGTTATCATATAAGTCGAACAAAGTTCATTGGTATATAGAGATTCGACTCGGGCAGAGTTGCCTATATTTCTCAAGTCAGGTGGGGAGAAATAAGAACATTATCGATTTTAAGTGAGAGATTAACTTGAAAAATATGAATGGTTACACGGGGAAAAGCCCGAATAGTGTACATGAGGACATAACTGGAAATAATGATATCTCACTATATAAAACACTTACACTTACATTTCTGTTTGAGTGTCGAGTTTGTTGAAATGGGTGCTGGCAACTTTGCATATACAGTATTCTATTCAATATGTCATGGCTAAGCTCTCCATATAGATTTTACATATCCAGAATTTTCTGAATAATTTGTATTAGGCAACGCTCAGCATTAGCATGTGCCCGGTTTGCTTGGGGCAATCAGATTTGACCCTCGGGCACCAAATTTGGAAGTAATAATAAAGTAGTGTGCCCAAAGTGGGCAACGACATTTTTTCCCAGGGCCTTCATGAGGGATGTAATGTGTATCATGCCATATGCCAATCATCATTTTCTGTCTCTTTTACATTGTAAATCACATTTTATCCCAAGTTTTTTATTTAAAAACCAATCTTCAATGCTGTTATTGTTTTTTTTTCCCCAGCAGAGCAACCAGATTTTTTCATTCGGGCAACATTTGGGAGGAAAATCAAATATTTGGCTCGCCCTAGAGGGCAAACTCCTTAAAAAATGTTAGTGTTGAGCGTTGTATTAGGTCGGCTGTTCACAGTTTTGGAAATGGCCAGATAATTTCAGCAAGAATACATGTTAAATCCGTATTAAGAATAGACCAGTATCCAGTGTAATATTTAAAAATGTTGTCAATGAGCTGGCCAAGATTGTTTAATATCTTATCTGGGTGTTCACAGTTTGGAAATGGCCAGAAATTTCAGCAAGAATACATGAAATCCATATTAAGAATAGACCAGTGTCCAGATGTAATATTAAAAAATGTTGTCAATGAGCATGGCCAAGTGTTTAATATCTTTATCTGGCTGTTCACAGTTTTGGAAATGGCCAGAAATTTCAGCAAGAATACATGTAAAATCCGTATAAGAAATGACCAGTATCCAGTGTAATATTTAAAAATGTTGTCAATGAAGCATGGCAAGTGTTTAAATACTTTTTTTTTTAAATCAAAGAAAAGAGGAGGCAAAATGCTTCATGTAATTCAAGTAGAATATGGGTATGATTATGAGTAAACAAGTTGTATTACTCGATATTATAGTCTTTATATTGTTTAAAAGTTTTTTATTAATTTTTTTTTTTTTCATTGAAGTCCAACTTTTCAAATTGGTTTTTATGGATTGATTATGTTTTTTTGTTTCTTGGTCTTCAAGATATCGCTCAATGAATGTTGAGAGTAAAAGCAATCTGGGACCATTTTTGGGTATGTAGGTTTCTCATTTTCTTAAATGACAGATTCCAAATGTTATGACGTATTCAGATTTTATGGCGTTTATTCCATAAAGCGGTCAATACAAACAGGGCCGCGGAGGTTTTTAAAGTGGAGGGCTGAGCCGAAAGTAGGGGGGGCTGAACGGGCTAAAAATCAAAATGTATGGTCATATTTTCCATTTTTGTACACGTTGGCTGAAAAAAAGTGGGGGGGGGCTGCAGCCCCCCCCCCCCCCCGCGGCTCCGCGGCCCCTGCAAATATAGGTGGGTTTGAAGTCTGAGCTTAATTACCTATGATTTTGTATATGTTTTCGGGCGTTCTTATATTGGGTTAGGTGTATAAAGATGAACACCACATCTAGCTGAAAGGTGTGAATAGAGATTCAACAAGGAATTTTTTTAACTTACTTTTTATGTTTTTACATTTTATCAAGAGTGTCCATGTTCAAAACTTGAGTTATGTAATTTTTGTGATGGGGTTATTAGTCCCTTATCATATTAACACATGTGTTTTAAATTTTGATAATGAACATCATATAAAAGTGCCCATGTAAGATGATTATGCTCAGTCACTCAGTTTATTGTCAGTAATTTATGTGGTACACATGAGGCCTACAAGTCTGATTATTCTGAGAATGTTTTATATATAAAAGAAGATCGAGTTTACCATGCCTAATGTCTTTCTTTATTATTAATTATCCTCTCAAATCTATAATGAACGGCAGTATGATTATACTCTCACTATATATCTCGAATGTTTTCATAGAGCCCCGTGTTTGACAGCGGACAATCTTATTCGGTTGGTTAGTTAGTACTACCTGGTACAATAATCCTCCGTTTTGAAAATCAGTGCACAAGAGACTTTTATAATTGTAACTCTCTATAATCATGAGACTACTATGATCTAAAATAAAATATCAACGAGCTATGATTTTAGATTTAGGGATGGCAATAGGTAATAGGAGAGGAGGAGAGGTAAAGAGAGGAGAGAGGGAGGAGATAGAGGAGAGAGAAGGTATAAGAGTTTGGGAGAGGGGGTTTAGGTGGCAGTGCCCTATTCCGTGCGAAATCACAAACCTGTATATAATCAGAGAAGTTTTTACTTAAATCTTAGTATATACTACAATCATAACTTTGAAATTAAGTTGGGCTAGAACAAAAATGTTCGCGAACCACGAGTCTTGCCTGATTTCGCTATCAATAAAACACGCAATATGATCTCTTGGCCTTTAAGTTGACCTTTTGACCCCTATGTGACCTTGGACCTCATCATTCTTATCAACGCACAAGTGGTATTAACCAAGAATCATTTGTACGAAGTGTGAACACAATTGATGGAGAAATAAAGAAATGAGAGCAAGTTAAACAAAAACTTTAACATTTTTGTAGCATGCATGGCCTCTTATCATTTGACCTTTTGACCCCTAGATGACCCTTGACCCCATCATCCTCATCAACACATATTTGGTATTACCTAAGTATCAGTTGTACAAAGTGTTAACACAAATGATGCAGAAATAAAGAAATCAGAGCAAGTTAAACAAAAACTAAAACTTTGACATTTTCTTAACAGACCAGCAGACAAAAAGACTAACAGGAAAAGTGATTACTAGGTCTCTGCCGAACTTCGGTCAGGCGAAACAAAAATAAATGAAAATAAGATCAGTCGGAATCAGAGATGAATCAGAGATATTCAACAATTGTGATTATTTTGTGTATAAATCGTCTCCTTTTATGAATATTCATTTTTTTCCTATGAAAACAAAAGGAAAATAATACGAGGGCTAGTTTACATATTTTCTGATGCATAGGCGCAGTAGGCGAAAAGGGAAAAAAGGGAAAAAGCAAGAAAAAAAAGAAGAAGAAAATGAGAGAGAGAAAGAGAAAAGGAAAAAGAGAAATATAATAGAGGAAGAGAAATAGAAAGTCATTAAAGGGAATTATCCCCTCTGAGAAATTTAGCTTCAGTGAATGGAGACAAACCCCAAATCATATTGGGAAAGTTTCAGAAAAATCAGGCAATGAATAAGAGAGATATGAATTTTTAGATTTTGAGATCACTTATGAATATGGAGATCCTCCAATTGGCAACGCGACCATGATGTGTGATGTAATGCAGGGAGATCTTTCCCATATCTATTGTACACATTCTACTAAAATCCTCTTTTTTTCTTGATTCTAAAGGGAGAATAAAGAATCTTTTTATGGGATGACTTGTAAATATATGAAAGTCATAATATATCATGAAAGAAAAGCTGTTCTATCATTAGAATGAAAATAAAGAGACCTTTTGAATAGTTTTTTGTGCACACCATATGGGGAGTTATCCTTTGTGACATCACAAATGGTGACCGCATTGCCAATGGGAATTTCCTATGTCATTAGAGATCTCAATATTCAAATACTCATAACTTTCTTATCATTTATCCGATTTTCACCAAACCTTCACTAATGTGCTGATTTGATTTGTCTGGATCACAGTAAGTCAACCATCTACAAAGGGATAATTCTCCTTTAAGATAAGATCAAGTAGAAAATAATTCGATAACCTGCGACATCGGGCGAGACTCACAATGGGCGCCGCTTGATTCCAACATCATATGCCTGTGAGGGGGTAATTGTCCGGGGTAATTGTCGGGGGTAATTGTCCGGGGGGTAATTGTCCGGGGGGTAATTGTCCTCGGGGGGTAATTTGTCCTCGGGGGTAATTGTCCTCGGGGGTAATTTGTCGGGGGGTAATTGTCGCGGGGGTAATTGTCCGGGGGTAATGTCCGGGGTAATTGTCCTCGGCGGTAATTGTCCATGGGGGTAATTGTCCTCGGGGGTAATGTCCGGGGGTAATTGTCGCGGGGGGTAATGTCTCGGGGGTAATTGTCCGGGGGGTAATTGTCGAGGGGTAATTGTCTAGGAACCGAAAAACCTTACCAATGTTTATCCTGTAATAAGAGTTATTCCCAAAGGGACACCTTAACAAAACATGTCAAGACACACGTTGAAGATAGACACTTCAAATGTTCTCGCTGTGATAAGGCCTTCAAAACAAAGGATTATCTTAGTAGTCATTTGAAGAAGAAGAGGCCATGTTCAAGACCACACATTTGAACTTTTGAAGACACTTGCACATTTTAAAGGTGACATTCACATTTGTTTAAAAAAAAATAATATGAGTGAAGATTTAAAGACAAATCCACCTAAGAATAACACAGTTATACATTTTCAAAATTATCGATATTGTGACATCACGTTTGAGATGCTCTCCCATACATTGTAAATTCCAAAAATTGCAATTGTTTTCAGAACTATTTTGTTTCACATATGCTGTTGATTATATCATCAGACCCTATATTTATGTACATGATTATGTAAAAATAGATTTAGTCTTTCATCAAGAATCATGAAAAAAGATAGAATGATGGATTTAACATGCGCAACTGACGAGAGAACAGATTGCAATTCATGTCACTAAGTCAAAACTTAAAGTGTTGCTTATTCTTTGTTGAATTTTCTGTAAATGTATAATTATTTTTTACTTTTATTTTTCTAGCTTTTTTTTCAAAACCAATTAAATTCCTGGGCGAAATTCCCTGTTTAGCCCAAAGAAGAAAAAAATACATGATGTAACCAAGATATACACTGTCGTGATATTTATTATTTACTCCACACCTGCCAATATTGACACCAACAAAAAGTAGGAAATATTTCTACATCTGACGGGGAAAAAAAGTCATTCCATTATGCATCATGCTGCCGGAATATTAAAAAGCTTTTTTTTTTTAAACACCCAAGAAGAAACTCTAACATCTGTACAATATTTCCAAGTATTTATGAGAGACATGACCCTAACAAACATATAAACACACACAGGAGGGCAGCCATAAATGTTTTCAATATGTGGTAAGAACCTTCTTATCCAAATACCCTCTTTCAAATCAATGAGCGAGACCTGTATCATTGTTAGATTTGTATTTTTGTATGTATGGAAATGAATAATCTGAACAATTATATGTAAATATAATATAATTATATATGTAAATCCACAAAAGAGAACAGCCACAGCAGTGTTGAGTATGTGAAAAGGCCTTCACGAGTTGGGCTTGTCTCTCGTTCCATATGAGAACCCACACAGGAGAAAGTCCTTTTTTGTGTTTGTCAAGATATCTTTAAGCATATGTATACCGTCAACTTTGCGTAAGTCGACATCCTAAAAGTCAAATAATAACCTAAGTCAAAGAAATTTTTAGTCAAGATATTCTTGACATGTTCATGTCTCCCTAAGTCAAAGTTATCATAAGTCGAACAAAGTTCATTGGTATATAGAGATTCGACTCGGGCAGAGTTGCCTATATTTCTCAAGTCAGGTGGGGAGAAAATAAGAACATTATCGATTTTAAGTGAGAGATTAACTTGAAAAATATGAATAGGTACACGGGGGAAAGAGCCCGAATAGTGTACATGAGGACATAACTGGAAATAATGTATCCTCACTATATAAAACACTTCACTTACATTTCTGTTTGAGTGTCGAGTTTGTTGAAATGGGTGCTGGCAAACTTTGCATATACAGTACTTCTATTCAATATGTCATGGCTAAGCTCTCCATAGTAAATTTTACATATCCAGAATTTTCTGAATAATTTGTATTAGGCAACGCTCAGCATTAGCATGTGCCCGGTTGCTTGGGGCAATCAGATTTGACCCTCGGGCAACCAAATTTGGAAGTAATAATCAAAGTAGTTGCCCAAAGTGGGCAACGACATTTTTTCCCAGGGCCTTCATGAGGGCATGTAATGTGTATCATGCATATGCCAATCATCATTTTCTGTCTCTTTTTACATTGTAAATCACATTTTATCCCAAGTTTTTTATTTAAAAACCAAATCTTCAATGCTGTTATTGTTTTTTTTTCCCCAGCAGAGCAACCAGATTTTTCATTCGGGCAACCATTTGGGAGGAAAATCAAATATTTGCTCGCCCTAGAGGGCAACTCCTAAAAAATGTTAGTGTTGAGCGTTGTATTAGGTCTGGCTGTTCACAGTTTTTGGAAATGGCCAGAAATTTCAGCAAGAATACATGTAAATCCGTATTAAGAATAGACCAGTATCCAGTGTAATATTTAAAAATGTTGTCAATGAGCATGGCCAAGTGTTTAATATCTTTATCTGGGTGTTCACAGTTTTTGGAAATGGCCAGAAATTTCAGCAAGAATACATGTAAATCCATATTAAGAATAGACCAGTGTCCAGTGTAATATTAAAAAATGTTGTCAATGAGCATGGCCAAGTGTTTAATATCTTTATCTGGCTGTTCACAGTTTTTGGAAATGGCCAGAAATTTCAGCAAGAATACATGTAAATCCGTATTAAGAATAGACCAGTATCCAGTGTAATATTTAAAAATGTTGTCAATGAGCATGGCCAAGTGTTTAATACTTTTTTTTAAATCAAAGAAAAGAGGAGGCTAAAATGCTTCATGTAATTCAAGTAGAATATGGGTATGATTATGAGTAAACAAGTTGTATTCACTCGATATTATAGTCTTTATATTGTGTTAAAGTTTTTATTATTATTTTTTTTTTTCATTGGAAGTCCAACTTTTCAAATTGGTTTTTATGGATTGATTATGTTTTTTTGTTTCTTGGTCTTCAAGATATCGCTCAATGAATGTTGAGAGTAAAAGCAATCTGGACCATTTTATCGGTATGTATGGTTTCTCATTTTCTTAAATGACGAGATTCCAAATGTATGACGTATTCAGATTTATGGCCGTTTATTCCATAAAGGGTCAATACAAATCAGGGGCCGCGGAGCGTTTTTTAAAGTGGAGGGGCTGAGCCGAAAGTGGGGGGGGCTGAACGGGCTAAAAATCACAAATGTATGGTCATTTTTCCATTTTTGTACACGTTGGCTGAAAAAAGTGGGGGGGGGCTGCAGCCCCCCCCCCGCGGCTCCGCGGCCCCTGCAAATATAGGTGGGTTTGAAGTCTGAGCTTAATTACCCTATGATTTTGTATATGTTTTCGGGCGTTCTTATATTGGGTAGGTGTATAAAGATGAACACCACATCTAGCTGAAAGGTGTGAATAGAGATTCAACAAGGAATTTTTTTAACTTACTTTTTTATGTTTTTACATTTTATCAAGAGTGTCCATGTTCAAAACTTGAGTTATGTAACTTTTTGTGATGGGGTTATATCACCTTATCATATAACACATGTTGTTTTAAATTTGATAATGAACATCATATAAAAGTGCCCATGTAAGATGATTATGTCAGTCACTCAGTTTTAATTGTCAGTAATTGATGTGGTACACATGAGGCCTACAAGTCTGATTATCCTGAGGAATGTTTTATATTAAAAGAAGATCGAGTTTACCATGCCTAATCGTCCTTTCTTTATTAATTGTCATTAAAAGCCCAAATTAATGAACGCAGTATGATTATACCTCTGGCTATATTTGACCACTGTTTTCCATAGAGCCCCGTGTTTGACAGCGGACAATCTTATTCGGTTGGTTAGTTGAATTTGGTACTCTGGACAATAATTGTCCGCCGTTTTGAAAACAGTGCACAAAGATAGACTTTTATAATTGTACTACGTTCATGAAAGTCGTGAGAACCGGGTACTGTATTATGATATAAAATAAAACAACGAGCTTATGATTTTAGATTTAGGGATGGCAATGAGGAGGTAATAGGGAGAGGAGGAGAGGTAAAGAGAGGAGGGGGAGGAGAGATAGAGGAGAGAGAAGGGTAAAGAGTTTGGGAGAGGGGGTTTAAGGTGGCAGGTGCCCTATTCCCGTGCGAAAACGACAACACCGTATATAATCAGGCATAGTTTTCTTATTAGGTACCTATACCTCAACAAGCTATACATTTTTGGAAAGCTTAAGAGTTGGGCTAGACAAAAATCTGCACTATGGCATATTATCTTTAGATATAATGAAAATATAGTCATTCAAAGTCAGAATTTTGAAGGGAAAAAATCATTATATGAGCTTTTAATTCTAAAAACTTCACAACGTAGAGTGTAAGTGAGGTTTTGATGGATGAATTTAATTCTCTGACTCCTTTGTGACAACTTAATGATGGCTTTTATGAATATTCAGATCAGAAATGTAAAAATTATAGATTTAACAATAATCAAGATAGGGAAAATTTTAGAACAAACTTTTAGACATAACTCCACCTGTGGGGGTAGTATGCATAAAAACTATCATTATTTTGTATAGTACTCTTCAAGATAAACAATTCTACCGAATTTCATGCAAATCCAACGATTAGAACTCGAGTTTTTAGATTTTTCATCAAAAAAATCTCCATTTTGTGTAACCGCATAAAAAGAAAGGGCTATAATACATGTAATATGTGATGAAAATGTATTTTAAACCAAACTTATCAAAAAGAAGAGATAGAATACTGATAAAAACAAGTTGTATGATGAAGTACACACATGAAACTACCTAAGGAGACTACTTTATCTACGGTAATGACGGTATGTAAGCCCTTTATTTTACGCATATATGTTCGCTCTTTTGACAAAGCTATTTTTAATTGGTCATCAATTTCATTCATGGGTATGGGTTATAACATGATATTTACGCGCAATGTAAGAGTAGATGTGATTTTCCAATAGTGTTAGTATCTTTTATCAATATAGCACCCTCTGCGATCAGATATGTATCGATCGATCGATGTCATACAGGTCATGTTTGACCCTTTGTGACCCTGTTGATGATGCTTTTCCAAATAGCTCTGTCTTGTGCCAGGCGATGAGCTGCAACTAGGGAGAGGCCTGTTAATTGTTTAATGCCATCTGTCCATCTCAGTTTCTGTCTGCCTTGTCTCCGACTACCTTCAATGCAACCTTGCATAATTATTTTTTCAATGTTATCATCCTGTCGTCTGCATATATGACCAAAATATTGCAATTTGCTACGATCTATCTTATTAACCACCGTAGGTTTTTGCCCAATTTGGTTAAGTACGTATTCATTTGTCTTATGCTCCGTCCAGGATATTCTCAGCATCCTCCGCCAACACCACATCTCAAACGCTAATATTTTCTTCCTATCAGCCATTCCCACCGACCATGTCTCACATCCCTATACAATGCAATTGGGAAAACAAGCGTTTGCATAATGTGTATTTTAGTTTCTTTCGATATCCCTCTGTCCTTCCATATATCGCTTAAGGTAATACAGGATGATCTCGCCATGGCTAGTCTTCTCTTGATTTCCTGAGAACTTCCTCCTTTGTTGTTTATATATGAGCCAAGGAAGTTAAAAGATTCAACTTCTTCCACAGATATGTATACCACTTTGAAATACAGTTGGCAGATGATATATTACATACATGCAGAGAGAGAAGGGGTGGATATC
The DNA here is from genome assembly GCA_940671915.1 of Paracentrotus lividus. Classification (NCBI taxonomy): domain Eukaryota; kingdom Metazoa; phylum Echinodermata; class Echinoidea; order Camarodonta; family Echinidae; genus Paracentrotus; species Paracentrotus lividus. The sequence goes on from CALNVZ010003429.1 coordinate 31,212,718, forward strand.
ATACAGGACATAGAAATAACAGAGTGATAGAGAGGGGAGGAAGGGAGAAAGTTTTTTTTGGGGGGGGCAGTGGATCTGAACGAACGAATATAAACAGTCCAACAAAAAGTTCCTAATAGAGGCTGAATATTTCTGTTCCATTTTTATTATTATGTCATTGCCACATGACCATCAAAGCCTTGTTATAAAAGTAAATAAAGTCTCATTATGAAAGTAAATTCCTTTGTTCTAGGAATCTGTCGTAACTAAGTGTTGCTGTAATAATCTATTGAAGTAATTAAATGTCATTAAGATTTAGAGTCGCAATATACTCTTCGTTAAATTATTGATATGCAAGATTGCATCGCACTTGTTAAGAAAACTTTAATAATATCATGATGGAGAATAATATAATAACGACTACAAATTAGCGCTCAAATCATGAATTGTTGCAACTAATTCATGTTATTTCTAAAAATCTCTCTTTCTCTCTTTCTCTGTTCTTTCTCTGTCTCTCTCTCTCTCTCTCTCTCTCTCTCTCTCTCTTTTATTTGCCTACACGTAATGTATAGGGAAGTGAGGACAGGCTGCAACCCCGGAACACAACGATAATGAAACAAAAACGGAAAAGACGCTGATTGGTTAGCAAAAGCAAAGTAGAACAATCTGCGATGGGGCAGGAATCTATATCCGTACAATCGAAGAAATTACTTGATTGGATGAAATTCACATAGTAACATGAGGCAGAAATACACAACAAAGACAACATGAATAATCATTACATGTCTAGACGTTCCGTAATGGAAAATTACTGGAGCACTAAAAACTGCAACAGGCCGGTTTTGCGAAGCCAGTGCATGCTAAATCATATGTAAACTAAACAATATAGCTATTAGCCATTGATGGAGTTATTTGAAATTTGCAGATTTTGGAGTCTAGGTCACTACAATACTCTTCATAATGATTAATATGCAAGTTTGCAACCATATAGTGATACAAGTATGCTCGTTCCCGATTTCTCCGGGAATGGGGTATATTTTACGGGCTCAGATCCCGAAAAATTATTGAAATATATGGGTCATTTGGCATTTTTTCGCCGACCTTTTTTAGGGGTAGTTTTCAATTATTTGAGGAAAATTCATGACATAGAGTCCACGTACGTTTCTCGTCTATTGGTTGTGTGTTCTCCTGTCGGAGAGCGGCATATTCGTTTGAGGTGCGCGCGCACGCTAGTTTTCGTGTGCAACGCGAGCGGTCGGTAATTTGTTGTAATGTTTTTCTCAAGCAGTAGAAACGAGTTGGACAGCAAAATTAAAAAAACCCACCGAAATACATCAAAAGTGGCAAAATGGTGCATATGCATCTTGAATTTGGAGATTGGTGTATCAAATAAACTAATTCAACAAACAATTGGGAATTATTTCTTGATGCATCTTGAAAGCCTGATCAAAACGACGAATTTTGGGGTTATAAAATCATAGTTTTTCAATATCTCTACCCTTTTTGATATTTTGAAAAAAATATGAAATGTTAATTAGAAGTTACCTGAACCGATACCGTTGTTGATTTAAGGAGGATAGTTTTTTTGACTTGGAGACAAATCCTGGAATATCACTTGTGAAACCCACGTGAAATATTACCAAACACCGGAATGGGACTGGAAAACTTGGCCGACAGTCGCGGCGATATAGCCTCTTAACGCGCGCTGACATTTATTTTCTGCTAGTTTCAATACAATATTAATTAATTTTTTCCTGTTTACTGCAGCAATAATCCAACGAAACATAGACATACATTGTATTTCCACACTCCAAATTTTGATTTCGATTATTAATATCAACATTAAAATCATAAATGAACGATTGACATAATGATGAAAATGTACTTGTTACGAATCTATGGTTTTATTTGTAAAAAAGAGAAGATTTTACCTGATTTCAAAGGGGCGTCCCCAAGTCAAAAAAACTATCCTCCTTAAATCAACAACGGCATCGGTTCAGTTAACTTCTAATTAACATTTCATTTTTTTTTTTTTAAATATCAAAAAGGGTAGAGATATTAAAAAATTATGATTTTATAAAAGCACATATAATTTCTATATTTGGTTTAGTAAAAAAATATATCGTCATTTTGAGCACTCTTAAAAGTGACCATAGAAAAACCAAATCGTGCGTTTAATTAGTATATTTCAAACACCAATATCCAAAGTAGAGGTGTATATTCACAACGTTGTCGCTTTTGCGTTATTTCTGTGGATTTTTTTACTCTTTTGTCTTCGGTGTCATTTTGTTGCATGAAAAAAAAACACGAACATAAATGAACGGACCCTTCCTCGCACAAGATGACAATAGACCGCGATGGACACAACGCAACTTGCATCTATCTACGACTTTGATGTGACCATGGAAATCCAAACATGTGACCACCGCACAATATGGCTGCGCACGCCAAGATCCAAGGAGGAACGTACGTGAGTCCCGAGGGTTTGTAAACGTAGATACCTTGTACTTGAATTTCCCTCTTTTATTCATGCTGTGACTAGAAAGCTTGTAATAAATAGGCCATGGTCTAGGGTCGAAACCACTGCACCCCCTGACATCATGTCCATGGTATGCACTCATGTAGTCTATGGGTCTGGTGAATCGGGAAAAATGAGTTTAACAAAAAAAAAAACTCTTCCCGAGGGACCCCCCCATGGAGTTTTTGACACGCCCACTTTCCTCACTGAAATGGTTTATATTAAGGTATGTAAAAAGAAAACCATGAATAACTTTCCCAAGATATCATTTTTATGGAGCAAGTGACCCTCAAAATGTTGGTCTGAATAGGCTACAAGGAAATATAACATTTGCAAATTAATGTTACGTAAATGTCACGAGAGGTCAAAAGGTCACAGAATTTGACTCTGGCAGAACGTTTTTCCGGTTAAATATGATTAACAAAGTTTCAATTATGTCAACTAAATTGTGATGGGCATTTAGCCAAAGTTAATGTAACAGAGCTCAGAGAATTTATTCCTCTTTTATTGACATATAACACATCTCATAATTGTCACGCATGACGCGCGCAGCGTTCATTTTTACGAAAACGTTACTGACCATTTTTAACCAAAAAGTAGCCATTTCCTGTATATGTCTGCCTACTGTACGACGTGTGCTATGGCAGTGTAATAGCTACAAACAGATTCAACCTATTTTTGATTTAGAAATTTGTAAGAACATAAAAACAAGATGATTGGCATGATCGTCAGGTCACTCTGATGGCACACAGGACCGGCAATATGTAACACACATTATCTCAGCAACGGTTGCTAGTATACTTATTCTCCCTAGCAACAGGCTATTAAGATCTTGTTATTTCAGAAAAGATTTCATTAAAAGTTCTGAGCATCAAAATAGTATTCGCATTGTGCAGTTCACTCCACTGCACCATAGTTTAGCTGGTAACGGTTGCTAAGCAACATATTTTTGATATCAATTTGGCATACGCAACCCATTACTTCTAACTGACTACAAACAAAGAAAATTGAAATCAAAGTTACATGATAAATGTGTTAAATTGACCTCCATGACTTTTGAAAATTATATCCATGTATACACATGGGTCTGGTGAATAAACAAAACACAAGCTCACACACACCTCAAACCCTTGCACACACCCTCAAAAAACACACCCCAGACACCACACCACGAACTACACACACACACACCATATTTACTCATATTTTATTAGTCTCCCTAATCCCCCCCTGTCCGAGGCACGGGAAAATCACCAACAAAATGAGAATATTTGTAACCCTAATTAGCCAAAACATACGGTGTGTATAAGCAATATTATTTTGTTTTGCTCGTGAGTTTATTGATGATTTGAATTAAGTTAGCCGCGACCACCAGTGAGTCTTGTAATGTTATTAATTATATAGTATCATCATCTAATGCATCATCATCACATCATCATTATTTCTACCTCGCTTTCCTTTCCGTCTCCCTCGAAAAGGAAAACAAACATAAACAAATTAATTATTATGTTAAGACAACAAAGTGACAATGCATTTTTAAATGTGTTAACCACAGATCTTGCAATGGGTGAAAAAGATGTTGGATAAAATCATTTACATTCAGTTCTTAATTGGTCTGTAATTTGCATCAGGTATAGTGTGAGTTTGTATCTTCGATTCAATACTTTTTGGTTAATGAGTATGATTTTGCAGTCCTCTGCTGTCTATATTAAACTTTAAAAAGTCATTGGCACATTCACAGCCACTTTCTGAGC
>CALNVZ010003429.1:31219771-31232536 GCA_940671915.1 Paracentrotus lividus
CCACAGTCCCGACGCACAAATCAATACTATGCAACAAAACAAGCCTTACTCAACAACCACCTACTAAACAGCTTACCGACCATCAACAGCCACGGACTGTCTGCAACCATGCCCAAACTCTCCAAGCTGCCACATATTACCAAAAGTAAGCCACTACAGGACCCGATCACAGCCCTCCCCAAGCCTAAAGCTCTCCTCCATAAGTCCACATACTATAAAACTGCCTAGCTAACAAAGCACAAACATCAAAATCACTCTCACTCACAACGACTGAAATTACGCGTCTCATAGTCAACACCACAAAACACAGAATCAAACAAGACAGAAGCAATACTACACCAAAACCACACGTATTTCCTGTCCCTCATAGAGCAACTCCTCAAGAAAGCAACATGCGATCAATTGTACCAGTCATATAGAACATCACCAATCCCGATATCACACAAACTTACGACGACAACAAGTAAATTACACAACGTCCAAGACACAACTCTACGGCTCCTATCTAACCACCAACTAGCACAGATAGCCAAACAACTCTTTTTCCAAACAATACACCGATTCTGATATCTGTTCAAGCAGAACACTATCGCCCAAACGGTACCATAACACCAACTCACTGCAACCGTACAATGCAGCAAGACCAGCGGCGACTCCCCAACTCCAACCACGACCAGTAATCCTTCCATTCTCCTTAGCTAATCAGAAGAAGATCAGTCGAGAACTCCACACCCACGAACCAACACCACTCTCCTCACAACCACTCGCTATACAACAATCGAACACCCCGCACAGTACAGCCCCCACAAATTACCTATGACCAAACAATCACTCCCTTGAGTTAGCAAGATTACAGAACCATAATCACGAGAACCCATAGCACTCGCAAACCAACGCATCCAGCATCCAAAACCAAAAAAAATACAAACAACAAAGTACAGTCCCCACCAACTGCAAACCCGAGCAGCAGCCAACTAAACATCCCAATCGATCTACCCAAAACAATCAACGAATAAGCCAACAGCTACCTCACCATCACACACCAAACATTCTCCACGCACTCACGTCATTCAATTCAAACGCCTCAACATCCATCCAGCAATCACAAACAATCAACCAAACAGACCTAAATATATTAATTAAAACCATGTCACAAAGTTAATACCTGGATCACGCAATACCAGGTATCACCAACAGACCATCACACAACTTCAACCTCACCAAAGATATAAATACAAAACACAACAAACCGATACACCATCCTATTCATTTCAAGCGATACCCAAGCTTATCCATACTACCAATACAGCCAACTCTCAAATCCAATTCGACGATTCACATTAAACACAGAAATCGTCATCATACCACCCAACCTAACCTACACAGCACCATACCCCATCAAAGGTACCTAACACGGCCACCTACCGAAACGCCGACATCCACAACTCACACGCTCACTTCCAAATCAACAACACACCGCACCAACCATACGTATACCACCTCATAACCACAATATGCTACGATGCCAATAACCAGACATTCCAATCTACCTCTCAATAATAACGTACCAAAAACCCCCACTGGCAAAAACGAGCACCTCACAAATACCAAGAGCGTCAAAATCTAGCATCCCTATAAACAACCTGAACCGACCAACAAAACATCAACCTGACCAGAGTGACGAGCCCACGCAAATACCAACTACCACCAATCAGTATTCGAGCGCCAGTATACAATAACGGTAGCTCAAGAGCACGATGCCTCCCAAATGGATAATCCCCGAGCACATACTGACACGCCAATCATGCAGAGGTCAATATAACACATTTATCATTGTACTTTGATTCAATTCATTGTGTAGCAGTTTGGAAATAATGTTACTTCGTTATGCCAAATGATATTAAATATGTGTTAGCAAACCTTACCAGCTAAACTATGTGCAGTGAGTAAATGCAAATGAATACATATTTTAGCTCAGAATTTAATGAAAATCTTTTCTGTAAATAACAATCTTAATAGCCTAGTGCTGGGGAATAAGTTACCTAACCTGCAATATACTATGTGTTAACATATGCCGGTAGTTCATCAGAGTGACACGAATCTGAGCACATGATTTATTATTGTTCTACAATTCTAATCAAAATAAGTGATCTGTTGTAGCTATACAATCATATAGCACACGTCTCAACAAGTAGCAACATTAAACAGGAATATGCTACTTTGTAAAAATGTCATGTAACGTTTCGAATAATAAACCTGCGCGTCGAGCGTGGACAATATGAGAATATCGTCAAATTTTAAAAGAAAGAATAAATTCTCTTGAGTTCTTTACATAACTTTGGCTAAATTGCTCATTCAAAATTAGCATTGACGTATTGAAACTTTTAATCTATTTTATACCGGAAAAGCGTTCTGCCAGAGGTCAAATTCTGTGACCTTTTGACCTCTCATGACATTTACGTAACATTAATTTGCAAAATGTTTATATTCCCTTGTAGCCCTATTCAAGACCAACATTCTGAGGGGTCACTTGCTCCATAAAAATGATATCTTGGAAATTTATTCATGGTTTTCTTTTACATACCCTTAATATAAACCATTTCAGTGAGGAAAGTGGGCGTGGTCAAAAAACTCCATGGGGGGTCCCTCGGGAATGAGTTTTTTTTTTTGTTAAACTCATTTTTCCGATTCACCAGACCCATAGCTACATGAGGATACCCATGGACATGAGTTGCAGGGGGGGGGTGCAGGGTTTCGACCCTAGACCATGGCCTAAAAAGGAATAAGAAACCATAATCAGTGTCAGATTATCGTTTTCAACAATAATGTATATGATTGGGGTGGATTTATAAACGGAAATACCTTGAGCTTGAATTTCCCCTTTTTAATTCATTGAGTTAACGTTGATAATCATATAACAAGATTTAAATTCGAGATCACTCATCCGGATATGTAACATCAGTTTGGGGAATTCCATGTCAAAAGGGAACATGAAAACACTGAAAATCTCTGAATTGCTTTGAAAGGACCCCAACCCCCATGCGCAAACAAAAAGAAAGAAAAGAAAAATAGATTAGCAAATATTTGATCTAATGTTGACTTGTTCATAATTTGATAGACTTGACACACAATAACAACATGCTCAGCATTGGGGAATTCCATGTTTTTAAAGAGAACCCAACCCTTGTAGTAATTACACTCCATTCAGTTCTCATATACTTGAACAATTTGAATGAAGTGCAATATTATACTAACAAATAAAATTATAAGTGAAAATTATTTATGCTACAATGAAGATAGATTAATAATTTTGAATTTTAATTTAGATCATTTCAATTTCATTTAATCATTTCCCCCCATGACAATCAAAACAAAGACTTGGAATATTGTACAATGACCTGGAGATCATTCATTTTAGGTATTTTTTCATTTTAAATTTCGCATGATAATACTTCAATTATCAATCATGGGAGGAATTTATTGATAAAGAAAAAAGAACACAGGTTATTTGTTGCATTTTAATTCCTAATGCGAGCGGCGGTCACAACTCGCCGTACATTTGACGTGCAACTCCCTACGACGGATTTCGTAGAAAAATTCTACGTCGCACGTACCTGCAGGCACGTTGCATGTACGACGTGCAGTAAGTTTTTACAATAGCCTTACTACAGAAACGCAGGAATCGCAGAAATTGACCCACGACGGCTACATGCAACGTGCATGCAACGCAGGATACGTTGCATGCACGTGATGTCTCGTAGCCTACGATGAGTTGTGACCGCCGCATTATGCAAGTGCGAAACGTGAATGGGTTTTCCACATAACGTTTTATGGAAAAGGGGGGCGTTTGGGGGGCACAGAATGCATATTTTGGCAGCACAGAAAATCTGAAAACAGGATAATTTATCCGTTAATACCCCAGAAACATAATACCCCTCGAGAAAATATAATGCAATCACGAAGGGCAAGCAAACAAAATCGCTATACTAGCACTATCTGGGTTTGTTTACCTCTCATATGCAACTAAATTTGCTCTCCCAAGTTTAAGATCAATTTTACACCATCAGTTTAATATCAATTTGACGCCCTATAATTTAATGCCTCCTACGTCTAAGATTGATATGTTGCCCCTTATTTCTAGATTAATTTGGAGCCCCCCAAGTCATACATCAATTTGGTAACCCTTAAGTTAAAATCTTTTTGACGTCCCAGCTTTTTTTCTTTCATTCCCATTTTTTTTTTTTTATTTATCTTCTCACTCTTTACATTTCTTTCTTTTCTCCGCCTTTCCCCTCTTTCTTTCCTTTTTTATTTCTCATTTAATTGATTGATTTAGACAGGTATATTCGACATATTTATACAGGATAGAGAGAACAATCAAGTCAGCAAAGCTGTTTTCATCGATGACCTGTTAACATAATTATTTACACAATATAAAATTCGAATTCAAACTTATTCTAACCAAGAATCTCTTAAAAGTGAGACAAAATGTAAGTGATTTTAATCAAAAAAGAATATGAGAAAGTAGGGCCGACCAATATCAGATATAAAAAAAAGAAGAAAAAAAAAAAAAAAAAGAAACTGCGCTAACCCAGGCGCCGGATCCAGGGGTCCGACGGCCGGGCCCCCCCCCCCCAAAAAAAAAAAAGGAGGAGAAAAAGCCAGGGAGAAAGAAGGAAAAAGGGAAAGAAAAGAAGAAGAAAAAGAAAGAAAGAGAAGGGAATAAGGCCCGATGCTTGTACAATTTTCGCCCAACTTTATTCAATAAGAACCGCGAAATAGGCTTTATTTGGTTCTAAACGACCATAACTAAGGCCTTTAATGTGGGGAAAGAAAATGAAATACATTAGTGACGAAAAGTAAGAATAAGGAAAATATTTCAAACTAAAGTTTCAAAATTTCATAAAGAAAAGAGGCCTCGTAAACCCTCGGCCTTCTGGTAAAAATAGTCGGTCTCATGGGTATACTAGAAAGTGCCCCTTTATTTAGTCAAAATATTTTTTGAAGCCCCAAATTTTCGGCTCGTGCTTCGCGCTCTCTGATACCAAATGATAATGCACAAAAATAATAACTCCAATTTTTACCTTAAAAAAATTTCAGCTCGCGCTTCGCGCTTGCGGATACTAAATAAGGTCTATATAATACACAATTATCTACCATTTTCTAGTACTAGAAAATGCTCCTTTATTTATTCCATATAACTTTTAAAACCTCAAAATTTTCGACTCGCGCTTCGCGCTCGCAGTTTCCAATTCAGAAGGGTATATAATGCTTAACTATCTACAATTTTTTATACTAGAAAGTGCCCCTTTACTTATTCTATGTATCTTTTAAAACCCCAAATTTTTGGCTGGCGCTTCGCGCTCGGAGATACTAAATAGGGTCTATGAACACAATTATCTACAATATTTTTAATGCTAGAAATGCCCCTTTATTTATTCCATATATCTTTTTAAACCCCAAATTCTCGGCTCGCGCTTTGCGCTCGCAGATACTAAACCATAATGCACACATAAATCACAGTTTTAGCTAAAAATTTTGGGCTCGCACTTCGCAGATACCAATTCAGTAGGATATATAGTGCACAATTAACTCAAAATTTTCAGCTCGTGCTTCGCGCTCTCGGATACTAAATCGGGTCTATGATACATAATTATCTACATTTTTTAATACTAGAAATGCCCCTTTATTTATTCCAAATATCTTTTAAAACCCCAAATTTTCGGCTCGCGCTTCGCGCTCGCTGATACTAAATCATAATGAACAAATAACTCCAACTTACCTCAAAATTTTCAGCTCGCACAGATAACTCTAATTTTGAACTCAACATTTTCGGCTCGCGCTTCGCGCTCGCAGATACCAATTCAGTAGGGTATATAATGCACAATTAATTCAAATTTACCTCAAAGTTTTCATCTCACGCTTCGCACTCGTGGATACTAAATAGGGTCTATAGTGCACAATTATCTAAAATAATAGCTAAAATTTTCGGCTCGCGCTTCGCGCTCGCTTTGTTTTGTTTTGTTTTGTTTTTTTATTACTGTATATCTTTTATCTATTTTGTACTGACTATATATTCTATGGTATATCATACAATCATTTACTGTACATAAGTGCTACAGATAGAAAGCCAATGGTCTCATGAAATTCATGATGTTCGCTGTTGAGGTCGACGCGGACGTAGTGTTATGTTATTGTTATCAATGGTTTTTTAATATTTTGTAAAGAGTCCGCATGGACACAATGTGAGTGTGAGAGAGCTGACATAACAAGGCAGTAGAGGTTTTGGGACATAGATTATGGATTATGAATAACAACGAATGATCTCCGGAGCACGTATTAACATTTGTTACAGTTGGCGCAAAATTAATTGTTTCCGACAGAATCCATTGTAGTTATTGTGAGAATAATTCATGTGAACAGTCGCTAAGGATCATACGTTAAATAAAACATTATTTTCGCAATGTCCGATAGCTACAATTGAAATGAATAGTGATAATGAGCGACTTATATTTGACTATAAGTATAATAATGTTGTGATCCTTCTAGCTACATGTATATTTCTCTCTTTCATTTCGCTCTTGCCGTTTTATTCTCGGTGGTCTTTTTATCTGATTTATTAAAGATGATAGAATCATAACAGATCATAAAATGGAAATACAGGCATATAGTGCGCATATAACCCAGCTTTCAGACAGCAGACACGTAACTCAACGGTAGTATTCGTAAGATCACAATTTATTCTTGTTCCCGAGTGTACATTTTTGAGCCACTATAGATTAAATCATATCTAACAGAATGACGATGCCATAAATAGTCATAATTTTGAGATCAACTGATATTGGTAAACTCATGTACCAAATATTATTTGTTTTGTCGATATTTTAGTGAATCATGATATACACGAAGTCGAATTCCCGCAGATGGGATTTTGAAACCTACACATTAATCCTCGATAAAGAGGTGGGCAGAGAGTCAAGGTGATTGTGACCCTCTGACTACTCCCCCTCTGCTTATTTAGTTTTTTTTTTTCCCTTTGGGTTCTTTATTTGCTTAACTCCTAATCAAAGACATCAGCCCTCTTGTAATATGAAAAAGAGGGAACGTATACGGATCTTTCACTAAATATTGCCATCGACTTACATTAATCTTTTTACATGCATCTTTTATTATTGTCATAACCACAGTTAATGTCTCGCACACATTCTGCTGGGGCGGGGTGGGGTGCGGTTTTGGCACGCTGTTTAGTATGAAAATGCTACAGTTGAACGAACCTCGTTTAAAAACCAGATAAATGTGTCTCGTTTTTCGTATTAATTGTGCATCGGACCAGGGCTCCAGACTGCTTGATATCTCCATTGCAAGAGTTTACGAAAAGTGGTAGTTTTGTGACTCATTATCCGCCCGGGTTTTTTTCCTCTCTGGCAAATTCACACGCGGGATGAGGGTCGCTTCGTTTCTTGTATTCCTCGTGCCTACCGGGACTATCTGTTGATGAATATTCGGGATCAGACACAGCCTCATACATGGTATTAAATTATGAATTCGAACGTACTGTAAGACATTTTCCCTTAGAGAAATAAAGGTGTGAAGGATGCAGTATAATCATTCTATAATTACAGACAAAAGATAAAGTACGACACTGTTGTCAGCGGTGCGTCCCCATCTGGGTATATAGAGAAGAGTTAAAACTCATGTTAAACTTATCTTGCATGACTATATAGATGGGCACGCATGCCCGACAGATAACTAAGAGGGCGTTCTTGGTGGGCAGTCAGAGATAGACTTGAGAGAACTACCCCACAACCTTACCGTGCCATGCAAGGGCTTACAATTATATCCGGTTATACTATCGGGCGAAAAAGTGAAAATATATAGGAATGATATCGCAGTAGACACATTCCACGGGGGTGTGATTTATTATGTACAAACAAGAAGTACTATCATTCAAGCCTACTTATATTTTAGTTTTGCATTCTATGTTATAAACTATATTATCATTATTAGACTGTATTCTACTAACGTCGTTTGGGGCCCTCTTTGTGATCCGCACTGCTGTACGTCATTTGTAATAGCGCCCTAAACTCCTGCCGCTTAATATGTGTAATATCTATAGGTAACTAAATTATACCGTTGAGTACAGACAGGAAAAACGAACGCCCAGAAAGAGCTTCTGCAGCGCGGACACTATTGTTTTGTTATGTGCAGCACTTTTCACTCTCGCAACCTTGACTTCCTGGAACTCTGACCATACAATTACATAACACTGGACGAATATGGGTTAAAATATAAACACCCGCCCTTCCACAACAATAGATGGTTCAGATTATTGACCTAAAAGTAACAGCATTTATACGCAGCCGTGTGACAGTGTCTCGTGATCGTGAAGATTCTTTTTAGAAATGTACCCCTGTTATTTTCCGTGACACCCACTTGTATGCGTGTTGAACGTTGAAAACGAGATATTAAATAGATCAATTGCATTTTTCGTCAATATAATTTTGCACCTCACTCATGTTTCATGCAGGAATTGCGCAATGAGTAGACTGCTACTACCTCGCTAAAGATAAAAAAAACCTATGTTTAAAGGATGTTGGTAAGGACGCTCTTGTTCGAAAGTATGCTCTTTTGATGATTAACTTTGTGTAGTCTTAAGACTAGAGATATATCCAGAATTGTTCTTTATTTCTTTGTTCAGCTATTGGTAATTTAGTATACATCTATAGATTTGTGTTGGGTTGATTGATAAGGTACCTGCTCTTGGGTCATATACAATTTGACAAAATGGTAATATGGTTCTATGAGTGAAAAGGGTGCTAAATAGTTGTGATTAAAGGTTTAAAATATTTTATGTTTTGCTTCTTTATTAATCCTGTCCAGAAATGAGTACCTAGCATGGAAATCGTCGATAAGTTCAAGGGTTAACAAAATTGTCGTCAAGCGTTAGAGTGGAAATTTTGGAGATTGGTGAGCATATTGAGGGAATATGTGGGACGGATCATTGATTAATGGGAAATCATAATTTTCGCATTTTGCAAAACAAATGGAAATGATTAAGATTTGATAAAGAATATTTCTCTGAGTTTTCTTGGGTGAATTGTGAGATAGGTAGCATATTGAGTGAATTATGTGGGAATCGGATCATTGATAATGGAGATCATGTAATTTTCATTGACAAGAACAATGATAAGATTGATTAAAGTATTTTCTGAGTATTTTGGTGAATTTTGAGCCATTAGGTAGGCATATTGAGGGATTTATGTTGTGGGACGGTGCATTGAATAAGGAAGATCAATTTTTCTACCATGCAAAACCGAATGATAAGATTGAAATAAAAAGTATTTCTGAGTATTGTTGCAAATTATATTCGTATTTTGGTGAAATTGAGTTTGGTTAACATATTGAGGAATTATGCGGGAGCGGAGCATTGATAATGCGAGATCATAATTCTTCAATTGGCAAAAACAAATGATAAGTTGGATAAGAATATTTCTGAGTATTGTTCATTATATTCGTATTTTGGTGAAATTGGAGTTTGGTAACACTATGAGGAATTATGTGGGTACGGAGCATTGGATAATGGAGATCATAATTTTATTGCAAAACAATGATAAAATTGAAAAAAGATATTTCTGAGTATTTGGGTGAAATTTGAGTTGGTACATAATTGAGAATTATATGTGTGGAGGGAGCATGTGATAAGGAAGAATTCATAATTTTCATTGCAAAAACAAAAAATGATAGATTGATAAGATATTTCCTGAAGTAATTTTGGTGAATTTGGGAAGATTGGTACTTAATATTGATTTTGTAATTTATGTGGGATCGCGTTCATTTGAAGATTTTGGAGATCATAATTTTCATGTGCACAACAATGATAATTATAGGTTCTGTATTTGAAATTTGTTTTTTCTTGAAGTATTTGGGATTTTTGTAGATTGTAGCGTATATTTAGAGGAGTGGATTATGTGGGGGTGTTCTTGACTTTTTGGTTTTTTTTTTTTTGGTGTAGCTATATGTGTAGATGTGAAGTATCATTTTTAGGATTTTCAATTGTTATATATAATGATAGGAGTATGGGATTTGAAGATTATTTTGTATGTATTTTGGTGTAATTTGAGAATTGGGTAGTCAATATTGTATGTTTTTTGAGGATATTTGTTTGAGTACTGTTATTGAAGATTTGGGATGTATCATGTATAGGTTTTTCATTGCATAAAAAAATGATTAAGTATTGATAATAGATATTTTGTAGTTAATTTTTTATTTGGTCTGATTTGATGATTGTAGCATTATTGTGTTGTGTATATTTGTGGGTAACAGTCTATATTGATAATGTGGATATATATTATTTTTTAAATGCCAAACAAGCATAAGAGTTTATTGATAAAGATATTTTGAGTATTTTTGGTGCATTTGTGGTAGCAGTGGACTTATGTGGGTACGTTTGGAGGTATGTATGTTGATTAAGGAAGATTCATTAATTGGGTTCAGATATGCTATATATTTGATTGTTTTTTTATTTGATATGTTTATTTGTAGTATTTTTGGTGAATTTTGAGAGGTTGGTAGCATGATTGAGGGATTGATGGGGACGGATCATTGATAATGGATGATCAATAAGTTTTCATTTGCAAAGAATGATAAGTTGATAAAAACGTTTTTCTGAGTGTTATTTTTTGTGTTGTTTTGTAGTATTGGTTGCTTGATATTGTAGTGTATTGTATGTTGTTGGTATTCGTGTAGCATTTTGATTATGTGAAGATCTATAATTTTTCATGGCAAAAATCTCTTATATGTTAGATTTGTATAAATGATATTCTTGTTAGTATTTTTTGTTGTGAATTTGTGATTGGTAGTCATATTTGATGTGGTTATTGTGTTGGTATCATTGATTAATGGATTGATCATATTAATTTTCATTGTCATATATATTTGATTAAGGATTGTATAATGATTATTTCCTGAAGTTTTTGGTGTTTGAGATTGGTATGTCATTTTTGATGTATGGATTATGTGTGTTTGTACGTGAGCTAATGATAAGAAATTAATTATATAATAAATAAGTTAGATTGTTGCTTGTGTGTTTCGTATTTACTTAAAGATTACTAAGAGAACAGTCACTTACTTTTTTTAATTCTAATTTTTAGTTTGTATAAAGGGGGTGTGTGTGCTCTTTATTCTAATGCTCCATGGGTATCACAGGTGGAATTGAGTTGTTTGTATTAGATTTGAATATTCTCTTCTTCTATTGTATTGTATTATTATGTTTGGTGTTATTATATGGGGAAGTCCTATCTGCCACCTTCTCGGGTGAAAAATCGTAGAGTGTATCGGAGATAAAGTTGTATTAATTCCGTTTATTTATAGGTGGATATCCCACTATTCCGCATGTAGACGGAAATTTGAGGACGGATGTGGGACTACTTTTTGTGACGGTGTTTTCATATAATGTACTTGCCGTTAGAAGGTCTCCCGCCTGGTAAAAAGATATTCGGATGACTGTCTCCGCGACGGAATAAAAAAATATATAAGTATATCGAAGCGTTCTACGATACTTTTTCGTCCGTAGTATGTACACTTTTTTTTGTCTCCTGGACAAATTTCATAACTACCGTTTGTCTCAAATTAGTCCCAAATCCGTTCGTGTAATGTGAGAGTATACCACATATATTATGACTGGGGCAATAGTTGTGGTTCTCAGCCGCATCTTAATGTTACTAAATCTAACTGCATTGAATGTGTGTCGATGTGTATATGACAAAATTTTTATTAATATATGTTTTCACTGTTTTTACTTGTATGTGCTTATGTATATTATTTTGAATAGTAGAAGGGGCGTCAGGTATGTGCGATTTTGATTATTAGGTTGTATTTTTGAGTATAGTATACTTGTGTGCTGGCTCGCTCCACTGGTCGTCGCTAAAGTTTAGACCATAACCAATAATAAAAAAATGTCAGTGACATTAATTTGTGTACTTTGTAAAGTTTGTATCATATAACTATTTTTTTCGCCACCAGAAGATCGCTACACGCCTCCTGCCAGTAATTATTTCACTTTTTGTCTATATTTTTTTGATATTGGTCTTTTAAGAGTACGTCGCCGGCGGGACTTGTCTTCGCGTTTGGAAATGTTAAAGTGTTCTACGAAAGAATCGAGAAATGTTGATTCATTTGGGTTGATTTATTTTTTCATTTCCTCCGTTATATTATATTGGTATTATTGAGCGTTTTGACTAATATGGTATTGAAATTTGTTTGATTCGGTGTGTTTAGTCCTTGTGCCGAATTTGTATTGTGTGGTTGTTGTCTAGTGTAATTGTATGAGATGAGAGGAGAGAGAGAAGAGAGAGAGAGAGGAAAAGGGGGGGGTGTGAGATGGATAATGAGGATTATGTGTGTATGTTAAAAGAGAGAGAGACGAGAGAGAGAAAGCAGGGGAGGGGGGGGGGAGAAGTTGGACTATGGTCTGGGTGCGTGACGGTGAAAGTTTGAGAGGTTACAGGCGCGGATCCAGGATTTTCCAGAGGGGGGGGGGGCCCAAACTTAAAAAAAAAAAAAAATCTTGCGAAGCGAGCGAGCCAAACGAGCGCGAAGCGTGAGTTTAAAACATTCCCGACAAATAGGCCTATACTGACCTAAAACAAGGGTTTTAAGACAATTTCATTTTTGCTCCTATGTAAACAAATTCAGATAATATATAACCAGCAAAAAAAAAAAAAAAAAAAAAAAATTGCTGATTTTTAAGAAGTGTTTCATTAATAC
>CALNVZ010003429.1:31232561-31252577 GCA_940671915.1 Paracentrotus lividus
TGAGGGAGGGGGGTGAGATGGGATAATGAGGATATGTGTTAGTAAAAAAAGAGATAGATAGATGAGAGAGAGAGAGAAGGGAGAGGGAGGGTGGGGGGGGGCGGAAGTTGGACTATGGTGGTAGGTGCGTACGGTTGAAAGGTTTGAGGAGGAAGGTTTAGCGCAGTTTTTTCTTTTTCTTTTTTTAATATACTGATATTGGCGGCCCATTTCTCCGTATATGTTGCAGGCGGCGGATCCAGGGGGGGGGGGGGGCCTGAAGGTGCTAGCGCACCCCGTACGATTGGGAAAATCAGCCATACATTATATACCTTTTTAACGCCACCCCGTAAAAATTGGTATAACTTTTTTTTTATATAATAATATTTTTTTTTTTTTTCTTTTTTGCTTGTCAGTTGTTCGGAAACGGAACGCTTGACCCGACCCTACCCCTATTATGTTTGTAATTTTTTTTAACCCCCCACCGCTTATCAGCCTGTAACGTGACGTGGACAATTTTAGCTACCCCTTTTGCACCCCTGTTTAAAAACCGTCTTCTGGATCCGCCGAACCTGTGATGTGGACCTACTTTCTCATATTTCTTTTTTTTATTAAAATCACTTACATTTTGTCTCACTTTAAAGAGATTCTTGGTTAGAATAAGTTTGAATTCGAATTTATATTGTGTAAATAATTATGTTAACAGGTCATCGATGAAAACAGCTTTGCCTGACTTGATTGTTCCTCTATTCCTGTATAAATATGTCGAATATACCTGTCTAAATTAATCAATTAAATGAGAAATAAAAAAGGAAGAAAAGGGGAAAGGCGGAGAAAAGAAAGAATGTAAGAGTGAGAAGATAAATAAAAAAAAAATGGGAATGAAGAAAAAAAGCTGGGACGTCAAAAAGATTTTAACCTTAGTTACCAAATTGATGTATGACTTGGGCTCCAAATTTAATCAAAAATTAGGGCAACATATATCTTAACGTAGGAGGCATTAAATTATAGGCGTCAAATTGAATTTAAACTGATGGTGTAAAATTGATCTTAAACTTGGCGAGAGCAATTTAGTTGCATATAGAGGTAAACAAACCCAGATAGTGCTAGTATATCGATTTTTGTTTGCTTGCCCTTCGTGATTGCATTATAATTTTTCCGAGGGGTATTATGTTTCTGGATAATACATTTTAACGGTAATAAATTGTCTTGTTCTTCTGAGATTTGCGTTTCAGTGTCTTTCTTTCGTGCCCAAATAATGTATTCTTGGCTCCCCAAACGCCCCCCTTTTCCAATAAAACGTTATTGCGAAAACCCATTCACTTTGCACTTGCCATAGATGCGGCGGGTCACAACTCAATCGCTAGGCTACGGACACACGTGCAGCAACGTATATCCTGCACGTTGCATGCCGTTGCCATGTAGCTCCGTCGTGCGGGTCAATTTCTGCGATTCCCTGCGTTTCTGTAAGTAACGCTATTGTTAAAAATTCCTGCACGTCGTTACAGTGCAACCGTGCCTGCAGGGAACGTGCGACGATAGAATTTTCTACGAAATCCGTCTAGGAGTTCATCAAATTACGCGATTGGAGCCCGCAATTGAACTAAGAAATACGTCGTGTTCTTTTCCTCCATTAATGTTCAGATAAATTAAAAGTACCAAATGAATATCCAGGTCATTATTCCAGTTTTGTTTTTAGTCTAACATTCTCCCATATAGATATTTAAAGCATTATCATGAAAATTTTTAATGAAAAATACTAATCGCTTCGGCACTCAGTGCGATTTAGTACAAGTATTGGAAGCTTTCTTTAAATTCTCATGGGAAAAAATGATTAAATAAATTGAAATGATCTAAATTAAAATTCAAAATTATTAATCTATCTTCATTTGTAGCATAAATAATTTTCACTCCTATAGATGTTGTTAATTTATTTTTAGTATAATATTGCACTTCATTCAAATGTTCAAGTTATATGAGAAACTGATGAGAGTGTATTACTACAAGGGTTGGGGTTCCTTTAAAAACATGAATTCCCCCAGGCTGTGCATGTTGTTATGTGCCAAGCCTACCTAATTTATGAATATGTCAATATTAGTTCAAATATTTGCTAACATATTTTCATTTTATTTATTTTGTTTTGAATGGGGGGGGGGTCGTTCAAAGCAATTCAGCGATTTTTCATGTTTTTAAGTGCTTTCGCCCTTTTGACATGAATTCCCCAAACTTGATGTTACATATCGGAATAAATGATCGTTCAAATTTTAATCTTATTATTGATTATTAACGTTGTCTCAATTTTTCTAGTCACAGCATGAATAAAGAGGGGATTCAAGTACAAGGTATCTACGTTTATAAAGGCACCCAATCCTATAAAATTATTCTGTTGACTCACGATAACCTGACATTGATTATGGTCGTGGTAAAGTAATAAGTATATATAAATATATATATATATATATATATATATATATATAATATATATATATATATAATATATATTATTATACATTATTATTCTCTATACAAACATGACTTCCTTGTCTCGGTTTTTCCCTCGAGTTGCATAATTTATTAATGCCAGGCCCTAGGCTTTTTCGACTTCAACAATACTGTAGTAATAACCCGGTTTTTAAAAATTTGGTTTCGCGTCAACACGTAATGCATTGGACTTTGGCCAATTTTTTATTTGTTGAAAACGGTTTAGCTTGCATGGCTTGGCAAAACCGGCCTGTTGGCAGTTTTTAGTGCTCCAGTAAATTTTCCAATTACGGAACGTCTAGACATGCTAATGGTTTATTCATGTTGTCTTTGTTATGTATTTCTGCCTTCATGTTACTAAATGTTGAATTTCATCCAATCAAGTAATTTCTTCGATTGTACGGATCATTCCCAGATTTCCTGCTCCATCGCAGATCTATGTACTTTGCTTTTGCTAACCAATCAGCGTACGTCTTTTCCGGTTTTTGTCGTTGTGTTCGGGTGTTGCAGCCTGTTCCTCACTTCCTATACATTACGTGTAGCAAATAAAGAGAGAGAGAGAGAGAGGAGAGAGAGGAGAAAGAGAGAAGAAGATGAGAGAAGAGAGAGAGAGAGAGAGGAAAGAGATAGAGAGGAGAGTGAGAGAGAGAGAGAGATTTAGAAATAAACCATGAATTAGTTGCAACAATTCATGATTTGACGAATAAATTGAGTCGTATTATATTATTCTCCACATTATTAAAGTTTCTTAAACAAGTGCGCAATGCATCTGCATATCAATAATTTTAACTAAGATTATATTGCGCTCTAAATCTTAATGATATCTAAGTACTCCAATAGATTAATATACAGCAACACTTAGTTATGACAGATTCTAAGAACAAAGAATTTACTTTCAAATGAGACTTTATTTACTTTTTATAACAAGGCTTTATGGTTCATGTGGGCAATGACATAATAATAGAAGATCTCTCTCTCTCTCTCTCTCTCTCTCTCTCTCTCTCTCTTTCACACACATACAAATTTCGGCACAAAGGACTCACACGAATCAAACAAATTCATACCATTTAGTCACGCTCATATCCTATAAAATTAAAAAGGAGGATGAAAAAAATAATCAAACACTGAATAGACATTTTCGATTCTTTTCGTAGACACTTTACAGTCGCGAGCAAGTCGCGGCGACGTCTCTGAGACCTTCCGGTGACAAAAGTGAATGATACTGCAGGAGGCGTGGCGATCTTCTGGGCGAATAGGTTGTCAACTTTTCTGTCGCAATTATGTCACGGCAACTTTTTTTATTTTGTCTAATTGGTCTAAAATTTAGCGACTGACCAGTGAGTCGAGCAGCCTCAAGTAATGAACTAAAATTGCATATATCAAATCGCCCTCCTGCGCCCTTCTACTTTCAAAATTATATAGGGCCTACAGTAAACAGTGAACTATAAAAGTTTTGTCTTTCAAATCGCCCTTCTGCGTTAGTTAGTAACATTAAGTCGGCCTGGAAACAACTATTGCCCCAGTCATTATAATGGTGGTATCTCACCTCGCGGAGACGGATTTGGGACTAATTTGAGACGGTTTTGAAATTTGTCGCGGAGACAAAAAAAAGTGTCTCTACGACTGAAAAAGTATCGTAGACGTCTTCGATACTTTTTTTTTTCGTCGCGGAGACGTCTCTGATATTTTTTTTTCCGCAGCGGAGACACCTCTCTACGCGATAATTTTGAAAACCGTCTCAAAGTAGTCCCAAATCCGTCTCAAATCCGTCTCTGCGAAGTGTGATACCACCTTTGGAAACCGAATTAATACAACCGTAACACTCTTCACCACGAGAAGGTGCAGATAGGACTTCCCCATATGAATACCAACTATATACTCTAGAAGAAGTGATATCAAATCAATATCAACTACTTCATATTCCTGTTGATACCCATGGAGCATTCGAAGAGCACCCACCCCCTTTTCCCTTTTTATTTTAAAAAAGTTGTGCTGTTTCCCTTAGTTCTTTTTAAGGTATGAACTCACAAGCACTCTAACTTTTTATTTAATATAATTTAATTTCTTATCAATGCTCCGTCCCACATAATCCCTCAATATGCTACCAATCTCAAATTCACCAAAATACTCAGAAATATCTTTATCAATCTTATCAAATTTTTTGCACATCAAATTAATGACTTTTCCATATCAATGATCCGTCCACATAACCTCAAATAGCTACATCCAATTCACCAAAATACTCAGAAAGTATCTTTATCAATTATCATTGTTTTTGCATGGAAAATTATGATCTCCTTATCAGATGGCTCCGTCCACATAATCCTCATATGCTGACCAATCTCAAATTACATAAAATATCAGAATATCTTTTATCATCTTATCATTTTTTTTGCAATGAAAATTATGATCTCCGATACAATGATCCGTCCACATAATTCCATCAATAGTGCACCAATCTCAAATTCACAAATACTCAGAAATATCCTTTTATCAATCTTATTGTTTTTCAATGAAAATTAGTCTTCCTATCAATGCTCCTCCCATATATCCTCATATGTACCAACTTCAATTATTCCGCAAAATTACTCAGCAATATCTTTTATCAATACATTGTTTTTTGCATGAAAATTCATGATCATCAGTATCATGCTCGTCCCACATAATCCTCTCAATATGTATACCAATCTTCACAATTACGAATTAATTAATAACTCAGAAATATCTTAATCAATCTTACTTTTTTTGCAATGAAAATTAATGATCTCCATTATCAATGATCCGTCCCCACATAACTCCCTCAAATGCTACCAATCTCAAAATTCACCAAATACTCAGAAATATCTTATCAATCTTAATCATTGTTTTTTTGCATTGAAAATTAATATCTCCTTATCATGGACTGCCGTCCCCACATAATCCTCAATATGGCCTACCAATCTCAAATTCCGCAAAATACTCAGAAATATCTTTATCAATCTTATCATTGTTTTTGCAATGAAAATTATGATCTCCATTATCAATGAACCGTCCCACATAATTCCTCAATATGCTACCAATCTCAAATTCACCAAAATACTCAGAAATATCTTTATCAATCTTATCATTGTTTTTGCAATGAAAATTATGATCTTCCTTATCAATGCTCCGTCCCACATAATTCCTCAATATGTTACCAAACTCAATTTCACCAAAATACTCAGAAATATCTTTTTCAATTTTATCATTGTTTTTGCAATGAAAATTATGATCTCCATTATCAATGCTCCGTCCCACATAATTCCTCAATATGTTACCAAACTCAATTTCACCAAAATACGAATATAATTTTGAACAATACTCAGAAATATCTTTATCAATCTTATCATTGTTTTTGCAATGAAAATTATGATCTCCATTATCAATGCTCCGTCCCGCATAATTCCTCAATATGTTACCAAACTCAATTTCACCAAAATACGAATATAATTTTGAACAATACTCAGAAATAACTTTATCAATCTTATCATTGTTTTTGCATTGAAAATTATGATCTTCCTTATCAATGCACCGTCCCACATAATCCCTCAATATGCTACCAATCTCAAATTCACCAAAATACTCAGAAATATCTTTATACAGTCTTATCATTGTTTTTGCAATGAAAATTATGATCTCCATTATCAATGATCCGTCCCACATAATTCCTCAATATGCTACCAATCTCAAATTCACTCACGCTTGACGACATTTTAACCTTGAACTTCGACGATTTTCCATTGCTAGAGTACTTTTTCTGGACAGGATAAATAAAGAAGAAAACATAAAATATTTAAACCTTAATCAGAAACTATTTAGCACCCTTTTTCACTCATAAAACCATATTACCATTTTTCAATTAGTATATGACGGTACCGTTATCAATCAACCAACATACAATTATGATGTATACTTATATAGCAAAGAAAAGCAATACTAGCTCAAGCAACTCTGACTCTACAGGCCCGTAACTAGGTTTTTTACGGGAGGGTTCGAAATCTGCAAAAGTGGACAAAAAGGTACTTTTTTACGTCACGCAGGGCGAGGAAAAAGGTACATCAAAAAAATTTCACGTCACGCTGTCCGCGCGATAAGCGGGGGCGGGGGGGTCAGAAGTTTTCAAGTGAGAAAGTGTTGCAAAAAAATTCCAGCCTTCGGCCGTAATGTACTATATATTACCTATAGGGAGTAGGTTTACGTCGCTCGATCGGCCCCAAAGTGATACGTAAAATGAAAATAAAAAGATGAAACAAAAAAGATTGGGTCTTTACAAAAATCCCTTTTTTTATTCTTTTTTTTTTTCGCCAGCGGGGGGGGGGGGGGGTTCATTCGAACCCCCAGAACCCTCTTAGTTACGGGCCTGCTCTATATAGTCTGCAAAAGTTTGGGAACACCTGCCAGTGTCTATTTTTCTTTGTGATTAGATAATTATATGTCTTACCTTATTGGAAAGTAGTAGCATGACTTGTGCCGAATTAGATTCCGTAGAAGCAAGAGACCCACCGCTGTAATTTGAAGGAAAAAAAAGTAACACGGTAACAGATACAAAATTATCAGACAAACAATAATTTTGTCAAGTTCATATCATGTTCCAAAATGTATATGCTCTCATTTGTTGCATCAATGCTAACTCGAAATAATTGTGGATACTACCTTGGGTTCTGTGAAAGCTGGGTTTTGTATCACATCAGTTATTGATTATATTGTTTAAATCAGAAAGACCACGACATAAGCAAGAGCATGAAAGAGAAAATCTGTAGAGTCTATAATAGTCATCTACTTATCAATTTGTGTTGGTTGCAAACATAATGATATCGTATGCTTACCTGTTCTGCTGCATGATTGGAAATTAATTGGCCACTGAAAATGTTAACGTCGACACTTGTATTTTATATCATGCAAACTAGTCTGTGTGATGCGGCTTTGTAAATATCATACCGCGCGGCGCACACTGATTCATGTGTACTAGTAAATGTATACCTAGATCAATGATTATACATTTTCATAACTTTTTCTCCGTTTTCAGATAATATGGTGTATGCTTTCATTTATTCTGATGATCTACTTCACTGATTGGGATCGACACAATTATTAATAAGCTCTTTGGGCTTTCCAAATAAAGGACTACACTTTTTCGGAGGAAGGTGATTCAATTTAAAGTAAGCGGTAAAATGGTTAGTTTACCCCTCCAACCTCCAATGAGATCGATTCGAAGCCAAAATCATAAACAACAACGACACTCCTGACTCGGTGGAATTCCCCGCGAGAATTGCGAAATCAGATCAATTCTAATTGTAAACTTAAGAGATACTTTATAGCAAAGCAGATTTAAAATCTCTCTGTGATTCCGTAAATGCAAATCTTATAAATGTATGTGAATGGTTTAAAGCCAATAAATTATCTTTAAATGTCTTAAAATGTAACTACATGATATTCCATAATAGAAAAATTGCAGATCTGAATGGTGTAAATGTTATTCTTGACAATGTAATATTACAACGTGTTGATAAAGCGAAATTTCTTGGCATATACTTAGACAGTTTTATGACATGGAAACATCATATAGGCCTACACGAAGTTGAAAATAAGGTATCAAAAAGCATTGGAATTACATCTAGAATAAAAAATCTCTTGCCGAATCATATTCTGCGAATGTTGTAGGCCTACTGTGCTCTCATACTTCCATATTTCTCGTATTGTAATATTGTATGGGCCAATTCGTACAAATCTAATATACGAAAGCTTGTTATACTACAAAAGAAGATTATCCGTATTATTTCCGGATTACATTTTCGAGCTCACACTAGTCCTTTATTGCAATTCACTGATATTAA
The DNA here is from genome assembly GCA_940671915.1 of Paracentrotus lividus. Taxonomy (NCBI): domain Eukaryota; kingdom Metazoa; phylum Echinodermata; class Echinoidea; order Camarodonta; family Echinidae; genus Paracentrotus; species Paracentrotus lividus. The sequence continues at coordinate 31,240,874 of CALNVZ010003429.1, forward strand.
TTTGCATCAACAGAGTATATTCACGTACAAAAGCATAAATAATATATTTCCATCTCAATTTCGTAATCTCATTAATTTTAACTGCAACTCTGAAATTCATAAGCATAATACACGGATTGCTTCCCAAATTCATATACCAAAACATAGAACTCGGAGATTTCAGTACGACATTCGCTATTCTGGTCCTAAATATTGGAATAGTTTGCCAACCCACTTGCAAACCTCTTGTTCCCTGCAAGCCTTCTGTCATAAAATGAAATGTTATCTTAAAGGGACGTACAATTGATAAAACATGGGGAAATCACCTTATCTCGGATGAAATAATAACATTCCAATCAGAGCCTGAGCCGTGTTACGTAATCTTCATCGCCAACCCGTCTGGAGCTAAACCTTCATGGCTAGACTAACTAACCAGAATTCCGAAGTAAATCTAACCTATGTTTGTTTTTTAAATGGAGCATTTATACAAGTCCTCTCTTTGAATTAATACGAAGAGACCCGTTAAGAGTCTATAAACTAATCCGAAGCTATTCACCCTATTGACTGACTCAATTCGGTAAACTTCGTCATGTTCGTGCTGTCCGAATGTTAATCCCCAGTAGGCCGACCCTTGCGTAAGCCTCACTGTAGATTGTGTATGAGTCAATGGAGCTCAAGAAAAACGCGCATTCCCCACGATCTCCGAATTTCACGGGGCTCATGAATCGTCTTTGTGAGTTGCGTTTTGCCAGGGGTTCCTCAGTCGTTTTTTGTGCAGCTCTGACTTTTGCCTCTTACACTCTCAGAACGCTGGTAAAAAAAATGCATATTAAAACCAGTTGGTTAAAAATATTAACCAATAATGTATTAAAAAGAAAAGTTGGTTAAAAAACAAGTTGGTTAAACGTGAAAAAGCATGGGTTGGTTAAAAAAGCCCAATTCCAATTTTAACCAATAGTTGGTTAAAAAAATTGGTCACGTGGAAGAAAAACAACCAATGGGAAACGGGGATTTAACAAAGATACGCGCTCCGCTCCTCGCGCTAGAAATCTTGCGATTTTGGTTTATACACGTAAAGCCCGTCTCACACTGTGCGATTTGCTGCGATATCGCGTCGCATCGCAGAGGATTGCTTGGTATCGTGCAGTGTGAGGGGTTCTGCGATGCGATACCAAGCGATATTTGAGCCATCGCAAGGCCATCGCTTTGCATCGCAAGGTTTTGAACATGTTCAAAACCTTGCGATATCGCAGGCTGCGATAATTCTAGTTATTGCAAAGATTTCTAGGAGACAAGAGAGTTAACGTTAGAAGAGGTCCTCCTCCAATGTGCCAGGATGTTGGAGAATAATATTTCATCAGCCTATCGACCTGGATTAAAGGGACAAATCGATGTCAGAAGTATGCACGAGATTGGAAATGATTGTAAGTAATTTGATGACATTGTGCGTTGTTCAAAATAGTCGCGGCCCAGGTTTTGTGCATGTAGTCCCATACATAGGTTTTGATTGGGGTCTGAGCTGATTTTGGCATTAGATGATCTTGTCTTTTTACTGGCTGATCAGCTGGATTAGAGTTTTAATTGGGGCTCCTCATAAAGTGATAAGGTCTGTCAAACATAATGGTCATTGATAGACCTATAGGAATTACAGATTTCAAGGCTAGTATAAATGCTATGGAGTCAATGACAATAGGGCCTAAGTTAGTCTAGTCTAGACTCTAGTGCCAGTTTTTAAACCTGGTTGAAAATGTTGTAGATCTAATTTGGGTCGATGTGTGTCTGCCGCTGGTCTTTGACTTTGACCCGGGTCTTGACTTGGCTCACGGTCATTATTAGAAAGTTTAACGGTAGATCTAGATATAGACTATAGGGCAACTCTACTCTAGGCCTTAGATCTAATGTATAGAACCGATGTGTTGGCTCAGTGGATAGAGCGTCCGCCTCATAATCGGGAGGTCATGGGTTCGAGCCCCGGCCGCGTCATACCAAAAGACGTTAAAAAATGGTAGTTGCTGCTTCCCTGTTTGGTGTTCAACAAGAGGGGGATAGAGCAATGTCCTTCTGGCGCTGCTCAGCGGCTGCCGGGCCCACGAGAAAAGGTGCAAAATAAATATCCTTTCCGGACAATAAAATTTGGAGCATTATCATTTATCATTATCTAACGTTAGATCCAGATCTAGATTGAGATGCCTAACTGTTAGATCTAAAAAAAAGACTAAGTTAGATCTAAATCAAAATTGTAAACTGAATTGAAATCCAACTTTATTCTTTAACTAGGCCTAACGTTAGAGGTCTACATTAGTCATTAGTTTTTATTTTCCTTTACAAACGACTGCGTAGGCTAGACAAAAAACAAAAAACAAACAAACATTGAAACAAACAAAAAACGGTAGACTCTATTTAAGCCTTGCCATCTAAGTTAGATCTGGAGTTAGTGTGAGTGCTGCATTAAAAACAAAATAGATCTAACTGTTAGATCTAGATTCTTCCCCCCCCCCCCCCAATTTGCAGTTCAGCCTTAACGATGTCATTGATAATATTGATACCACACACAAACCAGTGATTTGACCTAATTTTTGCCTGGGTCCAGACCTCAAATTTTACATAAGCCCCAAGCAACCGATCACTTTCCAGTCTGCATTTTTACGGTATTGACTTGCACTCACTAAACTTAATGAAATTTTGGGTCTGCCCAAAATAACACCAAATAGCGCAGCTAGGAGGCCTAGGCGTAGATAAGGTCTAGATCTAACAGTTAGATCTAGGCCTATCCTAAAAAATTAGTCTCCAGTCAGATCAGACATGGATTTGGGGGGGGGCGGAGAATGCGGCCGCCCCCGTAAGATTTGGAGAAAAAAAATGCAAACTATACATCTCCATAAGGCCTACATCATTTTAAATGGACATCTTTTTTATTTTGTGAGCGCCCCTCCCCCCGCCCCCCCTCCCCATAAGATTTGAAAAAACCTTGTTGTTTTTGCTTGTCAGTGTCGAACAACCTCACCCTACCCTAAAAGTTATATTATATGTTGACCTTCTGAAAGGTGACGGCCGAATTTTTTTTAACCTACCCTCTACCTTTTTGTTTTTTGTTACTGTATAAATGTAACGAAATGAATAAATAATGTAAACAAACTGTTATGCTCTATAAAAAAAAAATAATAATAATAACATAGATCTAATAATTAAAATAAAAAAACAACAAAAATAAGCACTTTGTGTTTTTTCAATAAAATAAACCTTAAATACCAAAGGGAGTATAGATCTGTTTCAATAAAATTATTTTTGTATTATAAGATTTAGAAATAATAGAGTTGTGCACAACTCAAACAAAAACCAATTGTGGGCACATAAGTGAGCCCTAGAATCTATATCAGAAAAAAACAGCAATCCCCTCCCCATGACATTGTTGTTGCCTTGACAGTGTTTAGTTTAATTTACTCGAGTGTGGGTACCAATTACATTTTTTGTAGATCTATTAAGTTTTGGTGGGAGCAATATCATAATTAGATATCTGCAAAGATTTTTTTATTATTCATTTGAGTGTAATATTTAATGATTTTATATATGTTTTGGAAAAGGAGGTTGGGGCGAAATTGTGGAAAGAATATTATTGTAATCTATTTGTTTTAGATTTGGTCTCTCTAAAAATTATTTCACATCCACATCACATCATAGTTTTAATAGAACTTCTTTTACATTTTAGCACCTGTGCAGTACAGTCTGAGATGACAGCAGATGAAAGAGGAGCAGGTAAAGGAAGTGGAGGAGAAGCGCGGAGAAAAGTGATGCAGAAGGAGAATTATACCAAAGCCAAAAACAGTGAGTCGGTTCATCCTGCATTCTTGTCAATTCACTCTGAGAAATTTTCAAGCATAGTTTAGTAAAGATTAGCAAACTACAATGCAATTGCAAAGAATATCAAAAGCCTCCTTATTTAAAGGAAAAAAGGTTGTGTTATGGGTGAAATATGAAAATAAATAGTCAGAAGTTAAATATTATGACTTTTATAGGAGTAAATTAACGTTAGGTATTTGCAATTGTGAATGACTAAATAGCTCATATGTTGCTCTGACCTTAAGCTTGTATAGTAAACCTCAAAATATGAACTTTTTTAGTTAAACAGGGCTGGAATGTAAGATGATATGACATTACACATATTGCTTGAAAAATGATATCTAAAAATTATCACAAAAGTACTATTAGTGTATAAACTGTGGTCCCAGTATTTGCTACATTTTCCTTTTCAAATATAAAATAACTTTTAGGCAGAGGCAAATTTCTGGACAATAATTTTTTATCTTGTTATATATACATATATATAGCTGTTTGACATAGATTAGCTAAATCTATGAAATAATTCATTTGGAACGCCCATTTGGAGGGAAATAAGTCAGTGCTAGTGGGCAACTAGATCAGTTCTAATGATCAGATTAAATTTTTTTTTTTACAAAGATTCAACTTGTTTGAAAATTGATTTTGATGGTCATGGTTAGGGTTTAGACCACCAGCCCCCGTCGCCGAAGCGACGGGAACTGACGAACCAGTTGACATATTTGGCGAAGTTTTGAAAAATCTTAACATGACCACAAATTTCGTGCGTCAAAATACCTTATTTGAATTCATACTCACATTGAATCAATTCTTTTGAAGTTTTCCTCGAATTAGTGACATCTCTGCGAATGTTTCACATGAAGTAATCAAACTAAAAATGTAGAAAAATACAGGAAATTGAGTCCATCAACGATATTCTCCGTGCGTGCGTTGTCTTCGCCATACGTCTTCGCACAGTAAATGACGTCATAGAAAATGGCAGCGATGGCACCAACACTATGAGAAGAGACAAGGCCAACGGAAAATTTCAATTTTGGATAAGTCAGAACTCTTTATAACTTTCATTTTTAGTCGTTGTTACGCGTGAAACATCATAGAAACCTTACAACAACATTTTAACATTAGATTGATTAAATTGACCAGTATAATTCACTTTGCGCCTCATCATCACTGAAAGTTACGCTGTAAATAGGGGTGGGGAAGTACAGCCCGTCGCCTTCGGCAACGGCGGCTGTGTATAGTTAGGTAGGGTGTATCAAAGAGACCAGTTCATTCGATATTATTTAATGCAGTACCACAATTATAAACCAGATTTTAATATATAATATATTATTTGACGTTCTCTTCTTTTTTTCTTTTTTTTTTTTAAATGCAGATCTGTTCAAATCTTGCACTCTTGCCAAAGACGGAGTATACTGTTATCTTCTGCAATATATCGTACAGCACATTAGTACACCAAGTCAAGAAGATCATCAGCTTTCAGAATGAAATCCAGCAGATACGGGACAGTGGAAAAAATGGATGAATATTTTATTTTTTATGTCATTGGTGGATGATTAATTATCATTCAGAGTTGATAAATAGAGAATTAAAACTCCAATCAGATTTTAAGAAAATTATAAGCTATGTGAATTTTCCCCTTTTAAATAAAATTCCATATAGCAGTGCACCCCCCCCCAAAAAAAAAAATATATATATATATTATATATATACATAATATTCGACCTAACCTTGAGAGTCTCTAGTTAAAACTCATAATTGATTTGACCCTAAATAATATTTTTTTATGTTAAAGAGTAACTTATTTCCTGCTCAGTGAAACCAAATTAATAACATTCTATGCAATCACATGGACTGATTATCAGGTTTTAAAAAAAAATACCCATGTCAAAATTATGTTTTATCAATTTGGTAAAAACAACCCATGCGTTTCAATAGATCAGTAAACCTTTTTTCCCTTTTTAAATTATTTAGGATGTCTTGCCTCTAACAATGGATAAAATTATTAGGAAGTCACAGGTTCTAACTGGTCATGTTGGCACAAGGTTTTTGTGACACAGACTTTGTAAAACCGAGTGGTCAGTCATCCATAACAGCAAAGGTATACATCTTGTATCACTCGACAGGATATGAGTATTTATAGGCAGATCAAAATGGCCCAACTGTGTGCAGGCTCTTTAGGCCACTGTGTTGTAAAAGTAGTGTTATGAATATGCCCGTTGGTCTATATTTCATTATAAGTTATTGAGTAAAAACATTTCAGTTAAGAGTAACATAATTATTATGGTATGAATGTATTTAATAGCTGCAAAAAGGTTTGTCATTATTCAAAAGGGTCTTATTTAAGTCTGTGCTCCTCAGAATGTGAATCCTGGGTTTAGGAAACGAGCCAGATTGAGCATTTGATGACTTTGGGTGGTGTTATGCAGGGCGTCTGGTTCAAACAAAAAATTAAGACATAGAAATTAACGGTTTTAAGAATCAGGATTATGAAATGCTAAGAAGAGTATGACGAGTAACACTAAAGGTTTATGAGAGAAATTGAAATAGAGTACAGTCTAGTCCCTTTATAATTTACTCAGATAGGCCTATTATAATACAACAAGATTATTATAACAAGGCAGTTCTCCAAGTCCCAACATGTGCACATGTCTCTGTGTTTGTGAAATATAACAAGATTTCTAGCTACTAGCTATTGTAAATAGGCATTTAGCTTTGTTCTGAGTACCTCGTAGAATGGGAGTGGACTGTAGTATCTCACATTTGCTGTACGTACTACACTGCCGTCATAAAGGTGGAATATTTTTTGGCGCTCTAACAACATGATTTGCCTCCGGCTTTAATTCTTGAATATAAATGTCACTGGTTATATTTTGAAAATTCTTCACGGGGATTTTGTTTTTCCAAATTTTTTTTGTCAACCCTCATGATGCCCATTTTTGTCATTTTTTCCTCATTTTGGGGCCCGCTTTTTGTTTACCCTGCTGATGCAATCCCCTCATCCTACCCCCAGGAAATGCGTCTGAGGTGTCCTGTTTAACTCTTCTTAAATTTAAATCTAGATTTATTGTGACAAGCTTAGGATTCTTGTCTTGGGGAGGGTTGAAATAAAAAGTGTGATTGGATAAAATTCAGAATATTTTATATCCACCTTATGGATGAAAACAAAAGAAATAAAAAACAAACTTACCCTTAATTATTATCCTTTTCCCTTAATTTTCTTTATAGCCTTAATGACAAGGTTGTAAGTGAAGTGATAACTATAGATAATAATTTTACTTTGACTTATGTAAAGCCGAGATCTACAATACAATTTTGGACAGATAGAAATTTCCATGGTGTAAAAATGAATAAAATCAATGTTGAACCCTAATCAAAATAAATGTTTATCCTCCCCTAGACAAAAGATTCGAGCCTTTAACCATAAACTAGATTTAACTTAAAGAACAATAACAAGAGTACACCTCAGACGTGTTTCCTTGAGGAAGGACTAAGGGGGATTGAAAGGGTCACGTAAACAAAGGGGCCCCAAAAATAAGAAAAAATGACAAACATGGCCATCTTTTTTTTTTTTTTTTTTTTGGGGGGGGGGGGTGACAAACTTTTTGGAAAAGAACCGACGCGGAAGGATTGAGGGAACGTCCAAGATATAGCCAGGATCCCCGAAAGTGAAAGCGGTGACAACACATTTCAGAAATGACTACAAACAGGGTAGGCAGAACAAATTGAGGTCATGTATAGTTTGCTGGGGCTGAAAGTCCCTCGCAGCCCACCCCCCCCCCCTTGCTGGTGTTAAGTTGTCTAAGAAAAATTGCAAGAGTGGATTGTATGATCAAAGCAGTAAGAATCTATATTGTCATCAAATTATCATTTATATAGATATTAATATAACACCTCACCTAATATTTTATACATGGTATAAATGATGTAATTACATTTTCAGATACATCGCATTTGTTATATTACGTGGTTGTTCCTGTGTCAAGATTGGTGAGGAGGAAACATTTTTGATTAAAGTATTAACTGCACTGTAGAAACAGATATAGAAGAGATGTTCGTCTGTGGCAATTGTGTAGTTAGTTACAGTCAGTAATATGTCAACGTTTAAACACTAAATAATGACAAACAGACAGAAAATTGCCTGCTTTAATTCAGAAGGAATTAATTAAGACGCAAGAGGTGCAAGAACTGTGTTTTAATTTGATACTAATAAAATATGGCGTGTAAGCAGTACATAAACCGACAAGCTGGTTATTCTATACACTGTAAAAAAATAATTGTATTTTTACAGCAAATCTGCTGTCAGCAGAGTCCCCATAAAAATATGTAATTAAAAAAAAACAGTTTTGTTGTAAATTTATCCTGCAATAACTACGGGAAATACAAATATACATCAGAGTAGACACATTTGTTTCCGTTTAACCTATCATGCATTGCTGTAGAACTCTAATGATTTTTTTCCCCTTCTCTTCATTAATTCTTAGATGAGAAATTTACAACAAATCTGTTTTTTAATTACATTTTTGTATGGCAACTCTGCTGACATCACTTTGCTGTAATTTTTTTTTACAGTGTATCTAATCCACACACGACATAAAACTAATCTTAGAATATGGTATAATATCTAAATATTATCTAATATGAGACATATCTGAAAATGAAACAGTCAGTGAAAAGGGAAATAAAGGTAGATGGAGAGAGAGAAAAACTATTAGGGAAGAGAGAGAGAGAGAGAGTGACAGAGAAGTAATCAAAAGTTGGTTAAAGAGGAAATAGAAATTATATTTAGAGAGCGGGGTGAAATATTGTTAGGGTGCTATTTCACTTTCCGGAGACGTCTCCGCGACAGAAAAAAAATTATTAAGACGTCTCCGAGACGTCTCCGCGATAATTTATGATAAAGTCTGAAGTGTTCCCAAAATCCGTCTCCGAAAACAGGAGAGCGTCTCCGAGACGGATTGGGGGCGTCTCCTGAATATCGAGACGGATTTGGGACTAATTCAGATTTATTATTTTAATATAAATTGTCGCGGAGACGTCTCGTAGACGTCTCTATACTTTTTATCCGTCGCGGAGACGGATTTTTATTCTGTCGCGGAGACGTCTCTGCGAAGTGAGATAGCACCCTTACAATGGGAGACGAAAAACGGAATTAAACCATGAAAACCGTTACCAGAAGAAAAGAAAGAAAGAGAATAAAGTTAAAAAGCGGGTTAAAACTAAAACGGCAAAATGGAGAAGATTGAGAGAGACAGAAATGACTAATGCATGAAACCTGTCAGATGAAATATCAATAAAAAAACAATAATACTGGAAAATATAAAAGAAAGTATTATGAATTGAAAAAAAAAATCAAAGAAGCGCGAGGAAAGTGTAAAATGGATAAACAGAACATTTGAATTGTCAGTGTCTCTTGCGGCCAATTACTTTTCTTTTGTCTCTCTGTACCATCAATCTAGTGTCCAGGCTAGAGACCATGTAACCTTGTTTTTGATATATACAAGTTTTCTGTGATTGTTTCTTTGTCAATTCGAGGGTGCTGATTCCAAATCCTGATGTGGTGGCAGATGCTGAAACCTTGAGCATTTTTCACAAATCGCGAAAATTCAAAATGGCCGCCAAAATGGCCGCCAAAATATGAAAATGAGTATTCCAATGATAATTCTGAGGTTTTTTTGGTGGTTTCTTGTCAATTTGAGGGTGCTGATTCCGAATCCGACGAGTGCCAGCCGCGAAACCTCGCGGATTTTACGCAAATCGCTAAAATTCAAAATGGCTGCCAAAATGGCCGCCAAAACTGGAAATCAGTATTCAAGGGTATTTTCGGGTTGTTTTGGTGGTTTCTTATCAATTCGAGGGTGCTGATTCCAAATTCGATGAGTGCCAGCCGCGAAACCCAACATATTTTATGCAAATCGCTGAAATTCAAAATGGCTGCCAAAATGGCCGCCCAATTGAAAATGTGTATTCTATGGGCATATCTTAAGGTTCTTTGGTGGTTTCTTGCCAATTCGAAGGCGCTGATTCCAAATCCGATAAGTACCAGCCACAAAAATAAACAGGACAGAAAAGAAAGAAAAGTGGAAACAAATGGCTGAAGTCACATGAAGTAAAATCTATTTTATGGCCAATTGCCAATAATAAGTTATGAGACTCTTTTGGCCGTTTACTGTCATAGGGTCCCAAGCTAACCGTGCTTCCAGCATTGAGGCTCCCCTACAACCACAATCATGAAAAATTAATGCTCTCCAATCATGATTCTTTTCCTTATCAAAATTATTCTCTCAGTTGTTATTTTTTGTTTGCCGTCGGCCTTCAAGAAAGTCACCATTACCTATAAGGGTCGGATAAAGTCAGATTTTACGGGGAGCCCGCACCCTCCGCCCCGGCCCACCCCCTCGGATCCACCCCTGACATGAAGAAGAAGTACGCCTGTATCCTGCATCTATTCAGAACAATTATTTTTTTATTTTAGTCGTGTTCGATCATTTAGTTTTATGTAATGTGTTTCCTGTTATTCAATAAATCATGAAAGGGTTAATAAGGGAAACCCAGTATTATATTTACAGCCTCTATTCTCTCCAAGAATATTTTTTGATGTCGGGATCACTCACAAACCCAGTCTTTAAATTATATTTTTAAAAATGTATTATGTCTGTAATAGTGCGGTGAGATATGAATATACTTTTGCATGTCTTACAAAACATACGATATACAATATGAAAAAAAAATATATATATCCGAGACTGAATCATATGACTCATTTTGCTATAAGTAAAATGGTAAATTTTCGATTTCTAGGACTCGCGTAATTTTGAATGAGTAGGCCTAGGGCCTACCGTTCAGTTGACAGGAGCCACTAGATAGCGTAAGAAATACAGATGAAATAGGCATTTTCACGAATTTCTTTTCATTTGGAATTTAGTAAGCCTTTTTCATGACTGTCGGCCGTTTTCACCCGCTTTGCGTAAAAAAAGAAATCAAGGTATCCCTGAAAGGTTCCCATCGAATTTGGAATCAGAGCCATGAAATTGACAAGAAGTTTTATAAAAAATAACCTCAGATATACCCATAGAAATTTTTTAACGTGGCTGATGGCAGCGAATATTGATGATTTGGGCAAAATGCTCAGGGTTTCGTGCCTCTAACTCATCAGATTTTGAATCAGCATTCTCAATAGAAAGAAATTATCAAAAACACAAACAAAAAAAAAACAACAATAATCATAATGCGCGTTTTCATTTCACTTGGCTGCCGTTTTGAATTGTAGAGGGGTTGCACGGTTGGCACGTAGGATTTGGAATCAGCACCCTTAAATTGACAAGAAACCACCAACCTATGAAACAATACACATTTCCATTTTTAGACAGATGATTTTAGTGGTTTACAAAAATCCTGTAGGATTTTGTGGCTGTTAATCATCAGATTTCGAATCAGCGCCTTCGAATTGGCAAGAAACCACCAAAACACCCTGAAATATACCCATAGAACACGCATTTTCAATTGGGCGTCCATTTTGGCGTCCATTTTGAATTTTAGCAATTTGCGTAGAATCTGTAGGGTTTCGCGGCTGGCACTCATTGAATTTGGAATCAGCACCCTCGAATTGATAAGAAACCACCAAAACAACCCCCGAAATACCCTTGGAATACTGATTTCCAGTTTTGGCGGGAATTTTGGCAGCCATTTTGAATTTTAGCGATTTGCGTAAAATGTGTTGGGTTTCGCGGCTGGCACTCATCGAATTTGAAATCAGCATCCTCGAATTGATAAGAAACCACCAAAACAACCTCAGAAATATCATTGGAATACTCATTTTCATATTTTGGCGGCCATTTTGAATTTTCGCGATTTGTGAAAAATGCTCAAGGTTTCGCGTCTGGCACTCATC
>CALNVZ010003429.1:31255084-31269956 GCA_940671915.1 Paracentrotus lividus
AGTACAACTGTCCCCTGAATGTCCTTAAACACGCTGTAATCAATTTCACCATGGGTGGTTTCAGTTTGCTTGCACAGTGTCTCTCGCATCACTGCAACATCCTGAAAGTGGTTAACACAGGGTATCAAGCTATCGGACATGAAGCAGGTAAAAAGCGAATTCTAGGTCTTTCAGGCAGCTTAGTGTCGCGTTATGACTCCTCCTGTCAGCAATAACGGCTTCACGCGGTTGTCTCATGGAGCTAATGAGGGATTAATGTCTCTGACGTATACCCAGTGCATTCCCATGCAGCCTCCAGAGCCCACACCCAGCTGCCGCAGTCCAAGTGGATGGGCTTTCGAGCTTGCTGGAATACTTCTCCCCATCATGTCGCAGACTGCTCTATCTGGTTCAAGTCCGGAGAACCTCGCTGGCCACTCCATACGCTCAATTCCATGGCCGCTCAAGACTCGTCACAACCCTGCTCGGTGGGTGACGGGCATTGTCACTCCATCACTAAAGACTGAGAATGCTTTTGAACCCACTTTTGTACGACTTTACATGGGTCCATTTTCAGGATGGGCAATGAATGCGAAAGACATCATGCATACACTGAAACCAAATTGATTACAGTGTGTTTGATGGCATTCAGGACAGCTTGTATCTTGGCATTGCTGTTGGTCAGGAAGTGGGTTTTATTACCTCACAATAAACCAAACTTCCTGACAACAGCAAATGCCAAGATACCAACTGTCCACTGAATGCCATCAAACACACTGGTAATCAATGGTTTTGAATTACAGTGGTCGTTTGATGGCATTTTCCGGACAGCCTGTATCCTTGGCATTTATGTTGTCAGGAGTGGTTTATTATCCTCTACAATCAACAACTTCCTGACATACAGCACATGCCAAGCTAAGCTGTCCTGAACTGCCCAATCAAACACATCTGTAATAAATTTGGTTTCAGTTGTTGCATATGGTCTCTCACATCATTGCATATCCTGAAAAGCGGGCCCATTGTAAGTGGTACAAAAGTGGATTCAAAAGCATTTTCTGTTTTAGTCCTTACAATCAAACAAATTGCTGTCAACAGTAAATCCAGGATACAGTGTCCTGAATATCCTCAAACACAATGAAATCATTCAAACCATGCCAGTTCTTTTCAATGATGTTTCTCACATCATTGCGTTGGGCCCGTATAAAAGTGGCTTCCAAAGCAATATCTTCTTACAATCAACCACTTTTTGCCTACAAACGCATGCCAGACACCCCCTAGTGAAACAGATGTAGAAGCCCTAGGGATGCTCGAAGCTGGCTCAGTCAGCGAAGATAGCCAGAGTGATGGGCGTGTACACAGTGTCTATTAGCAGAGCACGTGAAAGACACCGAGAGACAGGGCTATACTCGAGAGAACCCTAGTTGGCCGACCAGTTTAAACAACCCTAAGAGATGATCGCTACTGACGAATCTCAGTCTCCGCAACCGCTTTCACATTGCAACGCCCGCCTCAATAATGACTTCAACTGCAGCCAACCGGAAGTGATTGGTTTCCACTCAAACAATCGTAACCGACTTCACAGAGCATTTGAGTGCCAAGCCGGCCAAGCTCAGTGTGTCCCAACTCACCCTGCTCACAGAAGAATTCGTCTCAACGGGTCTCAGGCGCATGTCAGATGGACCAGACAGCAAGGCGTAGAGTTCTGTTCACAGATGAGAGCAGATTTTCCTTGAACCATCAATGAGGACACGTTTTGAGAGTCTGGAGCGACCAGGAGAGAGATTTGCTGACCCCTGTATTGCAGAACATGACCGTTATGGGGGAGGCAGCATCATGGGTGGGGAGGCATCACCCTATGACAACCGTACTCGTCTCTACGTGGTCCCAGGGGAGGCAATGACAGGAGTGAGGTAAGGGATGAAGTCGAACTATTGTGGTTGCCAATTTGGCTGAACCATGTGGGTGAAAACTTCATTTTGATGATGCCCGTCCCCACCGAGCTAGGTGGGTGACCGAGTTCCTTGAGGGCCACTGGAATTGGAGCGTATGGAGTGGCTAGCGAGTCCCGACTTGTAACCCGATAGAGCACGTCTGGGACATGATGGGGAGAAGTATCAGCAGCTCGAAGCCCATCCAACTTGACTGCGGCAGCTGGGTGTGGCTCTGGGAGGCTGCATGGATGTACTGGTCGCAGAGACATTAATCACCTCATATCTCCATGAGACAGTGTGAAGCCGTTATGCTGCAGGAGGAGGTCATACGCAATACTAGCTGCCTGAAAAGACACTCAGACTTCGTTTTACCTTCTTCATGTCGATAGTTGATAACCCCCTGTGAAACCACTTTCAGGATGTGGCAGTGATTCGAGCGAACCAGTGTGCAACACTGAAACCAACATGCTGAAATTGATAAGCGTGTTTAAGGACAATTCAGGAACAGTTTGTTTTATGAGGTATTTCCAGAAATAAAACACCTTGTATAAAAAAATTATATTACGTTTTAAAAAGTGGTCCTTAACTTTTTTTGAGTAGTCGTATGTCAAAGAAAATGTATAATAGTATATAAATACGTATTCCTCATTGTATTTCTTGTAAAGCGTGCCAACACAAGCTAAGTTCGGTTTTTCGCCCCTTCACTCTCAAATTTGTAAATTTATTTTTTGTATACTGATGTAACAATGTATACTTTTTGTTTATGAGAGGAAATAAATGTGATTTTATCAATCAACAAGATAGAGGGCGCTACATTCAAAAAAAAAAAAAAAAAAAAAAAAAAAAAAAAAAAAAAAAAAAAAACCAAACAAAAAAAAGAGAAAAAAAAAAAAAAAAAAAAAGAAAACAAAAAAAAAAAAAAACAAAAACACAAAAACAAAACAAATACTCAAGGTCCACACACGGCCTAAGACACGGGACAGAGAGCAAAAAATATTCATTCGACCCAACCCTTTCCGAATTTTTAACTTTGAACAGCTGATAGACAAAAATGTGTGCATATGTTCACATTAAGATATGCTAAAACTGGGAAGAAATTAATGTAAGGCTTGGCACTATTAAGCGCAAGTTTGATATCAAATTTCTACTTTATTGACTGCCAATGATCAGTTTTCGGCATGAGGGGCGGCTATAATCGATTTATTTTTAAAATGCGCCGGAAACAGCATTTCCTTGGCTAAATTTGAAGGAGGAATAATTTGTCTATCAGTTCCACATGACCAATCACGAGTGAATTAAAGTCTGATTTAATATAATTTATCAAACCTCAAAATTAACACCAAAGTATCAACTGAGATGATAATTACAGGTGTGGCGCCCTCAAAGCAACGGCCATTGATTTTTTTTTTTTTTTTTTTGGACAGTTTTTCACACTTTATTTTTCCTTATTGTTATGATTGTGGCGAGCAACTAGCCTTTTCAAAGAAATGTTCGCTGCTGCTTTAAGTACGCTAAGAGTCTGATTTTTTTTTTTAAATAGGAATAGACTATTGCAAAGGAAAGAAAGTCTGTCACTTTTATCACATTCAAAACCTAGTAAAATCAAATTCCTGTACAATATAGTATATTTTTGATCTCAAATAGCTTAATGCGCTGCATAGTTTTGAATCTCCTCGGAACACCGGCCATGCATTATCCTATTATAGCATCATTGTTCCAGAGGCAATTTAAGAGCTTGAATCTCTCAGCTTCCGAAATTGGTACATTCATCAAAAATTGATTAAAAAAAGTCCTGTCACTTTGGGAACATAATCATACGAGGGTCTTTCCCTCGACTGGTCGATATTTACGCTTATCAACATGGGCAATTCCACGGTAAACTGACGTTACACACAAGCAGAATTTTCTACATGTGGTTGTATTCGGTAGTTACATACATAAGAATACATGGTCTTCAAATTAAAATCCTAAATAAATAAGGTGTAAAGGAAGAATTTTGTGTAAAAAAATCACCCACATCATTTCCATTGAAACGCCAAGCAAAATGTGTTGGTAACTGACGTTAAGAAACGGACATGCAAAATCATGGTGTTGATCAAATCTCAATGTCTCATGTCCACGATGTGTTTATAATAATAAGTCTTTTATGAACATCTACTAGGCTCCTTATAAATTTGCAAAAATAAGAAAGAGTTTTTCAATAAATTCACTTGGTTTTGCTGGGGGAAACTTTTGGTGAAGGATGGTCGTACCATGAACCGTTAGGTACTGACGTTACTCCTTACATCTTCCATTGACTGTAATCACATGTAGAGAAGTCGAGAGGAGTTGAATCGGATCAAAAATATTATGTGTTCTGGGCTTCTGAGAATTATTGTGTTATTGATATGACATCATACCTATGTCTGGTGGCAACTCAGTTGAGCCAAATAAGAAGTAATTGTTATCATTTTTCCTCTTGTCAGTTAAACTTTACTGAGGACGTACATGCAGTTTTACCACATACACCTGCCTGTAGGGCTTTTGTACAAGAATATTTGAAATTGTTATTTCTTACTACTTAAAGAACAAAAATTTTGTCACATAAATATGGGAATATGTTAGTATAAGATATCAGAAACTTTAAAATAGTAAATATGAATTATTAATACACCTAGGATGTCCCATACATGCATTTTTTGTGTGTAGTGCATGTGAATCTCGCAGAATTGGGTTCATTTGATAATTTGTTGATTCTAAATCTCACAGTACACACACTTTGGTAGGGGAATACTTATCAACTTTTAAAAATCACTTTTAAACAGTTTCTTTCTGAATTAAAACTCAAGACTGCAAACGATTATTTCCATTTACCACCTCATTTGTACAAAGTTATGATCAGTAGTCATAAAATGCAAAATTTCAAGCTAGTATTGAAATTTGGATGAAATTCTGTTAGTCCTTCGGCAATAAAAATTCAAATCCTGTCAAAGTAAAGTGTTTGTTCTATTCAATCACATACATCTAAGTAGATGCACAGACATGGGAGCTTTGGATCATACGTTTTTGTTTATTTATTTATAAGTTTTTCACAGAGAGAATTTTTTTTACAACACATAATTCCTATTTGATTTATCATAACATTTCAAATTTTAGGTCATATTTCCAAATTCAAGATATATAAGTAATGGGACCTGATCACGCAACCAATAACACTAGGAAAATCTGAACTGATTTGGAGCCCTGGCTTATGTGTACTGCATGACCTTTCCTAACTCTTAATCATTAAAAGAATTAGAATGTTACCATTACACTGACAGTTCTTTCCCATCACTAGACGAATTAGTTTAAGCATGGGTAATTAGTAGTATAATCAGGTAGTCCTACATTGTAATTGTTTTTTATGAACGATACAATGACATCAGGTAACTGACGTTACACTAGGTCATGGTAATCTGACGTCACACAAATTGGTTGTCAATTTGACTTGATCTGTACTGTTGAATATCAATGCTTTGCTATTGATAATAATGAGATGTGCAGTTCATACAATCAAAATCCTAATTGGGCATAGTTGATACTGTGATCGTTGTTGTTAAAATATAAACAAAGTTCATGTTTTCGTAATGACGTTACATCCCAAGGAAGGGTAGATTAAATCCAAGATATTTGCCAAGCACAATTGAATCCAAAATTATTTAATACTTTGATAAGTGTCTCTCTAACAACGTTTATCCATGTGAAAGATTTTGGGAACAGAAACAATTTAGTTGAGAAATGAAAATGAGTTTTTTGTAAACAATACTTTTCTATACCCCCAAAAATTGGAATAACTTCGCATCTTGTTGAAGTGAAAATGGCCGCCATCGATAAAAATTTTGTTGATTCTTAAAACTTTAACTCATGTATTTTTTGAAATTCAAAGTCATTTATAACAAATAGTCATGATTGAAGTTTTCTCGCACCCTGTGTCCCCGGACTTTCTGTGGATTGATCCGAGATATCACTAGCGATACGCATAAAGAGCAGATGTGAACGTGTCTTAGCAAGACTGGTGTGACAATTCACAATCTATGTCATTGTTTGTGAAGCAAATCAATATATATGTCTTGCATATTCTGATAACGAACTTCAGGCACAATCATGTCATGAGTTGCCAAATGTGTATTTCCTCCATCTGTCCTGGAGAACTATACTAACACATGTAAAAGTTCATCAATTTATTTCATCTCCACGAGTAGTTTGCTCAACAAACCGGACAATACCATCCACTGCAGGGAAGCTTATCTTCTACGCGAAGTTTTTGTGAGCTAATTAATATTTTCAGAACAGCCAGCTGGTATAAATTTCTGCGCTTCTTCCAGCCTATCTTTCCAACGTCAGTGTTGTTTACGTCTGACCTGCTTGGATAGATGTAAGTTGGACCGGCCCTTGTTTCAAATAACGATTTATTTGTCCCCGGCAACATTGTATATCTCTAACTTTAACTTTACATAGATTAGAAATTGATATGCCAAAATTTTGGCAAAAAGACAACAAACCCTATGTAATACATGTATAATATAGTGTGTGTGTGTGTGTGTGTTGTGGCCGCGTGTATGTGTGTATGTGTGGCGTGTGGTGTGTGTGTGTGTGCGGGTGTGTTAGTGTGTGGTGTGTATGGGTGTGTTATTGTGTGTGTGAAAGGGTAGTCATTAACAGGAAATATGTAATAATATTAGGGTAAATTGGGGTAGTGGGACACTAAGCTATTTACGTAAGCAGAACACAAAATAAGATAACTACAATAAAAGGGCAATATCCTCATGCTGACAGTTTTATGTTTAGATATAAAACGTTTTTATAATGTAGTTCAACCGGTGTCGATTTGTTTTGGCGATGGGGGTGACGATCGTCGACTTCATTCTTTTCCTCAATGTGACACAGATACGATGGTGTATGATCGCAGTGTCAGTTTGGGGGTAGGGTAATGCTTGTATGCACACATGCAATATAAATATGAAAAATGTATTGTATAATCGAGCCGGCGAAGCGTCGAGCTGAAAATTTCTCAATAAAAGAGTGACATAAAATGGGAGCATTTGTAGCATAAATGCGAGCGCGAAACGAGGAAGGGGCTCCCGGTTTTTTAAAGAGGGACAATTGATGATTAATGGCAACAGAAATACACACATGCATTTCTCAATAATATTGACATGAAATGACATAATATGTAAAATAATGCGAAACGGGGAATTTATGGGCGTTTATCTGTTCATTAAAGGGGCCATCACTGATGTAATATTCTATAGATATACACCAGGCACATGGTGATATGCATATGAGTACTAGTATATCGTCGAATTCCTAGGGGGCCGCACGCGAGCGCGAACGGGCGAGCTTAAAATTTTCTCATAATACTGTATGTATATGTGTTTGTAGCGTTAATACAAGGCATGTAAGGCGAGAAATTATTGATGGAGCTAGGGCTTAAACTGTGATAAGGAAGCGGAGAGAGTCATGCAGTAAGTGTAACAAATGCAAATCTATATAAATAATGGACGAATTCCAATTAGGACATGATTAATTGTGGCGGACAGCGAGAGCTTGAATTTTTTTCTCAATGAATAGTTGACCTGATGACACAATATACTTGTAGCAGTCATGGGAGCACGAAACGGAGGGGAGTTGGTGTTTTAAACGTACCATTGTGGGTTAATACAATGCATAAAAGATTAACAAAGACAGTAGTTTTGCATTATCTAATATTATGCGATGCGAAAGCGCGAGCTGAAAAATTTCAGGCAATTTTTAAGAGTTATCCTGAATTTGAGGCAAAGTACGACTATAGTTTGAAAAGAGGGCATTTAGTCCCCAGAGAATAGTTCAAAGTGTATGATTATAATCAGGTCCGAAGAATAATGTTACCTTGTTGCGATGAAGAGCCGACATAATTATTAAATGTTTTACGATCGACTCTTTAATATTCCCTATTTATTTTATCAAAACCCATCGTGGATTTTTGAGGGGAATACTTATGCCTTCAGTTTTGCTTATCGCAGGGCACTGTCGCCAGCACCCTGGGATCGGTGCTCCCTGTTAGTCATCAGATTTAGCAGTATAGTTAGAAATGCAAATATTTCTTATTTAACTTCTGAGCTCAAGCTATATGGTCATGGAAAAAATATATTTCACACAACATATTTGAGCTCAGAAGACGAGGTAAGACATATTTTGAAAGAAAATGGGGAAATCTGAAAATTGTCACAAACCAATAAAGAGTTGTCCGCATGAAAATCGGCCATTTTGAAGCTGAATGTTGCCAATTGAGGATCCCCATAGAAGGTAAAACGAGACTTTTTAAAAACTTCCATAACTCTCTTATTTTATAACCGATTTTGATGAAACTTTTTTTAAAATTTGCGTCCTTCTCATTATTCTCCCTTTCTATGAAAGTGGATTAGTTCTTGGTATTGGTTTCTTTAACCTGTCATAATTCAGAGCCAGTGAGTGATGAAGTGCAGCCCAACTCGCTCAGAGGGCGAATTTCCGGGTGAACTCATACACTCTCAATACAAATTACAAATTTGACTGATAGTCCATCAAAATTACAACGCAGACACAATGCAGAAGAAGTCGTTATTATATTTCCAGTCAACAGCATTACCTCGAAAATAATATTTTGGAGGCCGGAAATTACTTCATATGTTTTTTGATATCAAAATATGGGGGGTGATTGTACACACCATCCACCGAAATTATTTGAGGATGCCTCCCCCAATCCCCCCCCCCGCCAACAATCACAACCATAGCAATACAAATTTGTTTAAAAATTGACTAAGTGCATGTGTGTTAGACGAAGTGGGACATAATGGTCATTAGACCAATTGGGATGAGACGCCGAGAGGTGCATAATTAGACCAAGTGGTAATTAGAGAGTATGGGAGTAAGACATGTGGGGATAAACAAACGGGCCATTAGTCAAAGTAGAGTTAGACAATATTAATGATAATCGAATAACCTCCACATTGGCCTATCATTTGATTACAAAGGAAAAAGGTGAGTTTTGAGAACGAGTTCCGAAGAAGGCAAAATTGGATGTTGCAATTTGATTGTGGAATGGACGTTTTATTTCCTTAGAGGAAAAGCATTTCGTGCATTTTAATGCTAACCTTTTAATTGATTCATAGTTTTTTGTATGAGGATAAACGAAACCCTCATATTTAGCGTACTGAACGGATGTCAAAATCCCATGCAAAACTTTTTATTTTTTCAAGCATCATCAATAGAAATGCTCCGTTTTGTTTTTCTTTGCAGGTATTATGGATTCATAAATTATCTGGCCATATGTTTGAATCACGGTGTCGATTTGTTTGGGCGATTGGGGGGGCATGATCGGTCGATTATTTCCTCTTTTCCTCAATGTGACAAATACGATAATATGATCGCTGTGTACATATATATGATAATAATAATAATATCGTAACCCCAGGGTAGCCACTTCAGTTCTGACAACTGTTCTCGTACACCTCCGGTCTTACAGTAATGGTGCCGTAGCAACTTCATTGATGGCACTGGTGTCAGGTGCAGATGGAGATCGTTATGTAAGTTTATAGGCTTATCTGGACAGTATGAGTGTGATTGACTGCTGGTTGTGCTATTGCAGTGTTGCGGGGTGGTGTGGAGCTGCTACCCAGCCCCGCATATTTATTATTTCCCTCCAAAGCTCCTTGTTAAAAAGTCAACTTTTAGGTACTGCATTTTGGTAAGTCTTTGGGTATGACTCGGCCAGGTTTCGGACTCACTACCTCCCGTTTATGAAAGCAAGGTGCTACCTTTTTTCGGGCGGGCTCTAAACACGGATTGAGGCTATCATGTCCTGGTACATTGTTTGGGGGTGGGGTAATGGTTGTATAGACATATGATAAATATGGGGATCCAGTAGTATTTTTATAATGCGAAAAGCGCGAAGCGCGAGCTGAAAAATTCTTAATAAATAGTGACATAATGCGATCGTGAAACGAGGAAGGCTTTAACTTGTTTGTTCAAAGGGAACCATCATGATGTATGGTATTAGATATATATACAACATGCATGCATGAGTATCTACTAGTACAATATTTTCAATTCATAGGGCTATATGCGAGCGCGAAGCGCGAGCTGGAAATTTTGCTCAGTAATAGTGACATGAAATGGGAACATTATGCAGAATAAGCGAAACGCGAAAACAGGGAAGGGGTCTACTGGTTATTAAGGGGACCATCATGGTGTAACAACTATAGATATACACACAATGCACATTATTATGCCATAATATATAAAGTACTATATATGAATATGTCGAGTCATAGGGCTTAAGATGTCTCTCACATCATTGCATATCCTGAAAAGCGGGCCCATTGTGAAGTGGTACAAAAGTGGATTCAAAAGCATTTTCTGTCTTTAGTCCTTACAATCAACAAATTGCTGTCAACAGTAATGCCAGGATACAGGTGTCCTGAATATCCTCAAACACAATGAAATCAATTTCAAACATGCAGTTCTTTCATGATGTTTCTCACATCATTGCAGTGGGCCCGTATAAAAGTGGCTTCCAAAGCAATATCTGTCTTTACAATCAACAACTTGCCTACAAACAGCAATGCCAAGACACCACCTAAGTGAAACAGATGTAGCCAGAGCCCTAGGGATGCTCGAAGCTGGCCTCAGTCAGCGAAGAGTAGCCATAAAACAAACTGTCCTGAATTGTCCTTAAACACGCTGTAATCAATTTCAGCTGATGGTTGGTTTCAGTGTTGCACACTGTTCGCTCGATCACTGCACATCGCTGAAAAGTGGTTCACAGGGGTATCAACTATCGACATGAAGAGGTAAAACGAATGTCTGAGTGTCTTTCAGGCAGCTAGTATTGCGTATGACCATCCTCCTGCAGCAATAACGGCTTCACAGCGGCTGTCTCATGGAGACTATGAGGTGATTAATGTCTCTGACGACCAGGTACATCCCATGCAGCCTCCAGAGCCACACCCAGCCTGCCGCAGTCCAAGTGGATGGGCTTCGAGCTGCTGGATACTTCTCCCCATCATGTCCCAGACGTGCTCTATCGGGTTCAAGTCGGGACTCGCTAGCCACTCCATACGCTCAATTCCATGGCCCTCAAGGAACTCGGTCACCCACCTAGCTTCGGTGGGACGGGCATCATCAAATGAAGTTTTCACACCACATGGTTCAGCAAATGGCAACCACAATAGGTTCGAACTTCATCCCTTACCTCACTCCTGTCATTGCCTCCCCTGGGACCACGTAGAGACGAGTACGGTTGTCATAGGTTGAATGCCTCCCCACCCATCGATCTGCCTCCCCCATAACGGTCATGTTCTGCAATACAGGGGTCAGCAAATCTCTTCTCCTGGTCGCTCCAGACTCTCAAAACGTGTCCTCATTGTGGTATCAAGGAAAATCTGCTCTCATCTGTGAACAGAACTCTACGCCTTGCTGTCTGGTCCATACTGACATGCGCCTGAGACCCAGTTGAGACGAATTCTTCTGTGAGCAGGGTGTAGTTGGGACACACTGAGCTTTGTCCGGGTTCGTCGGCACTTCAAATGGCTACTGTTGATTAGTCGGACAATTTACGATTGGTTTTTGATTAGTGGAAACATCACTCTCGTTGCGTTGCAGTTGTAGAGTTTTATATAATTGATGGACGGCGTACTGCAATGTAAAGCCGGTATATTGCAGGAGCTGAGATTCGTCAAGTAGGCGAATCATCTCTAAGGTACGTGGTTTTCTAAACTGGTCGGTCCACTAAGGGGTTCTCTCGAGTCATAGCCCTGTCTCTCGGTGTCATTTCACTGTGTGCTGCAATGACACTGTATTGTGACAACGGCCCATCACTCTGGCTACTCTTCGTCTTGATCTGAGCCAGCTTCGAAAGTCATTCCCTAGCGCTTGGCTTACATCTGTTTCACTAGGTGGTTGTCTTGCATGCGTTTGTAGGCAAAAGTTGGTTGATTGTAAAGAAGATTATTGCTTTGGAAAGCCATTTTTATACAGGAAGCAAGAGCCCAACTGCCTAATGATGTGAGAACATACTATATCCATGAACAAGAACTGCATGTTTGAAAATGATGCTTCATTGTGGTTTGAGGATATTCAGACACTGTATCCTGATTATACTAGTTGACAGCAATATTTGACTTTCCAATTTGTAAAGGACTAAAAACAGAAAATGCTTTTTTGAATCCACTTTTGCTATCCACTTTACAATGGGCCCGTCTTTATTCAGGATATGCCAATGATGTGGAGAAGACCATATGCCAACAACTGAATTACCAAATTAATATATACAGATGTGTTTGATTGGGCGTAGTCCTCAGGACAAGCTGTATGCTTGCACTAGTGCTGTAGTCAGGATTATTGTTGATTTGTAATAAGAGTTGATAATAAACCACTTCGCTGAGCAACATAAAGAAATGCCAAGGATATCAGGCATGTCCGGAAAATGCCATACAAACGCACCATGTAATCAAACACACATTGATTACAGGTGTGTTTGATGGCATTCAGAGGACAGTTGGTATCTTGGCATTTGCTGTTGCTCAGGTGAAGTTTGGTTGTATTGTGAGGACATAATAGAGTAGAACCCTACTTCCTGAGCACACACAGCAATTGCCAAGATAACAGCTGTCCTGAATGCCAACAATTCAAAACACACTGATATAATCAATTGGTTTCAGTGATATGACTTATGATGTCTCTCTCATGCATTTCACTGTGCTCTGTGAAAATAGCTAGAAAATGACCATCTGTAAAGTCTATGCTTACAAAAAGTGGGGTATCAAAAGCAATTCTATCAAGTCTGTAGTGATGGAGATGACAATGCCCCGTCAGCCCAGGAGCTAGAAGGTTGTGACGAGTCCTTTGTAGCGAGCCATGGATATTGTAGCGTATGGAAGTGGCCAGCGGAGGTCTCTCCGGACTTGAAGCCAGATAGAAGCAGTTCTGCGTGACATGATGCGGGGAGAAGTAATGCCAGGACACAGCCCATCGGAAGCCCATTCCACATTGGACTGCGGCAGCTGGGTGTATGTGGCTACTGGAGGCTGAAGTGGGATGCATCGGGAATATACGTCATTAGACATTAATTCAGCACTCATTAGCTCCATGAGACAGCACTAAGACGTGAAGCCTGTTTATTGCGGTCGACGAATGAGGTAGTCATAACGCAGACACTAAGCTGCCTGACAAGACCTCAGAATTCGCTTTTTTACCGCTTCATGTACGATAGCCTTGATACCCTGTGATAACACACTTTCAGGGATGGTGCAGTTGATGCGAGAAGACACTTTGCAAGCAACTGAAACCACCCATGTGGATTGATATAGTCGTCTAGATTATCGAGCGTGTTTAAGGACATTCCAAGGTACAGTTCTGTACTGTAGGTATTGTCCAGAAATAAAACACCTGTTGTATAAAAAAATTATGTATAACTTTAAAAAAAGTGGTCTCTTAAAGCTTTTTTATATATGACTTCTAGCAAATGTAGGTATCTAGGCAATGACCAATGAGAGCTTAGACTAATTTAACTTCATTTATAGAAGGAAAAGATGAGAGAAGTATAATACGAAAGAGCAGGCACTGTCCAGTTAAAAGATTCCCATAATCCGATGAGAGGTTAACACAATTAATTAGATATTGGGCATCTCAGAGATTTACTTGTTAGCATCAGGTGTCTGCAATAGAATTATTAAATAAAAATTCAATATATCTGCAATTGATAGTACACAGTTAGATATCACTGTTAAAAAAAACATCCTGAACGCTTTACAAAAAGCAAAAGTGACTAGTATATTCGACATGAAATACACGTTTATACCTGGCTATTATGACACGCTTTATGAGACTGTTAATTGTTGTATATGTAAACACCATGGCTAACAATATGAAATAATATAGAAATGCAAGGAGATCCAGCCACGCGTAGCAGCCGGGAAAAGACATGCTCTTTATTGAAAATATACCCTTAGAATTTCACGGTGCGTAGCACCAAATGCTCAGCGAATCTCGCGATCCTAACGTGCACCTGGGAAAGCTCCGACAGATAGGCTATTCCAATGTTACAACTAAAACTCTATATTTTTTTTTTTTTTTTTAAATATATTTTTTAAATTTTTATGTAAGTAACACTCTCAGAAAAATTTTTAAACCAAGCCTGCGTCCGAAATTTTAACCAAACCAGTGTGTTCAACTAAATGGAACTTAGCCAACTGTTGGTTTATAACGCGATTAATATAAACCGCCAGTTGGGTTAAAATTTAACCAATCAAACTGTATTTAAAACTTTATTAAAAAAGTGGTTTAAAAATATTTAACCAACCCTAGTTCGGTTTCCACAAATTTTTAATATTAAATTGGTATTTCTTTTTTAATACATCATGTGTGATGCCTTAAATAAGAAAACAACGAGCCGATAGACCCGACTGCGACCGAGACTTTGTTGACAATTTCTAATTTGACAAAGTTGGTACAAATAACATTGAGAGTTATGCCTGTCTTGGTATTGATTAGGACTAATATGCACATTATTTGATTGGGTTCTAAAACAGAGGTAGGCCTACAGTAGAGCCTTAAGTATATCATATCCATAGTGCAGTACAGATATCACTTATTCCTTCGTTCAGACGTTAAGGTCTACAATCTAGTCCAGTAATTGAGATCTTAACTGCGATCAAAAATTTACATTATAGATCTTAGAATTATATAGAAACGGAGCATGCTGGCCTAGCACTTCTCGTTTAGATTCCAAGCTGCATTCACCTTATCTGTGGGATTGGCATCCACCTTTTGAACAACCTACTCGTACTCATAGTTGGTCCCAGGCGGGAAAGCAATGGACAGGAGTGAGGTTATACAGGATCGAAGTAAACCTATTGTGTGCCATTTACTGAAAGATGTGTGGGTGAACTTAGCATTTTGGATGCCATGCCGTCCTCCACCGACGC
>CALNVZ010003429.1:31269981-31288219 GCA_940671915.1 Paracentrotus lividus
AGGTATTTCCAGAAATAAAACACCTTGTATAAAAAAATTATATACGTTTTAAAAAGTGGTCCTTAACTTTTTTTGAGTAGTGTATGTCAAAGAAAAATGTATATATATGTATATAAATACGATTTCTCATTGTTATTTTCTTGTAAAGGCGTGCCCAACACAAGCTAAGCTTTTCGGGTTTTCGCCCCCTTCACTCTCAATTTGTAAATTTATTTTTGTATACTGATGTTAACCAATGTATACTTTTTGTTTATGAAGGAAATAAATGTGATTTTCAATCAATCAATCAGATAGAGGGCGCTACCATTCTACTCAAGGTCACACACGCCTAATTACCGACAGAGAGCAAAAAATATTCATTCGACCCAACCCTTCCGAAATTTTTTTAACTTTGAACAGCTGATAGACAAAAATGTGTGCATATGATTCACATTTAAGATATGCTAAAACTGGGAAGAAATTAATGTTAAGGCTTGGCACTATTAAGCGCAAGGTTTGATATCAAATTCTTACTTTTGACTGCCAATTGAGTCAGTTTCGGCATGAGGGGGCGCTATATCGATTTATTTTTAAAATGAGCCGGTAAACAGCTAGTTTCTTGGCTAAATTAGAAAGGAGGAATAATTTGTCTATCCGTTCCACATGACCAATCACCGAGTGAATTTAAGTCTGATTTTATATAAATTTATCAAACCTCAAAATTACACAAAGTCTCAATGAGATGATAATTACAGGTGTGGCGCCTCAAAGCAAACGCGCCCATTGACTTTTTTTTTTTTTTTTTTTTGGACAGTTTTTCACTTTATTTTCCTTATTGTTATGATTGTGGCGAGCAACTACCTTTTCAAAGAAATGTTCGCTCTGTTTAAGTACGCTAAGAGTCTGATTTTTTTTTTTAAATAGGAATAACTTATTGCAAAGGAAAGAAAAAGTCCTGTCACTTTTATCAATTCAAAAGCCTAGTAAAATCAAATTCCTGTACAATATAGTATATTTTGCTCTCAAAATAGCTAATGCGCTGCATAGTTTTGATCCTCGATGCCGCATGCATTATTCTATTATAGCTCATTGTTCGCAGGGCAATTTAAAGCTTGAATTCTCAGCTTTCCGAAAATGGTACATTCATTTCAATTGATTTAAAAAAAGTCCTGTCACTTTGAACATAATCATAAGAGGTTCTTTCCTCGACTGGTCGATATTTACGCTTATCACATGGGCAATTCCACGGTAACTGACGTTACACACAACCAGAATTTTCTACATTGTTTGTATTGTAGTTACATAAATAAGAATACATGGGTCTTCAAATTAATATCCCTAAATAAATAAGTGTAAAGGAAGAATTTGTGTCAAAAAAATCCACCCAAACATCATTTCCATTGAAACGCCAAGCAAAAATGTGTTGGTAACTGACGTTACAGAAAACGGACATGCAAAATCATGGTGCTTGATCAAATCTCAATATCTCATGTCCACGATGTGTTATAATAATAAGTCTTTTATGACATCATACCTAGGTCCTTATGAAAAATTTTGCAAAATAAGAAGAGTTTTTCATAATTCTTGTTTTTGCTGGGGAAACTTTTGTGAAGGCATGTCGGTAACTGACGTTAGGTAACTGACGTTACCCTTACATCTTCCATTGACTTTACACATGTAAAATCCCAATTTTGAATCGGATCAAAATATTTTGTGTTCTGGGCTTCTGAGAATTATGTGTTTGATATGACATCATACCTATGTTGTGGGCAACAGATTGGCCAAATAAGAAGTAATGTTATCATTTTCCTCTTGTTCAGTTAAAACTTTACTGAGGACGTACATGACAGTTTTACACATACACCTGCCATGTAGGGTTTGTACAGAATATTTGAAAATTGTATTTCTTACTACTTGAAGAACAAAATTTTGTCACATAAATATGGGAATATGTTAGTATTAAGATATCAGAAACTTTAAAATAGTAATATGAATTATTAATACACCTAGGATGTCCCATACATGCATTTTTGTGTGTAGTGCATGTGAATCTCGGCAGAATTGGGTTCATTTGCTATAATTTGTTGATTCTAAATCCTCACAGTACACAGCACTTTGTAGGGGAATACTTATCAACTTTTAAAAATCACTTTTAAACAGTTTCTTTCTGAATTAAAACTCAAGACTGCAACATTATTTTCCATTTACCACCTCATTTTGTACAAAGTTATGATCAGTAGTCATAAAATGCAAAATTTCAAAGCTAGGTATTGAAATTTGATGAAAATTTCTGTTAGTCTTCGGCATAAAAATTAAATCCTGTCAAAGTAAAGTGTTTGTTCTATTACAATTCACATACATCTAAGTAGATGCACAGACATGGGAGCTTTGATCATACGTTTTTGTTTCATTTATTTATAAGTTTTCACAGAGAGAATTTTTTTTTACAACCAATAATTCTATTTGGATTTATCATAACATTTCAAATTTTAGGCTCATATTCCAAATTCAAGATATATAGTAATGGAACCCTGATCACGCCAACAGATAATCACTGAAAATCTGAACTAGATTTGGAGCCCTGGCTTATGTGTACTGCATGGACTTCCTAACTCTTAAATCATTAAAAGAATTAGAAGTTACCATTCACACTGACAGTCTTTCCATCACTAGACGATTAGTTTAAGCAATGGTAATTAGTTCAGATGTATATAGGAGTCCACATTGTAATTGTTTTCTATGAAACGATAATGACATCATGGTAACTGACGTTACACTAGGTCATGGTAACTGACGTCACACAAATTGGTTGTCAATTTTGACTTGATTGTATGTTGAATATCAATAGCTTTGCTATTGATAATAATGAGATGCAGTCATACATCAGAAATCCTAATTGGCATAGTTGATACTGTGATCGTTGTGTTAAAATATAAACAAGTTCATGTTTTCGGTAACTGACGTTACATCCCAAAGGAGGGTAGATTAAATCCAAGATATTTGGCCAAAGTCACAATTGAACCAAATTATTTTAAATACACTTTGATAAAGTGTCTCTCTAACAACTTTATCCATGTGAAAGATTTTTGGGAACAGAAACAATTTAGTTGAGAAAATGAAAATGAGTTTTTTGTAAAAATACCTTTTCTATACCCCCAAAATATTGGAATACTTCGGCATTTGTTTAGAAAGTGAAAATGGCCGCCATCGATAAAAATTTTGTTGATTCTTAAAACTTTAACTCATGTATTTTTTGAAAATCAAAGTCATTTTAACCAAATATCATGTTGAATTTCCTGCACCCTTGTCCGGATTTCTGTGGAATTGCCCACATGTATATCGCATAAAAAGATGTGAACGGTGTCTTAGCAAGACTTGTGACAAATTCACAATCTATGTCATTGTTTTGAGCATCAATATATATGTCTTGCATATTCTGATAACAACTTCAGCACAATCATGTCATGAGCTTGCCCAAATGTGTATTTCCTCCATCTGTCCTGGAGAATCTATTAACTAACACCATGATAAAAGTTCATCAATTTATTTCATCTCCACGAGTAGTTTGCTCAAACAAACGGACAATACCATTCCACTGCAGGGAAGCTTATCTTCTTACGCGAGTTTTGTGAGCTAATTTATTATTGCAGCCAGCTGTATAAATTTCTGCGCTTCTCAGCCGTATTTCCAACGTCAATTTTGTTACGTCTGACCTCTTAGATAATGGACGCGCCTTGTTCAATAACGATTTATTGCCGCACATTGGTATACGTTAACTTTACATTTTACATAGATTAGAATTGATATGCAAAATTTGGCAAAAAGACAACAAACCCTATGTATACATGTATATATATATGTGTGTGTGTGTGTGTGTGTGTGCGCGTGTATGTGTGTATGTGTGGGTGTGTGTGTGTGTGTGTGCGGGTGTGTTGAGTGTGTGTGTGTGTATGGGTGTGTATGTGTGTGTGAAAGGTAGTCATTACACAGGAAATATGTAATAATATAGGGTAAATTGGGGTTAGTGGGACACTTAAGCATTTACGTAAGCATAACACAAAAATAAGATACTCAATAAAGCAATACCTCATTCTGAAGTTTATTTAGATATAAACGTTTTATAAATGTATTCAACGGTGTCGATTTGTTTTGGCGATGGGGGTGGACGATCGTCGACTTCATCTTTTCCTCAATGTGACACATACGATGGTGTATGATCGCAGTGTTCATTGTTGGGGGGTAGGGTAATGCTTGTATGCACACATGCATATAAATATGAAAAATGTATTGTATAATGCGAGCGCGAAGCGCGAGCTGAAAATTTTCTCAATAAAAGTGACATAAAATGGGAGCATTTGTAGCATAATGCGAGCGCGAAACGAGGAAGGGGCTCACCGGTTTGTTAAAGAGGGACAATGATGATTTAATGGCAACAGATAATACACACATGCATTTCTCAATAATATTGACATGAAATGGGACATATATTGTAAAATAATGCGAAACGGGGAATTTATGGGCGTTATCTGGTTCATTAAAGGGGCCATCATGATGTAATATCTATAGATATACACACATGCACATTGTTATGCATATGAGTACTAGTATATCGTCGAATTCCTAGGGCTGTAATGCGAGCGCGAAGCGCGAGCTTAAAATTTTCTCAATAATACTGACCTGAAAATGGTGTTTGTAGCGTTAATACAAGCATGTAAGCGCGAAATTATTGATGGAGGGCTAGGGGGCTTTAACTGGTGATTAGAAGCGGAACATCATGCAGTAATGTCAACAAATGCAAATCTATATAAATATGGACGAATTCCAATTAGGACAATATTGTGCGAGCGCGAAGCGCGAGCTGAATTTTTTCTCAATGATAGTGACCTGATGACACAATATACTTGTAGCATCATGGGAGCACGAAACGGGGAGGGAGTTGGTGTTTTAAACGTACCATTGTGAGGTTAATACATGCATAAAAGATTAACAAAGACCAGTGTAGTTTGCATTATCTAATATTATGCGAGTGCGAAGCGCGAGCTGAAAAATTTCAGGCAATTTTTAAGAGTTATCTGAAATTTGAGAGCAAAGTAGCGACTATAGTTTGAAAAGAGGGCATTTAGTCCCCAGAGAATAGTTCAAGTGTATGATTATAATCAATGGTCCGAGACCGAAAATGTTACCTTGTCGATGAAGAGCCGACATAATTATTAAATGTTACCGATCGACTCTTTAATATTCCCTATTTATTTTATCAAAACCATCGTGGATTTTTGAGGGGGAATACTTATGCCTTCAGTTTTGCTTATCGAGGCACCTGTCCCCTATGCACCCTGGGATCGGTGCCCCTGGTTATCATCGATTAGAATGTATATTAGAATGCAAAATATTTCTTATTTACTTCTGAGCTCAAGATATGTCATGGAAAAAATATATTTCACACAACATATGTTGAGCTCAGAACGAGGTAAGACATATTTTGAAAGAAAATGGGGAAAATCTGAAAATTTGTACAAAACCAATAAAGAGTTGTCCATAAAATCGGCCATTTTGAAGCTGATGTTGCCAATTTGAGGATCCCCATAGAAGGTAAAACGAGACTTTTTAAAACTTCCATAACTCTCTTATTTTATAACCGATTTTGATGAAACTTTTTTTAAATTGCTCCTCTCATTATGCTCTTTCCTATGAAAGTGATTATTTCCTTGGGTATTGGTTTCCTTTAACCTGTCATAATTCAGAGCAGTGAGGTGATGAAGTGCAGCCCACCCGGCTCAGAAGGGCGAATTTTCCGGTGAACTCAACACTCTCAATACAGAATTTACAAATTTGACTGATAGTCATCAATTACAAACGCAGACACATGGCAGAGAAGTCGTTATTTTCCAGTCAACAGATTACCTCGAAAATAATATTTTGGAGGCCGGAAATTACTTCATATGTTTTCTTGATATCAAAATATTGGGGGGTGATTGTACACACCATCACCGAAATTATTGAGGGATGCCTCCCCCAATCCCCCCCCCCCCCCCCACAATCGACAACCATAAGCCTAATACAAATTTGTTTAAAAATTGACTAAGTGCATGGTGTTAGACGAAGTGGACATGAAATGTACATTAGACCAATTGGGAATAAGACCCGAGAGGTGCAATTAGACCAAGTGGTAATTAGACGAGATGGAGTAGACCATGTGGGATAAAACCAAACGGGCATTAGTCAAAGTAGAGTTAGACAATATTAATGATAATCGAAATAACCTCCACATTTGGCCTATCATCTTGATTACAAAGGAAAAAGTGTGAGTTTTGAGAACGAGTTCGAATGAAGCAAAAATTGATGTTGCAATTTGATTGTGGAATGGACGTTTTATTCCTTAGAGGAAAAGCATTTCGTGCATTTTAATGCTAGACTTTTAATTGATTTCATAGTTTTTGTATGAGGATAAACGAACCCTCATATTTAGCGTACTGAACGGATCAAATCCCATGCAAAACTTTTTATTTTTTCAAGCATCATCAATAGTAAATTGCTCCGTTTTTGTTTTTCTTTTGCAGGTATTTGATGGATTCATAAATTATCTGGCATATGTTTGAATCAACGGTGTCGATTTGTTTGGCGATTGGGGGGGATGATCGTCGATATTTCCTCTTTTCCTCAATGTGACAAATACGATAATATGATCGCTGTGTACATTATATAATAATAATAATAATATCGTATACCCAGGGTAGCCACTTCAGTTCTGACAACTGTTCTCCCAGCGGGCCCTGCATGATGTTATTATTTCCTCCAAAGCTCCTTGTTAAAAGGCAACTTTTAGGTACCATTTTTGTAAGTCTTTGGTATGACTCGGCCAGGTTTCGAACTCACTACCTCCCGTTCATGAAAGCAAGGTGGGCTACCTTTTTACGGGCGCTCTAACCGATTGAGCTATCATGTCCGGTACATTGTTGGGGTGGGGTAATGGTTGTATAGACATATGCATATAAATATGGGGGAATCCAGTTAGTATTTTATAATGCGAGCGCGAAGCGCGAGCTGAAAAAATTCTTAATAATAGTGACATAATGCGATCGTGAAACGAGGAAGGGGCTTTAACTTGTTTGTTCAAGGGGGAACCATCATGATGTAATGGTTAGATATATATACACATGCATGCATATGAGTATCTACTAGTACATATTTTCAAATTCATAGGGCTATTATGCGAGCGCGAAGCGCGAGCTGGAAATTTTCTCAGTAATAGTGACATGAAATGGGACAATTATTGCAGAATAATGCGAACGCGAAACAGGGAAGGGGCTCTATCTGGTTTATTAAAGGGGGACCATCATGGTGTAACACCTATAGATATACACACATGCACATTATTATGCATAATATATAAGTACTAGTATATGAATATCGTCGAGTTCATAGGGCTTTAATAATGCGAGCGCGAAGCGCGAACTTTAAATTTTCTTAATAATATTGAACTGAAACATGGTATTCGTTGCATTACAAGTAAGCGCGAAAATTGATGGAGGGCTAGGGGCTTTAACTGCTGATAAGAAGCGGACCATCATGACGTAATGCCAACAAACGCAAATCTATATAAATATAGACGAATTCCAGTTAGGGCCATATTGTGCAAGCGCGAAGCGCGAGCTAAAAATTTTCCTAATAATTCTATGGACCTAATGAAACAGGATACTTGTAGCGTAACGGGGAGGGAGCTGGTGTTTAAAACGTACCATCGTGACGTTAATACATATATACATGCATAAAAGCTGAATGTATTCAAGTACAGTTTGCAATAGCCTATATTATGCGAGCGCGAAGCGCGAGCTGAAAATGTTCGTGCGATTTTCAACAGTTATCTGAAAAGGAATTTGAAGCATCATGCGATCGTGAAGTGAAAGTGTATTAAATAATCAACTTGATCAATGGTCCGAGTCCCAAAAAGTTACCTTGTCGATTAAGAGCCGAGAGAATTGTTACAGACTCTTCAATATTCATTATCTATT
The DNA here is from genome assembly GCA_940671915.1 of Paracentrotus lividus. Taxonomy (NCBI): domain Eukaryota; kingdom Metazoa; phylum Echinodermata; class Echinoidea; order Camarodonta; family Echinidae; genus Paracentrotus; species Paracentrotus lividus. The sequence goes on from CALNVZ010003429.1 coordinate 31,277,970, forward strand.
TTTATCAAAACCATCGTGGACTATTGAGGGGGAATGATTATGCCTTCAGTTTTACTTATCGAGACACCTGTCCCCCATCACCCTGGGTCGACGCATTGCCTCAACGAGGTTGACAGGAAAGAATGGAGGATATTATATGCTTTTAACTTCCCCCCCCCAAAAAAAAAAACAAACAAACAAACAAACAAACAAACAAACAAAACAAAACAAAACAAACAAACCCTGCTGGAAAGAACACACTCATTCACATTGTGAACACAGTGTGAAAACATAGTTCACACTGTGAAATTGATTTCACAATGTGAAAATGCCCCAATTTAACATTGTGGAGCACCACAATGTGGAAAACTACACATTGTTCACAATGTGAAAATTGATTTCACAGTGTGAATATACCAGCTCACAGTGTGAAATTGATTTCACAAGTGTGAAAACGCCCCAATTTAACATTGTGGAGCAGACTTCACATTGTGAAACACAGTGTGATCACACTGTGTTTCACATTGTGAATGAGTGTGTTCTTTCCAGCAGGGAACAAAGACAAAAACACAAACAAAACAAAACAAAAATGAAACAAAACATAGCAAAACAAAACAAAACTGCTTTTAGCTCCCCCCCCCCCAAAAAAAAACAACAACAAACAAACAAAAAAAAAGCAAAAACAAAAAAAAACAAACAAAACAAAACACACACACACACACACACACACACACACACACAATATTCCTTGTTTAATGATGTCATGTAGGCTGTATTATCATAATGACAAGCACAGTCATGTCTTATCTCTTTGTATTTTCACAGGGATAGTAGGCCTATGAGTTAAATTAAATAGTATATGACCACTACACATGATTAACATTTAACATACATAAAATAATTATAATATAATATACAAGCGCTTCGTGTGCCCATCAGGCACGCTTAAAATATTTTCAGCATACAATTACTGAACTATTTTTGTCTGATTTATCGACAAAAGGAGCGAACAATAGCACCGCACAAACTTCCAACTATACAAATTCAGTCTAATAAGGGCCATTATAAGTTTACCCATTTTGTCATATGGGTTTGGGGAATTCCAAGTTTTAAAGCGGAAACCAGGCCCCTGTCCTCTTGACAGAAAAACAACAACCAAAAAAAAAATTATTAAATTATTTTTTTATTTTTTATTTATTTTTTTTGCTTATCACTTTGTTTAGGGCTAATCGAACGACCTCAGCTCACCCCTATAGGTAATATATGGTACTCTTCTTGAGGGCCAAAGGCTGAAAATTGTTGAGCACCTACCCCCCCCCCCCCGGACAAAAAAAACGAACATAAATAATATGAAAACAGAAAGGTTGTCCATTAAATTCTTGCATAATATTGATGTTTATTTCTCACTTTCATTTTTATGTTTATGTTTATTTTGTCTTTTTTAACCGATTCACGCCATTATTGCTTTAGATCCGTCATGGTCGCCTATAAGCAGGTGGCAAAATAGCGAATACCTGCACAGCCTCATTTTTGTGTCCTTTACAAATGTGGGCATTGCTCATTGAAGCATGCATGCATCATTTTTGGACTTTTTGGTGTCATATAATAGTTGAGGATATGAGCTTTCTCTACATATGAATCTTTCCGCCCAAGAGCCATTATATATTTATTATTTGGTAGCCGTTTCAAAAGTGTATAGTTCTTTCTGCGACACAATGTGTAACATACTACAGTCTTCTCCTGTTATAACAAGCATGGATACACCAAGATCACATTATAACAAGGCAATATGTTTCGCTGAGCGAAAGTTTTGACTATTAACGAGAAAAGTTTTTGCACATACTGGATATACATGATGTGTGACATATAGGCCTATGCATCCTCTACATTATTTCAGCGTAAATAAAGTGGATTGAACTGATTCCAAGCCTGGAACTTTATTGTGTGGTCAGCGAACCATGGCATTCAATTTCTTTGGCCGGAACTACGAAACTAAGGCGAAACACTGGACTCTAAAAGAATCTTATCTTCGCGGGACAAATGGGGGAAAACTGGACAACTGGAGAGCTCATCTCCAGTGACTTGATGCTACATTGAAGTCCACAAACAAGTGAAGAAAATGGACACGCTAATTAGCATACCAAAAATGTACCACGCCTATGACGTGCTAAGGTATCTTCAAAATCTCTGAGAAAACTTTTCTCGTTAATAATCAAAACTTTCGCTCAGCGAAACACAATACTTTAGTTCCCAATGTCAATCATGTGGACATTGTGTATGTTCATAATAATAATAGTGAAAACTTACAGAGCGCACCAAACGTCCGAGGACGCCATGACCGTCCTAGGACGCCATGACCGTCCTAGGACGGTGTTTATGCTACAGTCACACAGACACTTGCGTTTAGTTAACTGTTACGTGTTTGTTGTTTGATCCTTATTTCATCTTCTATTCTATCATTTCTTATGCATTGTTTTTTGTTTTATTGGATGAACGAAATTATCAATATTTCCATTGCTGACTATGAGGGGAAGGCATCCATGGGGATACGCAGAAAAGAAAATAATTTTTGGACGCAACCGGACGTAACTCAACGTAAGTGTCTGTGTGACTGTAGCATTAGTGTTTTAGTAGATTTTTCAGTGTTTTAGTAGATGTTAGCTAGGCTTGGACCTGAGCACATTGTTATAACGGGAGTGGAATGTACAAAATATTCTTTTCAAGTTCATACAACTCTCAAAATTCGAACTTTCATTTCATTGATCAAATTTCATTCCAACCTTACCCGAACTATTTCTCTCATCTTTCTGCTATTCTTCAAAGCAACTGACTCTGAAGGGAAAATTTCTAAATTTGTCACTGATGCGTTTGAAATGGTTACACCACATTGGTCTGAAGTTTTGGTTGTATGTGAACAAATATTGCTCAAATACGCCGCGCACTTCGCACCGCGCCCTTCATCACGGGAAAACATCTCCCAGTTTGAGGTTCTAAGCAACAAATATGACTGGGCCTTTAAAACGGCAGCGGGTTAAGATTCTCCAAAAGATGGAATGAGGTTGGTTGATCAGTAAATGGCACAAGGATTAATAATCCGACAAGCCCAACACTACCGGTATATAACCCTAATGCATTTTGAATGAACAAATGTTATTTCATTTTAGGATTAACAAACCCTCTTACATTTCCATAGAATCAAAACTTCAGAGCAAAACAAACCCACATTATATCAAATATTCAGATAAATCTAAGTTTGTTTGAATTCCTTACTTTATTCGAAGACAAACAAAAACTTGGGTATGAACCTTAACACTATAAAACCCTGTAGTGTAGTGTGGTGTTGTGATAATCATGGTAATGATTTGATGACTCTACAGAAACAGCTAAACAATACCAAATGTAGTTTTGTGATGCTAAGCATTCATGTATTTTATACTTCTTTTTAAACAAAACATACGGAACAAAGCATATCATAAACTTACATACATTGAACTTGTATCTTGACTTTAAAAACAAAAGAGATAAAGAGATAAAACAAAAATATGTAAACATAATAAACTTTGTTTTTAATATGGAAATGGCAAACAAAAATTATGATACAATCAAATAAATATTTTGATTTCAAAATCTAAATTTCAGGTTTCCTACACATGCTAGATGTCTTCTGTTCAATGTCAATTTGATACCAGTGTCACTAAAAGGAGATGTTTACATCTATGGGTTAAACAAGAACATAACATATACATGTATTGAACATTTACATGGTGTTGGGGGAGAAATCAAAATTAAGAACCAAAAAGTCAAAACAAATAAAAGAATCTGTAAAATTAGTTTGATCCAAGTTAAAGTCCTCTCCTTCCCCCAATCATCTCATGAAAATACTGTTTTGGATACTTAATTAACTTTTTGAAGAAAAAAAATGGAGGCATGGAATATGCATTATTATCAAACAAAACTATTGCTATTCCCTCTGCTACAAGTGAGATCAATAATTCATGAAGCCTGGGGCATGAGGAAGTCTGAAATTTCAGCCGATACCTTGCATCAAGTTTAACACATTTTGCATCATAAAACTATATCTGAAAATGTCACAACCAATATTTCGATTTTTGAGTTATCAAATAAAGTGTCAAATATGTGTTGAGGTAACCCTGCTTTGTGTAGGCCTGCACAATCTTCAAATTGTATCATCCACACTCCTAAATGTGTTATTCAATATCCTTCAGGATGAAATAGTCAAAATTGTAATTTAATGACAAATTCTAGCAAAACATCAATTTCAATTCATTCAATATCACAACTGATAACTGGGGTTTTGTTCATGATTATGTACGTTTACCATACACATGATCATAAACAGTGGCTTGTCCATAGAAATCTTAAACGACCCAAATGGTTAATTAGAAAAGAGGCCATCCTTCATTTTTAATTATTAAACATATATGCATTAACTTAATTCTTTGAATAATATTGTCATTACAATAAAAGTACAATGTGGATCATAAAAGATAATCCACAATGCTATTATTTTACCCTGTACATAAACCATGCAAGAGAGAATGTTTAGATATTCATGCCATTTTATGGTTTGACTTTGACCTAGCATTGCCCTAGGAGCTACAAAATTTACAAAGATGTATACATACAAACAAATTATGAGATTACTGATTTGTGAAGAGTTTACAATCACATGCAAAATTCAACATAAGAGAAACATACAGGTCTTCTCCTATCAAAACATAAGCCATCATTTCTTATCTTCATTATCTTTCAGTCTGTGCAAAATGTTGTATATTTCATCACAATCCATGGGATTGATATCCTGTTGATATTTACAAAAGAAATTTGTAACAGTTATCATTGAAATCTATATAATAAGGAGATTCTAGTTCATACTGTAATACACTAAAATTCCCTGGATGATAATCTATCAACACTTGATCCACATCGATCTGATGAGACGCCTGATATTATCATAAAACTAAATATTGTGATCCTTTGAATAATATGAGTGTTTCAATATTACAATAGTCTAGTAACACTTGAAAATAGTATAACAAGTATTTTATACTTCAATAATAGATCGCTACTTGATTTGCAGCTATCTGATTTGTTGCTTTACATCATCATGAAGATCAGGCTTATGATCCTTATAAAAAAAAAAATGACTATTCTAAACAGTAATAATGTACTGTACTTTTGAAATAGGATGATACAAGTATTTCATACTCTAATTATATACCTGCACTTAAAAATAGGATGTCAAATTCATGTCAAAATTATCTACTGAACCATAATTTGAGGCTGGACATTATCACATTAGAAAACATACATGTAAGTATTTTATACTGTGAATTTTATATTTGAAATAGGATAATACAAGTTTTTAATGCTGTAATAATCTACCACTATTTGGATGACACATATCTGATCTAATGTTTTACATTATGACAAATCATCAGTCTTATGATCCTGGGGAAAACGTAAGTATTTTAAACTTTAAAAATCTGATGGTTCTTTGTTCATAGCTTTGTAGCTTTATGTAGGACATTATCCTGAAAATCAATCTTATGTTCACAAGGAAAGCATTTAGTATTCTATTCTGCAATAATCCACTTGTACTTACAACTAGAATAGCACATACAGTAATAATCTACCGCTACTTGGTTTACAGCTATCTGATCTGTTGCTGCACATTGTCATGAAGATCGGTTTTATGATCCTTAGGGTTGGCTTGAGCTTCGTAGCTCACCAGCAATATCCCCTGCCTTGGAGCCTGTTCAGGAAATAAAGAAAATATTTAATCATCAGATATGGTTTAAGATAATACAGTCCACTCATGTAATATTGAGTACATGAAGCAGTTTTCCCAGTTCCAAATTCAAACATGAGCACATGCTTTTTATAAAGCCAGATGTTCTCATTATAAAAATATTTTGTAATAACAAGGTAGGAGACTTGGTCCCGAGTACCTTATATTACAAGAGTGGACTGTAATGACAAGAGTGGCATTAAAGGTAGTATCAGCCTTTTTCACAAATTGCGAAAACTAATGCAACTTGGCATAACTGTAGAATATGATCGACCTATACTATCTATTCAATCTTACTGTCATAGGTTGCCTAGATCAGTAATATGAAATGAAAATCTGACTACCAATCTTAACCAGCTCTCCATCAACATCGTTGATATTACAGCGCGTGCAGCACGGACCGTACACAGCAATATACACACGGCGCATCAGCGTGCATTATTCTCTGCGCTAACGGTCAGCGGTTCGCACCGTACGGTATATTTTTCGAGGTTCGTAAAAATAGGAATGAGTTTTGATAATTGCAATATACCGTTACAAAAATGTCCTGTGGTAAATCCTGTGGTAACTGGTTTTACCACACAAATTACCACAGGAATACCTCATACCACAGGAATATGTGTGGTAATATACCATAGTCGTGTGGTAACGAAAATTGGTGCCTGTGGTATTCCTGTGGTACTAAAATTACCACACAGAATACCACAGGAAGATCTCATACCACAGGAATTGTGTGGTAATATACTTTAGATTCTTGTGGTAATCCTGTGGTACCCAAATTACCACACAAAATACCACAGGAATATCTCATACCACAGGAACTGTGTTGTAATATAACATAGAATCGTGTGGTAATGAAAATGGGTGTATGTTGTATTCCTGTGGTACCCAGAGTACCACACAAAGTACCACATGAATATCTAAAACTACAGGAAATGAGAGTGGTAACATAGAGTCGTGTGGTAATGAAAATGGGTACCTGTGGTATTCCTGTGGAACCTAAATTACCTAAATTACAACACAAAATACAACATTTATCACCCACAATGCAAATATATAACCACCAACGATCCTGGATGCGATGTAAGCGCGGAACCAAGTGTACCAAGCATTGTTTATTACCAATAAAAGTTGTGTGGATAAACTTACACAGAAAATCCTGTGGTTCCGTAGTGAAGGACATTTGGCGACTCAGTGGTATCTCACCACACGAATCCTGGTGGTTAAAAATAAAATCGACATTAAACACCCCAAATACCATGGGAGAGCCTCAATACCAACAACAACGAATACCACAACGAATCCGGTGTAAGGTAAATGTGATGGAAATGGGAGTACATTTACCACAAACAATTACAAACACCGGATATCCTGTGTAAAAATATATGAGTATACGATTGATTTTACCCTGTGGTTTACTGTACGACACCAGATACCACACAAGTACCCACATGAATATCTATACTACAGGAAATGAAAGTGTGGTAAATAATAGAGTCTGTGTTAATGAAATAGGTACCTGTTGTATTCCCCGGAGATGGTTAACACCCAAAATCTAACACCTAAATTACCAAACCCACCCAATACAACCAGGAATATCTTTCAATAATCCAACAGGAAAATGTGGGAGTTAACATTTCATGGATCTGGTGGAACAAATCCGATGATGAGGTATACTGATTGTAGTGCGCGTGTACAGTACTCTTACTACTCAACCAGACACGAATTACCCAAATCCACCAACAGGCGAATTCCTGTAGCGTCCAAAATACCAAGGAAATCATATACACCGTGTACATGTGTTTTGATTAACCAGCAGAGTTGTGTGGTAATTAAAAATGGATGTCTGTGGTATTCACCCATCCTCCTGGTGGTAGAATAACTTGAGAGATATCATTCTCTACACCACATAGAGAATCCCTAACAGCGCACAAATTCCGATATACCATCCTCAAGTGGATAATAAGTGTTGGGAATACAATATTACACCGAGTTATGTGGTAATGATAAAGCGAGGTGCTGAGATTTACACCTCTGTGTACCAGAGTACCCACACACAAAAGTACCAACAACCAAGTAACCCCACAATGAATCTACTAATACTAACGGTAATGATTCGATGGTACTAATCACTGGTGATAAGATCGTGATGTTGTAAGAACAATAATTGGACCTAACCACATATGGATTCCTGTGTACCTAAATTTGGGGTAAATCACAAATATATCACAGTTCAGAATATCTCATAACCACGGGAAAATGTGCATACATTAAAATATATAAAAAATAATATAAGTATTATTCCATACGTGTACCATTTTATTTGACACATGACTGTAGTACTTACCTATATTACCAACATAAATAATCCACAGAAAGATCTCATAACCTGTGGTAATCCAAATGTGTCGTGGTAATTCCTGGGTTACCTAAATAAGAGCAACAAAAATACAAACAGGAATATATTCATACCACCAAAAGAATATTGGTAAGAATCTCATATAGTCATGTGTTTAATCACAAACAATACCAGAGCAAGATTGCCACACGTCATATCACAACAGAAGAAAACCAACAGAGGTTTACATCCCACACACACCACATGGTAACCTACAATACGTTACCCACCATAACCATACTGAGAAGTTACATGCATATGAATATTACCACAGGAATATCCCGAATATGTGTAGGCTGGGTTGTTTGTACCTGTGTGTATGTGTGTATGGGTGTGTGTTGGGTGCCGTGTGGTGTGTGATGTTGTCTGTTGTGTGGTGTGAAAGGTGTCAATATTACCCACAGAAACATATGTGGTAAATAACAAGGTCTACATCGTGGGTATATACCACAGGAATCCTATCTAGCGCATCCACACGCCTTACCAGGATTACCAACACAGGATGCAAAATACCCACTAACCAATACCATATAATTGGTCGGTATACCGTGTTTGTGTGTGTGCCCGTCGTGTTGGTGTTTATGTGGATATATACATGAGTGTGACAGTAGTTCTTAAACCAAATTTTGGTTTAGTTCGCCCGGTGTGGTTAGGCCTACTGGCTTTCCAGGTAGGGACATTGAGACCACAATGGGAGAATATAATTAATAGACCCAAATGATTGTAGCAATGTTAAGACCCACGATTATAGCAACCCAAGAGGAGCATTTAGACCAATGGGCATTAGTCACAAAGTGGATTATCACCAAGTGCAAGTTTCCCTGCCTGAAGTGTAGAAGTCGTGGTTTTCTGTGGTATTTTCATGTGGTATTATGGTAATACTCATCTGCATAAAATGAATTTTGGGTATATGCCGCACACACCATAAGATAATTTTTTTTTGAATTTCCTTAAATAAAACAGTAATTCAATGTGCATAATTGAGTTTAATTTTCGGAATATTAAGTTTCCTAAACACAGAGTAATCCATCGAGAGCGATAATTATGAAATTTTGCATTATCATCAAGAAAATATAAGATAACTAACTGTGACCCCAAAATATTTTGCAAATGTTGTATATATACACGTGTGGTATTCTTTAGTGTGTGCGGTTGTCGTAACTTCGCTCGTGGAAGGCGTGCGGTATTCTGTGGTACGGCGTGTGGTTCCTGTGGTAACGGCGTGTGGTATCCTGTGTACGGCGTGTGTAATCCTGTGTAATCGGCGTGGTATATTATTGGTAATCCTGTGTAACGGTGTAGGTAACTGTGTAATTTTGTGTGTAATGGGTGGTGGTGGTAATAATTTTTTTACCACAACAATTTGTGTGGGTAATGTCCAATTTTAACACAGGATTCGTGTGTAATTCACATGTGGGTAATGTCGCCAATTTTACCCACGGATTCGTGTGGTAATTATAGTGTAAATGCCCATCTTTACCACAGGATTCGTGTGGTAAGGCCAATGTGGTAATGTCCCAATTTACCACAGGATTCCGTGTTGGTAATCGTGTGGTAAATTCCAATTTTAAGCCACAGGATTTGGTGTGGTAAATTCGTGTGGTAATGTCCCAATTTTACCACAGGATGTCGTGTTGCTAATTGTGTGGGTACAATGTCCCAATTTTACCAACAGGCATTCGTGTGGAATCGTAAACGTCGTAATTGTCCCAATTTAACCAACAGATTCGGTGTGGAAATGCTCCACAATATTTTACCACAGGATCCGTGTGCGTAATCCATGTGGGTAATGTCCCAATTTTACCACAAGGATTCGCTATGGTAATTCATGTGGTAAATGTCCCAATTTTACAAATAGAAAACAAAAAACCCAGGATTCGTGTGGATAAAACGGTCCCACATTTCACCACAGATCATCAGCGTGTGGTTATAAATGTCCTGTGGTAATTACCGACAGGATTACCACAGGACATCTACCACAGGGATTACCACAGAACATGTTGTCAAGCTGATACATGACAAAACCATACACATTGAGCTTATAAATGTGTGGAAGCTATA
>CALNVZ010003429.1:31288537-31326041 GCA_940671915.1 Paracentrotus lividus
GGGAAGATATAGTCATTGGTATACTACTATATCCTCTAAAATCTAGAAATTTAATATTTTTGCCTGCAAAAGGCTGACACTACCTTTAAATAACATTTCGACAGGAGGTCGCTTACTGACTGTAAAGAAATAGATCAATAAATGTTTAGGAAAAAAAATGCCTTAAATGATATCAGGGATGCCAGTTGGTTTAATACACGAAGTCTGGAAAAAAAAAGATGAAACATATTGAAATCCATTTCATGCCTTATGATGAAAAGCCTGAAATGGGAAGGTACTGGGAATTGAAATCAGGTAATAGGCTTAAAACTGGCATCACAGTACTATTTGGGGACATTTTTTTTTCTCTTCAGAACATTAAAAACCACAAGTTTCTGGGAGTTCCCACACATCAATTTTTCTAATGTCCAGCTTTTATTAACATCAAGTTAACATAAGGTGGGCTTTCCCTTCAAATCAACCACAAATCATTTCTATTTCTATATTTGATTTGCTCTCAACCTACCTCACTAAACTCTCCTTTGAGTCCAATGTAGTACACCTTGGATGTTTCTGCACCAAAGTTTTTTGAGAAGTGAATGGAGAGATTGTTCACACTGTTGAAGCGAGCAGCTCTGGAAAATTGAATTGAAATTAATTAAAATTGATTATTATTATTATTATTATTATTCATTCGGGAAAGAAAATCACAAAGAACAGTTATACATTTCAGTATAACAATATAATATCAACCATTGGAATGCCAGGGACAGAATAAGTTAACTTAATTACTGTGGCATAAAGACTCCTGTCTCAATTCATTACAATATGAAATAAACGGTCATTTACAAAAATAAAACAATTGAAATATAAATAAATTGACATGAGGATATGAAAACATATGAAAATACAAAAAGATGTATAAATACTTAAAAACAATCAAACAATGGAAAATTGTTCTACAATAACAGCCAATAAGGCTTTCAGAGCTGCATGGTTCACAACTGTCAAAACTTTACAAAGGGATCAAAAGATATGTAATGTGGTGGTCACAACACATCATAAGTGCATACTTATGGCATGTTGTGACCCTCACATAAGACCCTGTACAATTGAAAGCTTGTGACACACAAAGTTTTACATACATTGCCAAACACAGTGATTATACAGGGAGGATCCCCCACCCCCCCCCCCCCCCCCCCCCCCCCCCCCCCCCCGCCCCCCTGCCCCCCGCCCTCCCTACAGACGTTTAATAAATGGGGGAAAAAATAATGAATGACAATAACATATATCATTACTAAAAAGATGTGATTGAATATGCTTACTTGGTGGCATACTCCAGTTCTCCTGTTGATCTCTATGCATCTCAAACTTCTTGATCGGATCTAATTGAACATCATCAAAGGTCATTGAGGCCGATTCTTGTACCTGATCAAACAATAACAAAGTGAACTATTCATTCATTGAAGGTTTCACTGGTGTTAGAACGATTAACAGTGGAAGGTTTCATGGATGATGGTGCACCAGGCATTCTTTCTTGAGGTTCTGAGTGGTCCTGAAAGGACCTACCCAATTGAACTATTCATTCATTGAAGGTTTCACTGGTGGTAGAATGATTAACAGTGGAAGGTTTCATGGTGCACCAGGCATTCTTTCTTGAGGTTTCTGAGTGGTCCTGAAAGGACCTACCCAATGAACTATTCATTCATTGAAGGTTTCACTGGTGTTAGAACTGATTAACAGTGGAAGGTTTCATGGTGCACCAGGATTCTTTCTTGAGGTTCTTGAGTGGTCCTGAAAAGGACCTACCCAATGAACTATTCATTCATTGAAGGTTTCAACTGGTGTTAGAACGATTACAGTGGAAGGTTTCATGGTTGCACCAGGCATTCTTCTTGAGGTTCTGAAGTGGTCCTGAAAAGGACCTACCCAATGAACTATTCATTCATTGAAGGTTTCACTGGTGGTAGAATGATTAACAGTGGAAGGTTTCATGGTGCACCAGGCATTCTTTCTTGAGGTTCTGAGTGGTCCTGAAAAGGACCTACCCAATGAACTATTCATTCATTGAAGGTTTCACTGGTGGTAGAATGATTAACAGTGGAAGGTTTCATGGTGACCAGGCATTCTTTCTTGAGGTTCTGAGTGGTCCTGAAAAGGACCTACCCAATGAACTATCATTTCATATGAAGGTTTCACTGGTGTTAGAACGATTAACAGTGGAAGGTTTCATGGGTGCACCAGGCATTCTTTCTTGAGGTTCTGGTGGTCCTGAAAAGGACCTACCCAATTGAACTATTCATTCATTGGAAGGTTTCACTGGTGTTAGAACGATTAACAGTGGAAGGTTTCATGGTGCACCAGGCATTCTTTCTGAGTTCTGAGTGGTCCTGAAAAGGACCTACCAATGAACTATTCATTCATTGAAGGTTTTACTGTGGTTAGAATGATTAACAGTGGAAGGTTTCATGGTGCACCAGGCATTCTTTCTTGAGGTTCTGAGTGGTCCTGAAAAGGACCTACCCACTCTCAAACTGACCTCACGTATGTTTATTATAGTACAACCAATAGGGGAACTGAGGCGGGGCCATGTTGACAGATATATAGGCATGGGCGAAGAGGCCGCTGATTATTTTTCTCTTTTTGTCTTTCTCCAAGGTTTGAAAAAATTTCTTAAAACTCCCAGTAAAATATCTATTGAATTTAAAATGTGCTACTTACGCATTGGTCATGTTATCTCCTAAAATTTCCATCTGAATAAACAATTTTGGTAATCAGGCTCCAAAGGCAATTAAAAACTCATTTCATGATTAACGTAATTGAAGCAAGGCTACTATCATAATTTGATTTTAACTTTCATCAATTTGTCGTCTCTCTGAATTTATGTGACTATCTTGTATCTTGGATCTAATGTGATAGTATAATGCGATGTTGCTGTGGATATTTGGTAAAGATGTATTTTGTGTGCTTTTTTGTAAATCGTCGTTTAATTACATACACAAAATACATAGCGTGGGACTATGCTTCATGAATATTCATTAGGGTAGGCGTGCGCGTGCGGCATTGTTCATGTAATGGCATTGTTCAGGTGCATTGATTCTTTTAAACATGGCGACCCGCTCAGTCTTGCCGCTATGAACATACGTGACCTGGGTAGGTGCATAAAAACAGTGTTCTTTATAACAAGTTCCCATGTACATGTACATTGTGTATAAAAGTATCCTTAGATTGGGATGTGCGATCTGGATATTATTTTCTCCTCTCCACATTTAAAATAAATGGAATGTGATGCATGTATGTTCAATGAACCATCAAAAACTTCTCTTGGATGTGTGCAATCAAGTACAAATCTGTTCATATTGTTGTTCATTTGGACTGACATGAAACAGCACTAATCCTGAAGAAGATTTATAACATATTTTTCTCTCAATAAATCTTAATTAAATTCATCCAAAAAAGGCCAAACTAATGCACTTACAATTTCATTTCTGCTGGATGAGTATCATCTTCTCCTCCGATCACAATGATTCCCTTTAGCTTAACATTGCCAGTAAACCTTGAATATATAATTGAAAATAAAGACAATAATTCATTAACTTCAATTTTAAAGTATGTTTATTCACAAACAAGTCATAGTTTTCTTAATACAAACATGAAAAATGAAGGGTGCAATAATATTGCAAGCTAAATATGCTTTTTATTTATTTTATTTACATTAAGAGGAAAAAAAAGAACATGTCTAGTTATTTATTTCTTTCTAGTTCATGCTCAGTTATATTTTCAATATAGATACTCTACTTTGAATTGATTTCTCTTGGCCATGTATTGTCACCTTCAATGACCAAAAGTTGAAGTTTGAGCACGTCCTCATACTTACGGAATATTGAATAGGAGCTCTTCATCATCATCGCTCTCAACAAACTACAAAACGAAAGAAAAAATTTTAAAAAAGTAGAAATAAGTCACCAATTAATATTTTACAAGATCACAATCCATTCTAGATCTGCATGTACATGTACATTCTCTAGCCTCTACCAACTTCATATCCCATTTTCAATTTGTTTTCTTACCCCAGGATCATTCTTCACTACCGGTATCCTAAGCCCTGTTGGCCCATACTATTTATCTGTTCTGATTTGAATCCCATTTTTATCTGCCTAACTCAGCCTCTGGCAAAATGGCTAACCATGGATTATATGGATAGCCTATGAATATTTATATGCACAATGTAATACTTGCACAACAAGCATGGCAGAACAACAACAACAGCGAACAACAAAAAACACCAAACACAAAAACCATACACATGAGAGTATAAAAGAAGATGAAAAGGAGAGAAAAACAAAAATAAAGAAAAAGAGAGATGAAAACGAGATGATGTAAAATGGAGGCAACAAAGAAATACATTAATAGTTCAGAAAAAAAAAAACCCACAGAACCTGATGGATATTGAAAGCCAAGAAGCATTTAAAAAGATATCGAATAGAAATTTCTGAAAGTAAAAAGCAAGAATATTAAAACAAGGAGTGGGCTCACGAAAGATAGATAAAATAAGAAGAAACTGAAAACGGAAAGAAAGAGAAAAGCATAGCAATTTAAATTGGGTTGGCTAAAATGTATGTAAATATTTAATAGGTCTGAAATTGTATGAAGTTTGGGACAAGCATGCAACACTGGCTTGAATTCACAGCATGCTTCTCTATGAAGAGTCAGTGAAGCACGAGTCTATCATCTCTTAGAATACAAACTCAGCCTGCGATCGCATCTTAAGACAGCAGGCTGGATTTTGGAGTTTGGATTTGTGCAGAAGGTTTACAAAATTGCTTGGTATTTGTGCAGTTCTATTTTTTATTATATTATTATAGATCCTCTCTAGTGCGATCTTATTGTTCAACTTAAAAAAAAAAACTCAGTCTTCTTTGTTTGGGAATACAGGCCAATACATTTAATTTTGTTAGACCTACAAATGCCTATTTATTTAATTTTCTCCTTCTAATTTTGTTTCCATCCCTCCTGAGCTGCATGTTGGCTGTAAGTTGCTTTTAAAATTTAAGAAAAAACAGAGATGGAAACAAAAACACTCAAATTCAATTTCAAACAGAAAGGAGACAGAAAAAAAAACTTTTAATAAGTCTAATTCTAACAAAAGACAAAAAGAAAAATGAAGAAAAGGTGACAGTTAACGTTACTAACGTGTTAACGTTAGATCTAACGTTAACGTTAACTCAAGTGTTAATAAAATAAAAAATGGAAAAAAAAGTAAAAAGATAAAAGGAGAAATGAAGAAAAATTAATAAAATAACAGAAGGAAAGATGACAAAGAATATTAGAGTCTAAATCTAGCCTGGGGTCTAGTTAAGTTAAAAGAAAAGAGATTAGTTGAAAAGAAAATAAAGTCAATTCCACATGACTCTAACAGATGCATACTACACAAAAACGAGTATGTGGGACAATGTTATCAAACCTTTGAAAAATCCAGCCGCTCGTCCCACGGTTTAAAAACGAGCTTTCCAGATCCTTCCGTAACCTCATTCAGACATTCCAGTCTTTCGGTATCAATCTTACTGTAGAGAGAGAATAAGGCACCTCTATCGGGACTATCATGGTCATGATCGCCTCCACAACCTCCGTGACTATGTCCGTGAGACATTTTGAAAATTTTGAAAAGTTTGCTCAGTCATAACATGACCTTTGACATAGATCCGCAAAATGTAAACAATGGCCATTTCCGCATTTATTAAGTTTTCTCTCTAAACGACTGGGGACAGTCTAGGATTCCATTGTTGTTGCTATGACTACACAATTTCATTAGAGCGGTTTTCATTGGACGGATATTTCACTGCTCCCGTAATCTGACCAATGGACGAGACCGAGATAGATCTTCCGTCTCCCATTGTTTTCGTTGCCTAGCACCACACAGCTGTGTACAGAAATATACGAAGCCGGAAGATTTCTTGCCACATGCAAAGTCAATGTGAATTAACCACACACACACACACACGCCTTCATCGAAGTTGGAGAAAGGGTTTCAGTTTTTCAAGTGAGCAAGAATATTATTCCATATCAACTCTTCGAAGGTAGACTCATCCGAATTAGGTTACAAAGAATTTTCAGCAGGTAACTATCTTTAGAAAATGAGCAATTTCGTAATTTTCCTTATTTTTATTTTGAAAATTGAATTTTGTTGTGTGTGGGTTTTTTTTATTTTTTTAATTCGATCATGTCTGACTTGTGTTTTTTTTAGTGTGCCTGCGTTTTGATAGGGGGTGTTGAGTGGACCTTTTAATTTTATTTCAAGCTCTAACGTTAAATGACATTAGGATTAAAATTAAGTAGAATGAGAAAGCCAATTGGGCCATATTTTGTTAGATTTAAGATTCCATTGAAACTTGAAAGGACAATGCCATGCCCAAATCAGACCATGTTTAAAAAAAAAAAACAATAGCGGCCAGGGTGAATGAGGGAGTGAGTGCTTTTGCTTTATTTTATTAAGGTCTTGTCAAGAAATCTGCTACTGTAATATTATGATTGACTAATATATGCTAGATTTGAAGATATAAATGTTAATTAGGCTGTATTATTAATTGTCATTCATTCTTTCTTGACTTGTGTTTCTTGACTTGACTTTCTTTCTTGTGTTTCCCAGATCAAACAGAAAACAAATCACCATGTCAATCAAGACAGATATTGCCAGCAAGCCAGTCACCCATTTTGCCCCTTCCGATTGGCACACCAACAGCCACCTCCTCTCTACAAATGCCGAGAAGCTTCGGGACAATTCCCACTCTACCCGCCAAGAATCTAGCCAGCTTCGCAACGAGACTTACAACCGCACATCATGGGGCATTCATGACAACACAACCAGACTGTCCAACAGGATAGATGACATCGAGACATGGCGTGAAACTCTCGAGAAGACCCTTGCTGATGTTGAGGAGGAGATCAGGAAACTCGAAGAAGACAAGGATCTAGCAGAGAGGGCGCTAGAGGCCAAAGCTCTTCCTCTTGATGTAGCATCAGAATGCAAGACGCTACGCGATGGCAGAAGGGATATCGATGTCGTAGATGACCTAGCAAATTCAGAAGTTATCAAGGTGGGTTTTCACACTATTTACAATAGGATTTCATTTGATAATTAATCAAATAGGCCCTATAATTGATATTGAAAATTCTAAAAAAAAGAAAAAAAGAAAAAAGATATTACTTACGATCTACTACAGAAGATAGACGACAATGACAATATCACTTTTCATGAAAGTAACAACAGCAAAACTTTTAAAAGGATTATTCATGACTGTAGACTAAGGTCTCAAGTCAAATTAATTTTGCCAAGTTATATGAAAGGCAAAATGAAATATTCTTATCATTGATTAATATTAAACTTCTTTTCTGATTTTTGTAAGTAATTTGGTGGGATTTACATGTAGGCCTACAAACATTCCATCATAGCGACAAACAGTTGCAAAAACAGATCTCTTTTTCTTTCTTTCTTTCTTTTTTTTTTTTTATTTTCTATGTGCTTAGGTCTATTTACTTTTTTAAAAATCAGTATCAAGAACAAAACTAAATTGATAACCTTTTAAATATATATTTTGTTTGCAGGAGATTGATGTAATTGAGGGAATAAAGGATGCGTTGCAGGCCAAGGTTAGCTCTGCCTTTGAGCAGCTCTGTCTTCTCAAGGAGGCACGTCAACAGCTCCGTGCTGATCTACGAGATAAGACGGAAGCTAAGAAGATTGATACCTACTGTCATGATCTGACCATCAACTCACCAGATATCTGTTACCAACCAAACTCTACTAGGACACCCAAAGGGTAGGTTTCTCATCTCTCATCCTTATTTTTTTTATTTTTTTTTTTTTTTTCTGTGAGGATCGCACTCTTAGTGTAAACCATGCCTGTCAATACAGTCACACTTCAAATTCCTAGTGTATTCTCAAATATATGTTTTCTGAACTCTTGTATCATTTTTTACACCAAGCTACATATCTGTATGTATTTGGAATATCACCTCTCTCTACCAATTCAAAATAACAACAAAAGTCAATAAGACAGTTTTTGTATTGTGATTAGTGGGGGAAAAATAATGAAAGTAAGAATGTTTAACACATTCATAATTGTAATGTTAAGATATTATTTGATCATGTTCAACACAATTATGTCTACTCATACGAGCATTTTGATGATAGATTTTTTTTTCAAGCAACATTATTTTTTTCTCAATCCTCCTCTGTTTATTCACAAACGGTTAACATGTGCAGTGTTTAAAAAGCTTTTGCTTCATATTAATTTTTTTATTTGTTCGTTTTTCGTTATTTTTTTTTCTTCAATATGTACCTTCTTAGAAAACATTGTTATAACAGGAGCTGTTCATTTTTCTATTCTCACAGGAGTACCACACCCCAGACATGGGAAGACTTCTCCCGTTACAACAAGGACCGGGCCGACGCTGAGATGCGTTCCTCCCAGCGTCTCAGGGAGGCAATCCACAGCACGGTAGCACAGACGGATAATGACCTAGAAGCGCAACGTCAAGCCACCGAGTTTGCTCTACGTAAGAGGATTCACGAGATGAAGAGAGCCAAGGACGAGGATGAATATCAGAAGAAGAATGTAAGTTTATGATTATCCAAGTCCTTTAATATTTTCTCACAACATCAAAGAATTATTGAGCCAACAAACATGTGGATTAACGTTCATGTAGACAAGGTGTTGGTGCGATGATACTAATGCTAATACATCTTTCTAGTTGTGTTAGCAATCGTTAGATTTGATTACATGTAAATCTATTTATAACATTTTTAAAGGTTTTTTTCAGGTGCACCTAAGATTTTTTTCTTCTTTTTTTTTTTTTTTACAGTTACACTTACTTTTTGCACTTATTATCTCAAAGATTTCAGCACAGCAACTGTAATTCCTTTTTGGGGGCATTGTAAGTGTCAAGGTTTAGAGAATTGAACTTTTAAAAAAATTTAAAAGACATGTTTTTTTTTCATATTCATATAACATTTTTCTCTTCATAAATTGGCAAATGTAAAAATTGATCTTAAAGTAATTTTATACAATGGTTTGATGGTTTTGGTGACTAGTTTTATTCTAATTCATATCAATCTTTTGTTGTCCCCTATCAGACTGAGGATGAGATCGCCAAGCAGGAGCATAACATCCGTGAGCTAGAGCGAGCTATCAAGGACAAGGAGAACCCTCTTAAGCTAGCCATGACCAGGCTGGAGAACCGTACCTACAGACCCAACGTGGAGCTGTGCAGGGATAACGCTCAGTACGGACTCGTCAATGAGGTTCACGAGATCCAGGACAGCATCAAAGCTCTGGAGAAGAAACTTCAAGATGCACAGTAAGTTGATAAATGCATAAAATAAGGCAGTAGCAAGATTGTGTCTCCACCACCTACATAGTATAGTGTGTAGGACGGATGCCATTTGGATCCCTATGTCTTGCCTTCACCTCGGGTGGGCGAGACAATAAAAGGATGTGCCAATATTTGAAGAGTTTCATTCCAAAATGTATTACAACCACTTTTCACTTCATAGAACAATATTTTGTTTCCCAGATGTTTTATAGGCCTGTATAAAAGAGTGATATTGAGAGGGGGAGAAAGGACTTTTGATGATTGAAGTTGATTCATGTTGTAACATGGTGTTATCAGTGCTTGTAGAAGTAAACTGGGAAGGGAACATGTCTTTAACTAAATGGAGTATTCTACCGATACTCTTGGGAATAATTTTAAGAAAAAAAAATGCAGATTATATTTTAATCTATTTGCTACTCAGACGAACTGTAATAATAGCGTCATTTATCCATTTGCTGAAAATGAGCATCATTTTCTCTTGAAGAATGCCTTCTCGATGTAGATGTGTCTTGTTTTATAAATACAATCCACTCCAATTGTAATGAGGTGCTTTAAACCAAACCAATTACATGTTATAACTAAACCTTGTCATATTGATCACAAAATTTGGATTAGAGAATTGCTTTGTTCTAACAAATTGAACTTCTAAGAGAATGTTATCACAAACTCTTGTATCCGTGATTGTAAATGATTGGAGTGTAATGTATCTCAATAGTTTCGGATTTGATTTTTTTTTTTTTTTAATTGATGTTTTTTCAGATTCTAATTTATTTATTCACTTTCTTCTAAATATAGCAATATCCGTGATGCCAATGAGAAGCAGCTGTACCGTCTCAAGCAGGACCTGGAACTGAAGAACAATTCACTGGACCTGGACAACAAGTGCATGATGACCCGCGGGAAACTAACCACTGGACCAGTCACACAGACCATGAATAACCTATCTACATTCAAGACAGACCGTGAGCTCTACACTGCACAGAGGAGTATACTTGCTTGAACTGGTTTATACTGGCTTGAACCGGTTGTGACTGCCTATTCAAAGACAATGAGAATTTAAATATGATCAAGAAAAGGATAAACCTGCAACATACAGGAGCTGCCTCTATGGTTATAATCCTGATCGATAGCTGGAACATGCCGCGCATCGCTGTGTGTGCATAGACAGTTGATTCTACTTTTGGTTGAACGTGAATATTTTCATTTGTAGAGCAATTAATCATGTGTAAACGCATTCGGAATGTGAAAATGTTGTATTTGCTGGCTTAAATACAAAACACTGAGCCATCTTATTTCATTATGCATGCAAGTATATTGTAGTATCTCTTTTAAAAAAAATTAATAAATTACCAATTAAAGAGTGGAAATAAACCATTATTTTCTCATCCTTTATGCTAGTAAATCTAAATAAATCCTAGACTTGTTTTTAATACCTCAAAAAGGAATTAATTTCATCTATTTATCAAATTAAAAGAAAATACCTGAAAATCACCCGTCTGTGTTCAATTTTAATATACAAGCCTGTGTATGTATTCATGCTTGTAATATGAAATTGGAAGAAATAATCCAGTGCCATTCATTGTAGGTCTTTTAAACTTCATTTCATCAAAAATTTTGTATTCTGTAGTCCGTCCATTAGATATTATTTGCAATATTATTAACAAAACAATTGATACTTTCATCAATTTACCATTTCAATATATATTTCATAGATAGCTGCATCTTTTACCTTTCACAAGATCAGTAATTATTGTGACTTTTTTGTATATAGTTGTGAATTTCTCTATACTTGGATATGTATGCTATTGTACTATTTTTATGTATAAATATATTGCACTACACAAATAAACTTGTTTAAATAGATTAAAGAATTTATCTTGTCTGTCGTTTGATAAGTAATTTCTTTAATAATTTCCCTACAACATGTACTCAAAGCCAGCAATAACGTTTTTAAAGAATTAATAGAAATGGAGGGGAATCAGATTCTTCTGAATAGGAATTAATAATTGCTCTCAACAGTTAGTTGGTATTCAATTTGATAAACTTGTGTAAACCTCAAATGTTACAGCTTGAAATCTCTAGTTTCAGAAAATGGATAAAATAAGAAATATGAATAATGGAGACTTATTTGTTGCTTTGAGCTGACATGTTGCACAGAAGCTGTCGTTTTCCCTCAGCTCAAAACCACCAATATGCTGCACAAATTCATCTCTTCTGGGTTGTTTTTGCTTTTCTTTGTCTTTTTTATCCTTTTTTTTCTTACGTTTTTTTTTTTAGGGGGGTTGCTATTTGGGAGGAAGGTTCTCTCTCTCTCTGACCTTGAGCATCTAGAGGCTGCATTGAAATCATCAGCTTATTCCTGTTTAAATGGAAAGTGTTTGGCTGTATGCATCAATTCATATATATATATAATGGATATTATTATGACTATAGTGCGCTGAAAACTTGGGGCATTTCAGAAGGTAGCTGATGTGTGGTTTAGGTGCTAAAGGGTTAATGAGACTGTTAGTAATGAGGTATTTGATGTGATCCTGATTACCTTGTTATAGCAGGAATGGACTGTACTATTATCAGCTCGTTAGCAGCTGTTTATATCCACTTGGTCTAATTCTCTGTTTGTCTAATGCCACATGGGCTAAACCTATTTGGCCAACTAACAATTTGGTCTAATGTGCAGTTGGTCTAAGATATAATTGTTCTAATTCTCACTTGGTCTAATGACCAATTCGTCTAATTGCCAATTCGTCTAATAGCCAAATGGTCTAATGCCAAAATGAAAATTTGGTCTATTACCATTTGTTGTTGGAAGTGACCAGGTGGTGTTAGACCAAGTGGACATTAGATGAAATGGACATTAGACCAAATGAGAATGAGATAAAATGGTAAATAGGCGAATTGGCAATTAGACGGAAAGGTAACTAGACAAAGTGTTTGTAGACAAGAGGGTGTTTCACCAGGTCGCTCTTAAAGTTTTGAATGACTTTACGAACGACTGAAACATATTCTTGGGTGCTATACTAAATGACCATGCTTAATCATTTAGCACAAGAACTGATCACCAGTTGTTTGTAATTCATTCGTAACTTACAAATGACTTGGTGGAACACAGCCCCCGTTACATAATCATACAGCACACATTTACACAGTCAACATACACAGAAGATGCATTAATTTATACCATTTACTAATAATATACAAAAGTAAGGTAATAGACAATAATTATTTTATATACATATTCAAATGAAATACAGACTTTTACAAAGCACTCACAATCAAATTGATAAATTTCAAGGCTTTTTGTATCTTGATTACAAGTAGGACGGAGTAAATTTTGCAGAAAAAAAATATCAACCTGTTCAATAAATAAAAACACTCATTCTTCAGCGATAGAATCAATAGAAAGAATAGATAGATAGATGGAATGAGGCTAGTACAACTAGATCAAACACTTCTTTCTGTCCAGTGTGTGGATAGAATGTGAGGATGATAGATAGCACAAAGTAAACTATATATTTTTTTGTCATATCAAAGGCAGCTAGCACAGCTAGATCATCTAAAGTCCTAACTGTCCTTCCTCTCCACCATAGTGTGATTGATAGAACGTTAATATGATAGACAGCACAAAGGAAAGTAAGATACTCAATGTCAGATCACATTCAGCTAGTCACAGTACAACGAGATCATATGCAAACATCTTTGCTGTGTTTTTATTCCTCCATAGTATTATAGAAAGAACATGTGAGTGATAGACACCACAATGAAAAAATAGATTTTCAATGTCATATCAAGACCAGCTGGTACAACTAGATCATCGGTAAAGTCTTCACTATTCTTTCTCTCCTCCAAAGTGCAATATCGATGCAACCTTTAGGTGGAACGTAAAATATTGATGTCCAATGTCATACTAAAGGCGGAACATCAGGATCATCTACAAAGTCTTCGCTATTCTCTCTTTCCTCTATGATATGATGCCTAGTTTGAAGAGTTCCCTTGGTTGGTCGTCCGTTGCTATCGGTTACCATCAGATCAACATGTTTCCCACTGCTCGGATCAACCTCTAACTTCTCCAGCTTCTCCCTGTAAAAAGCAATGATAATAATTACATTACCAGACTAAACAAATGGACAGACCATACCAAACATAATCCTTAATGTGTTACATTTTCATCAAAAACTCAAACCTTGAAAATTCTACAAAATTTCTAAAGAAATTTTGATTGCTCTGAAAATCAAAATAAAAAGGGTTTTCAAAATTTTTCATCAGGACCTACAGACCTCCTAATCAAGTTCAAGTTCAAGTTCAAGTTTATTTAAAACCAAAATCATCACAATACAATCATATTGATATACATATGTGTATATAAAATATATAATGAGTACATTAGCACTTATCTCTACTCTCCTGTCATGGTGGCAAACCAAAGTGTTTGGTCAGTCTCCACCAGAATTGTGAGCATGTAATGTAAAATAACCAAAGCAGAACAGAACAAGATAATGACTTTGTCACTACAGAAACCTTGCCCGAGTTCTCTTTATATTCTCTAATTTGTAACCCTTCATCAAAGGTTTTTCTGAATAGTGGCCATTTCTTCAGTCTCAACAGATTTGACTTACCATACAATCTGTATGAAATAAAATGGTGCAAGTGGAAAAAAAATATTTTAAGTATGAAAATTAATCACAATCTAGAAGTATTTGATTTTTCCATAAAGAAGGATAATCGGGCTTTCTTCTGCAATTTTTTTTCATCCCATTTGGAGCTGGAGATCTTGAGATAACCAGTTTTCTAAAATCAAGAAAAATCTGTTTTGCACATTTTCTGTGGCTTTGTATGGGCGTCACACATAATGGCCATGAATTCAGCGCTTCAGAACAATGGATGTGTGTGATTTTGATTAGCTCCTCGCGGCACAAAATTTAGCATAACTTTTGTGTTACAAAAGCAAATTATACAAAACAAAGTCATACCTGCCAACATTGTGAGTCCAAATATAGGGACAAAGTGGGAATACAAATTTTAAAAATAGGGACAATTCTGTATTTCCTATAGATTACTGTGCACAGATTTTTCAAAAAATAGGGACAAAGGGTTGTAAATGGTGATAAATGCTCCTTCTTTTCCCCCAAAGTAGGGACTGTCCCTACTAAATAGGGACAGTTGGCAAGTATGCAAAGTGCATCAGCAGGAAAAGTCTTTTGGCTTTCTTACCTAAATTGATTTTTTTCCCGTCCGTACCATTTTTTTAAATACAGTCTGTAGACAAGGTGAACTGTAGCTTAATTTAACCAAAAGAAATTCATACAATGTTTTTCACTCACTCTAATCTTGAAGTCTTGCTAGTGTCCTTATTGCTGTTAGTGTTGGGTTTTGATGAGGTCTTCTTTGGTCTGATGTATTCCTTGACCTGTGTTTGATTGAGAGAAGCTATCGTTAGAAACACAGTGACCCTCAAGACCTGTACCGGTCGCACACAAACGTTATTAGTGCTAACAGAGCACTAACAGTAGGCCCAGTCACATCTTTCTGATGGTGATGTCAAAGGTTGATCCCACATGTAAATAATGCGTTGGTGTGACATTATGTGTAGCTGCGACATTAACGGTTGTAACAGGGGCTCCGTTAGCACTAACGTTTCTGTGCGGCCTGTACAGATGGATATTGTATTTAGCCTCAAATATAAATGTTATCTATTATAATTAATATCATTATATAGATTCAAATAAAATCCATTTATTGTTTGCTTGTTATGCCAAATCCTGTTCTCAAAGTGGTACATGTATGCATGTTCATTATTTTTGTAGAACACAACTCCATAAAGTCTAGCCCTAGATGCACTTTTGAAAAGGAAAAAAGGCAGTGCTGATTTAGGGAATATACTGAGTACCAAATAAATAATGATGAATAAATAACAGATCAAGAGCTTACAAATTGATAAATTAAATTTGAATTAAATGTAAGTCAATATTGGGAATTTCAAAAGGAAAACATTGTATCTAAGAGGAAATCAGGCCACAAATACTTAATAGCACATACTTTATTTGTCCAATTTTAGTTGGATAATAAAAAAGAAAAATATTTATACCAAATAAACTTCACCATCACTGGGTATTCCCTTTAATATTAATTAATAAAGATTTTTTATTTATTTCTATTTATGAATAGTGAACAATCAATTCACAATTAATAGGCCTTTCCCTCATCACAGCTCACCACCTGGCCCAAGATGGATCTATTTTATAGAAAAACATCAACAGGGTCACAAAGAGTCAGAAATGACCTGTATGACAACGATCGATCGATTGATTTATATAAATGGATAGCAACAATATACCTTGGGCATCTTGATTAGCAGATGACCAGTGGTCTGAGATCGTTTGGCCTCACTCCCATCAGGCATGACCTCTTCAGTAAGGGTCAACTGTAGAACCTGGAAAAAACAAAACATTTCAATGTCAAGTGAAATATCAGCAGCAACAATTATTTATGTTAGCAAACATGGATTAATGTTTTAATCAAGTGAAATCACTTTTTGGTTTAACCATTTCACTATCAAACAACCAATAGCCCTCTGAACAGATCTACTGCACTACTGCATTATTGTCTCCTGTTCATAGCCACTGCCAACAGTAAGCTATTCGCAATATAGCACCAACACTACTGGTCTTTACATGGTGGTGTATATGAATTTGGTTATTCAGTAATGGATGCTTCTAATAGTTAAATATCAACTCATCGACAATTTAGAAAATATATCAAGGGGTCTTTACTTGTTGTGTTGAGTCAAGATCAGAAAATATCCACTTAATTTTTATACTGATAAAATTGTTACATAGAAATATGTGTACATGTTTGAAATTGGGAAAATCCCCTCGTTCTTTTTTTCTTTTTTTTATACTTCAACAATATAAATTTTATTTTTAGACAGAAGCTTACCTTTCCTTTGAGGACTACTTTAACATGCGTAGGTTGAACATCTACATCAATGAGTGATGTGTCTAGGTGCTTGTAACATGATACATCTAATTCAAATGTATTATCCTCTTCATTATCAGTCAAAGTGAAATCAATTCTGCAGATACAAGGAAAGCAGAATTTCATAGCGATAGAGTAATATTAAACTTAAACCTCATTATAAACCACCTAAAGGACCAGCATTTTTCTTTATAACATTGTCCCAGTTCATACACATGTATCCTTTTTTTTTAATTATTATAATTTCTTACATTTCTGGAAGGGGGCTCAAAAGTTTGTAACAAGGGTAACATGCAAGAAGGGGAGCGGGAGCGGGAGAGAGAAAGAGAGAGAGAGAGGGAGAAGGGGAAATGAAAAAGACGAACAAAGACAGTTTGAGGAGAAAGGGAAATCAAACATTTAACTTAAAAACATAACTAATAACAATAGAGTAGAAAAGTTCTATGCGATGTAAGATATAACAATACAAAACTTGTATTTAAGCTTTTCAGGGTTTATTTTAACAAAATTTTGCAAGACAGGAAAAAAATGCAAAAAATTGTTAAGTCCAAGAAACTTTTGAACGACTAAAAAAATAAAACCTCTTTTGTGAGACAGATAGGCAGTAATTCAGAGTAGAATTTAAATACCTTTTGGCCTCTCAACAGGCAATATATTCTATAAACTCACTTTGCTTCATTAACATTGAGTGGTGTACCATCCTCCATAGCTAGTCGTATGACTCTCTTTGGTGGGTTAGGGCCTTGCTTCTTACTGTGATATATAAGAACAAGCAATTTCATTATTAAAATTTTACTATGTGAATACTTACAACTTCTACAATTCCATGTGTTTTTTTTTTTTCTTTTTAAATGTTGTGGGCTCTTTACTGCTTTTCATTGCATGGGTGGTGCCATTGGGTCCAAAGAATCACCAACAAAACAAATAAGAAAGAAAAGGACAAATTAAGATTACTGAAATACATTCACTAAAGTATAATGCTGTATTAAAATGTTTAGGTATAAAACACTGACCTCTTGCATCTAAAATTGATTCTGAGTTTTTCAGTTAATCATTTTTTTATTGTGAGCAGAAATATTATAGTCCACTGCCATTATAACGAGGTGATTTGACCAAGGCAATTGCCTCGTTATTACAAAATCTTGTTATAATGAACACAAAAATGTTGACATGATTGAAATTGTGACTCAGAAAATTGCCTTCTTATAATGAAATCATGTTTTATCCACAATCGTTATAAACAGAAGCGCACTGCACTATTCCTGAATACATGTACTGCATATATATCTCGGCAGTATAAAACAAAATTTGGCAGAGAAAAAATATCTGTACTTTAACATACAAAAAAAGACTGGAAAATGTTAATTCTTTAATCAAATTCTTACCTCCTTTCCTCTTCTTCCTTTCTCTTTTTCTCCTGTACATGTTCACTAAGAGCAACCCGGGACTCTGGAGTGAATCCTACCTTCTCATTCCAAAATCTGCCAAGAAATTAATACCAACACAAATACATGAAGACAAATTACCATGCAAAAGGTTCATATGAGTGGCTTATTTAGGACTCTCTTCATTAAAAAAAAAGTTTGCTTTCATGACCAGCTGTCAACAATAATTGTTGATACCTTGGAAGCATCTCATGAAACAAATATTCACTCATTCTCATGAACAACTGAAATGCCACTGAAATGCTTGCCTCTGATTGGCTGAGAGCAAATTTGTCGGATAAAACGTCCGATAAGTCCTTTCATGAAATGCCCCCTCAATGGTGCCATCTATGTTAACTACCAACTTAACATTGCTTAACAGCCAATCAAAACCAATTACTTCACAAAAGATACTATTGATGGCAAAGTTACTATAATTGGGAGTCTTTATATTAAGCAACAGGGCTCTGAAGTGAGAGTTATATATAATTCAAACAAAAAATCAGGATAAGATAAATTTAAAAGGAACTTACTTTTCATCTTCATCCTCATCATCATCTTTACTCTCTGGTTTCACTTTGGGTGAATCCCTGTAGAATAGAGACATCAAATGAAAAAATAAGTGTGAGAGTGACAGAGACAGAGACAGATTTTGACTACTTGGAAAAAGCATGGATTTGTGCCTTTTATTGCAGCATGTGACAGCACCTCACAATACCCTCAATTTAAACGACTTTTGAATGACATATAAATCCGATACATGTATGAGTGGGGGATCCTTCAATTTTTACACACATAACTAATGCAATAACAGCTTTCCTAAATAATATTTCCTTGGGGGGGGGGGGGGGGGGGGCTCAGGCCCAGTACAAACCAGTGAGCAATCAAAACCATCGCACGTATGGTACGTATAGTAGCAGTAATACATTGATAGGAAAACTACTTACCCTGAATTGATGTCTGTGTACCATCGCTTGTCAAAGCCTTTCTTTTTGTCTTTCTTCTCTTCCTTCTCCTTTTTGTGATCCTCTGCTTCAGCCTTCTCTCTTTCCTAAAAAATAATCATTATTTGAATCGGTTTGTAATAACTACCGAAAATGGCAGCCTGAAGGTTGAATTACATTTGGTTTACAAAGTAAGTATAATCGTCACACAAAGATATAACATTAAAAAAGATTAACTAAACATTTATTTGATTTACAATGTCAAATAAGTAACTATAAAAATAATATGATAGAGTGAAGTAGGTATAAAGACCAATATCATTGTCAAAAAAAAAGCTGAGGCAACAAGACCTTGTATCTCAAAAGTTTCAAATGTTCCAGAGAACAAAACAACAGGGCAGCCATGTAAGTGAGGTGAGATTTAGACAGCACATCACTCGACTGATTTCCTGGAGATTACAAAAGTTTTTTCCACAAAAAAAACATTGATATACAAGGTCACCCCACTGACAATATACAAATTTTAAAAAAAAAAACAGAAATAATTAAAATATAACATATATAAATTTAAGGTCAAAGAAGGTGAAAATATATCCATGAATCAAATTAAAAATTCAAATTATTGTCATTATAAGCAGAGTAAATAAAAGGAAAAAAACTTTATTTTTTCACCTTCTAAATGAAGAAATTTGTAGCAACCATGTTTCATTGGGTTTCATTAAAAGAAATTTAGTGTTTAACAGGTTATTAACTTATATGGATAACTTACCCTTTTGAGTTGATATTCCTTCTGTTGTTCAAGTATCTTAGGTCTTAGGACGTCAAGTTCTTGAAGCGCTGCTATTCTCTCAGATTTCTCAATTTCTTTTCCGTCTAATCTCTGAAATTAAGAAAGACAAAATTATTTATTGTTCATCAATTTGTATAATGGTATCTTGAGGGAAAACTAGTCCAGTTTCTCCTGTCTGTGTACAAAAACAATACACTACTGTAGTCTCAAAATTAAGACTTGTTTCATGAATGATATGATGGATATTGGCAAGAGATATGCCACATTGAAAAGTTTTCTTTAAAAATAAAGGCAAAATAATTTGCGGAGGATGTACATTGTATTTTCTTTTTTTTTTATTATTATATTCCTGTTAATATTAAAAAGGGAGTAAAGTAACAAGATTTTGATACATCTTTCCCATAATTTGAGTCACAAATCGGCATGACTACAGCAATCCTGTACGTGCCACATACAAAACCAAAGTGTGATGGGAACTTCAGTCTGTTTTATACACTGACCGTGTACAGATTAAATCTCTGACTGTACAGTTGTCATTGTCAAAAAAGAGACGTAGATGGCATTAACCAGTATTTGCCACGTAACACCCCTGTTAATAAGGTGCCAAACCCTTATGTAATCTTTAATACATGGCTTGCAATAATCTGGATATTTACCTGTAACTGTGGAAGAGTACCAATGACAAATTCTTTGTAACCTTCATATTCTGTGCATGGATTGCCTGTTAAGAATCTGGAGAAGTGAAAACAGAAAACATTCATATCAACAGATAATGAATAATGATACACTGTTAAGTATTTCTGTTTAATCATAACATCTCATAGTAACAATAAACATGATAGTAAATGTATTCATTCATTTAATAGATGTCATTGAAACAAATTAGTATTGAAAATGGTCAATCAGTAGAGGCGTCACAGTCGAATAGTCACCTTTCACTTGAAAGGTGCTGGGTTTGATCAGGATAAAACTTATGTCCTTATGCAGGCCATTTTATCAACATTTCTTCTTTCCACACAGGGGTTACATGGATACCTGGTGGCTGCAACTATAATTTTGTTGGGATTAATATTCATACAATGACACTGCAGAATGGTGTCAGAGAGGCAAGAAAGTAAAAAAAATATATATACAGTAAAACACTGTTTAATACTGGAAAGACAATGGATAAATATCCATGTACTTACATTTCTCTCAGATGATAGTTGTCTTTGAGGCACTCTATACTAGTCAGCTCTCCAACAAAGTTCACTGTCAGGTCAAGTTTCTTCAGAGATTCACAACCTTTATATAAAAAAATATATATATATTGGTTTGATAGCAAGAACAACTCAAAACATTCAACATGTAAAGTTGCAGTCGGCACATTCTCATGAAAGTTTCTTGGCCAAAAGACACAAACATGCAAATGGCCTAGACATTAAAGAAACCATGCTACAAACAAGAATTCAATAAGCTGATTATAATAAGCACAAAAAAAATAAATTTAGTAATGCTGACATGAACATCTGTAAAAACTGCACACAATTTGACCATTTTCACATTCATCTTTCTCTGTACATGCTTCTCAGAAATAAGTTTTAATACATGAATCCATGCAAATGCCTTTTTTATCCTTATCTAATTGACTAAATTTAAAAATAAATAAATTTTGCCATTTAATAACCTGAAAGTACAACACGTAAAGCTCTTTAATGTTTCGGTGATACAAATTGTTTCGTTTAAATCATTCAAGTGAAGAATATATGTTTGAGAAAGATTTGCTTCAAAAGGGAATGGGGAGAAATAGAACAGTGATATATCATAGAATGAAATATTCATACACTGTAAATAAGAGCATGAGCAAGATTGGTTTTTAAAATGAGGTAAGAAAAAGATAGGAATCAAGTACAGTACAAGTACAGTAATTCAACAATAAATAAAAATAGTACCTGATAGATTCTCTATCCGTTCAACATTATTGAGGGCAAGATTAAGGTACTCCAGTTTCTTCAGTCGACCAACATTCTCTGTATAAAATAAATGAAGAGGGAAAGGTAAAAAAAAAAGAGAGAGACAGATCTGCCGGGAAATCTGATATTACAAAAGGATTTAATAAACAGTATAAAGGATTGGAAGGAATGCATTTCCCTCAATGCTTCCACATGATCTAAAACTAAAGCGATTATCAAATGTTGTAAATAGGCTTGGAAGATAAATTTGACTTTTACCAAGACTGTGAAATAACTTCAAAGCTTAATTATATTCAAACTATTACAATTTGTTATACCCAATTCAACGATTTGGAAAGGTTGAATTATCATTGAATAGATGTAGGTCTCTGTCATACGATGGAACATGATAGTAGCTGTAGTATCGAAAAACTTGTGACACGCTGCCTCAAAAAAAAAATAATAATAATAAATTTCAAGCAGATTAATTAAACAAAGTTATCAATCAAACGTAAAGGAATTTACGCCGTTGGGAAGTTAAATAGACAATTAATTTATTCATTTGTCTCCAACGGTAGAACCACACGCAACTGCTGTGTGATAAATTTGAAACCAGACAGCTATGAAAAAAAATCATAGGCTGCCCGGGCGGGATTCGAACCCACGACTTCTGGATTGCTAGACCAGCG
The DNA here is from genome assembly GCA_940671915.1 of Paracentrotus lividus. Lineage (NCBI taxonomy): Eukaryota > Metazoa > Echinodermata > Echinoidea > Camarodonta > Echinidae > Paracentrotus > Paracentrotus lividus. Next base: position 31,310,639 of record CALNVZ010003429.1, read on the forward strand.
TCATAACCGCTAGACCACCGGAGTGCCCGTAGCGATTAAGGTTCAAACTATCCCATATACATGAAAATCAAACGTAAAGGAATTTACGCCGTTGTGAAGTTAAATAGACAATTAATTTATTCATTTGTCTCCAACGGTAGAACCATGCATGTTGGTAGAAACACACGCAACTGCTGTGTGATAAATTTGAAACCAGACAGCTATGAAAAAAAAATCATAGGCTGCCCGGGCGGGATTCAAACCCACGACTTCTGGATTGCTAGACCAGCGTCATAACCAACATGCATGGTTCTATCGTTGGAGACAAATGAATAAATTAATTGTCTAAAGTTATCAATGCTTATATTTTTTTAAACCATGAAAAATAACTAACCAATTTTAGGAATAAGATTGCTCTGTAGATAAAGAATTTTCAGGTCTCTGCACCACTTGTCAAGAAACTCAATCCTGCAACAAACAAAACAGAAACATGTCATCTAAAAATAAACTTTTGGAAGGAACAACATACATGTATCACACAACATCCATAGGGTCTACATATGATTTGGCTCTCACATCATTAAAAAATGAATACCTTGAACTAATTTATTTTTTTGAAACTTCTGAAAAACCTCAAGCACAAAACAAATCCCTGACTGCAAGGAATCTTTTCTTTTTAAAATTGCAGGATCTTACATTTTTCATTACGAACAAAAGATAAGAAATTTGTTATCATAATATATTCATTTTAACATTAGTATCCGCATAAAAGATTAGTAACCCCTATGTTTCTTTGTTTTTTGGTGTTTTTTTTTTTTTTTCTTTGAGGCTCTTTGCAACCATTCCCAGGGAATTAAAAATACCAAAAAAATTAACCCCTCCCCCCCCCCCCATGCCTAAATTTTTCATTTTTTTCCCCCCATTTTGGGACCCCTTTTTATTTACCCAGCTGACCAAGGCCACCTCACTCCTACCCTCTGTGAAACGCATCTGACGTGTAGGGTTGTTATTTTTTGGAACAGAATAGGAAAAAATAGTATTTTATCATATTTCTATTCACCAGGTATACCTTTCTATATCTTGTTGATGTAGAGAGATTTCTTCAAGAGTCGATATCTGCATCTCATTGTGTTCTGATCTCTTCCTCACCATAGTTTCAGTGACTGTACAAAATTTATGATGATAATTACAATTATTTCAAGCAGAGCATAATAAACCAATAATTTAACTTCATACAGTTTATATACAAAACAACAAAACACTCATAACAATATACAGCAATAATTTTTAATAATAAACCATAATAGCTCTATTTCAATCAGAGCATAATAAACCAATAATTTAAATTTATACAGTTTATACAAAACACAACAAAAAACCTATAACAATATTGTGCAGCATAATTTTGATGATAAGGGAAATATTTAAGTACTTTTTACATTGTATGTAATTCCACAATGCTGTCAATTAGTTTTATCATGGTTCTAAGAGAAAATTATTTAACTTTCCCCTCACATTCATGACATTGATTTCTATTCTCACTTGTTGGAACGCCTGATGCCACTTATCCCTACAGCAATATTACCTGACTTTAATTAATTGAAATATGATGAACTGTATATATTTTTTTCATGCATTTTTGATATTATTGTCAACACTATTTGTTCAGTATATTTTAATGAGGAAAAAAAAAGGATATGATCTACAAATGGTTATTAATGGTTAATTCTATTGTTTACACTTTAATTCTGGTACTTACATTTACACATAATTACCAACAATACAAAGACAGAAACATGTGGTATATTATAAATAAAGAAAAAAAAAACTTGAAAAATGAAAATAATGTAGATAGTGACTGAATATAAACTGGAATTAATAGGATAATATGAAGAATAGAATAGATTACTTACTTCGCACCATCTTTAAAGCAGAGAGGAAAACTGCCTTGAATCAGAATACTCTCAGGTCTAAAAGGTCAAGGGGAATAATAAATAAAATTAAATTGTTACCATTTTTTTTTTTTTATTCATTTTAAGAACCTGTAGAATCTATCTGCTTTTAGCATCCCTCTACCTTATCAAAACTATTCCTTTTTTAATATAAAGATTGTTCAAGATTTAGGGGGGAAAAAGTTAAAAGGAATTTTTAATTTAAAATGTAAATGTTATGAGAAATTTATAGAGGGCCCGTTTCACGGTTTTTTCATATATTTTAGGTTTGAGCCCCCTAAATAATGAGCAGATTAATGAAATGTTTTGATATGCATATGTTAGACCCATGTGGGTTCTACCTCCCAAAATCTAACACCCAAGCATTTTTGTTCTGTAGGGTGAGATGTGTCCAAATGGGACCTACCTGGTGTCAACCTGGCTAACAAACCTTTTTTGGAAACTGTGCCAGTCCTAAAAACATTGAGCTCTCAATTAAATGTACTGATATGTTTAGTTGTTGTGTTGATGTAATAAATCATAATAGGTTTCAACAATTTTGGCCACCTTTTTTATCAATTTTTTATCACATCCAAATTCTCTTGGTGGATGTGACAGTGTCCGTTCACAATTAAGGATGTACATGCAAGTGCCATGTACTTTGGAAACTGAAGGGCTGTCTAATGAAAATGGTGTCTGAGTACAGCTTAGGTTTGCTTCAGCAAGTGTAGAAAGTTTTACTGAAACTTGTGCCAATCTGATGACATGAGAACGATTTGAAAACAAAATTTAAGGGTCCGTTCACACTTTTGGTCACATCCACCAAAATTTCGGAATGCCATAATTTTTTTATTTTTTTTGCTCAGGTGACTCCAGATGTTGTTAGATCTAGACTAACAAGTTACATATCTGTCCTTTCTAGAGCAGTTTCAACTGTCGGTTAATAAAAAGTAACAAGTTAGATCATCTCTAGTAAATTGAAAATCAAGTAGATCTAGTTCTGTTGGTAATAACAACACAGTTAGACCAACCTGTCAGTACAAGACGGCGCATAAAATTCAGGCATTTTTAAGATTACGTAAACTGCCATTTTAAAAATATTAGAAAGGCTAATTTTTTTCTCCGACTCGCAACTCCGAGCGCGTCAGAAATTACGTCGGATCAAGCAATTACTAGCATCAAGAAAGTTGCAACTAACCTAAACCGACCAGCCCCGTCGCGAAGCGACGGGAACTGACGAACCAGTAGACATATTTGGCGAAGTTTTGAAAATATCTATACATGACCACAAATTTCGTGGTCAAAAATACCTTATTTGAATTCATACTCACATTGAATCAAATCTTTGAAGTTTTTCTTCGAATTGGTGACATCTGCGAATGTTTCACATGAAGTAATCAACTAATAATGTAGAAAAATACAGGAAAATTGAGTCCATCAACGTATATTTCTCCGTGCGTGCGTTGTCTTCGCCATACGTCTTCGCACAGTAAAATGACGTCATAGAAAATGGCAGCGATGGCAGCAACACTATGAGAAGAGACAAGGCCAACGGAAAATTCAATTCGGTAAGTCAAGAAGCTCTTATATACTTTCATTTTTAGTCGTTGTTACCCGTGAAACATCATAGAAACCTTACAACAACATTTTAACATTAGATTGATTAAATTGACCAGTATAATCACCCGAGCGCTCATCATTGCTGATTATTTCGCTGTAAATGGAGGTGGTGGAAGTACAGCCCCGTCGCCTTCGGCAACGCCAACGGGGCTGTGTATAGACAGTTACAACTAACAGTTAACCAGGCCTAGGCCCACCACAATTTATATAAATTATCCCACCAAGATCTACCCACTATCCAATCGGAGTGTGGTGTGGTGTAAATTACTATTCAATCTGCCAAACAAATTCACCAAAAATCATGCCGAGTAACATGCAGTGCACACAAAAAAAAGATGGTCTACGAGTACGACGACACTACGAAAAATAACACATGTCGGACTGAGTGAGACCTGAGCTGAGTAGACTAATGCAGACACGAACTGAAAAACATTTAAAAACAATACTAGAGTCTAGACCCTAGTCACCAACACATGAGTCAGATTGACGTAATTATATTAAACAAGAAAACATCAACATCAACTTCTACAAATATATTTACTCAAAACACGAAATAATTACCTGTCCCAGAGCTGGTTGTCATGTGTAAACAAGCACGATTTCGGTATCTGATCCGGATACCGGTACGGTATATCCGAACAATCCGATCTTAGCCGCTCGCGCTCCGGGGGGGGGGGGGGGGGGGGGTTTCTTGAACTGAAAAAGTGCACGGGGGATCCACGAAGGGGCGCATCAGGCGCGGTCCCTTCTTTATTCTTTTTTTTTCTTTCTTTCATATTTTGCTTTCTCCTCCTGTCCATTTCTCTCCTCCCCCCCCCTTTCTTCTTACTTTTCCTTTGCTCCTCAAGTTCTAATTTCCCCCCCCCCCCAGTGACTTTGGTGATTTTTTTTTTCTAACATTCTACTTTTTTTACAAAACAAAACAAAAAAGTTTACCTACAATGAATGTGTAGCCTATGGATAAATGCCTCGAAAACTATAAAAATAACTGGGCACATATATAGTTACAGCTTCTTTATCAAGAAGGCCTATCAGCCTACGGACATTTTTTTTATGGTCCAATTTGCATTTTTCTTAACCTATTGTATTTTAATAAATTAGGTATAATAGCTCTTTGGACCAACCGTTATCACTTGGTTCTCATTCGGCCAGGCGTCAGATGTCCCGATCGTATACTCCTTAACGGTTGATCCGGGAGCCCAACGGGCCCGCCCCTAAAAAAAAAAAGGAAGAAAAAGGTGCATAAAATCTGTTATATTGGGCCATTGGGGCTCTCCAGGAAAAAAAAACAAAAAACATGATGCATTGTTTTTCTTCTTCTTTGATGCCTGACCCTATTGAACAATTTACCCCTGTACCTCATCGATGTTGTGTGAAAATGATGACCTATTTTGAATGGCCGTATAGGCAAAAAAAAAATAATAATTAAGTCCTTAATATGATGCAACCCCTCTGCCCTAACCCTAGGAACTGCATCTAAGGTATAATTACATTTCTTCAGAAAGTTAAATTTGGGGTTTTGGTGGCAGGATAAGGTCTATTGTCTAGGTATAATAAATTAGGTATAATAGCTCTTTGGACCAACCGTTATCACTTGGTTCTCATTAGGCCAGGCGTCAGATGTCCCGATCGTATACTCCTTAACGGTTGATCCGGGAGCCCAACGGGCCCGCCCCTAAAAAAAATATAGAAGAAAAAGGTGCATAAAATCTGTTATATTGGGCCATTGGGGCTCTCCAGGAAAAAAAAAAACAAAAACATGATGCATTGTTTTTCTTCTTCTTTGATGCCTGACCCTATTGAACAATAATTTACCCCTGTACCTCATCGATGTTGTGTGAAAATGATGACCTATTTTGAATGGCCGTATAGGCAAAAAAAAAAAAAAAATAAGTCCTTAATATGAATTTGAAATTTCTATCCTCTCTTTTTAAAAAAAATTGTAAAAGCTAATATTTCTCATCTAAAATGAATCACAAACTACACTGTCCGTCATAAAGGTGGAATATTTTTTTGCCGCTATAGCGACATGATTTTGCTCTGACCTTAATTTCTTGAATATCGTCGGCTTGGAGCCAGAAGGGCGCTATTGCAGATCAAGGATGTTCCGTTTGGTGCCAGAAGGGCGCTAATACCATTGACTTTACAGTAATAGCGCCCTTATGGCTCCCAACAGACGATATGTTGGTCCCTGCTTTTACTTTTTGAGACCCTGGCTATATCTTGGACATTCTCCCAAACCTTCACGTGGACCTTTTTCCAAAAAAATTTGTCAACCCATTTGATGCCCATTTTTGTCATTTTTTCTCATTTTGGGGCCCCTCTTTGTTTTCCCGGCCAATCAAGCCCCCCTCAGTCCTACCCCCAGGAAACGCGACTGAGGTGAACTGTTTTATATTATTCTTTAAGTTAAATCTATATTTCTGGGGACAGGCTAAGGTCTCTTGTCTAGGGGAGGGGTGGAAGTAAAAAACGAGATTGGTGAAAAATCGGAATATTTTATTCCATCTTTATGCTGAAAACAAAAGAAATGAAAACCCCCCTTTAACCCTTAAAAATCATCATTTTCCCCTTAAATTTTGTTTAGCCTTGATGACAAGGCTGTAAATAGTCATTATTGATAATATTTTATTTTGATTTATGTTTGGTTGAGATTTTACAATACAATTTAGGGTAGATAGAAATTTCCATGGTGTGAAAATGAATGAAATGAATGTTGAACCCCAATCAAAATAGATTTGGCCCCTCTCCTAGACAAAAGAGTCGAGCCTGTAGGCCTAACCATAAATCTAGATTTGATTTAAAGAACAATAACAAATCTCCACCTCAGACGTGTTTCCTTGGGGTAGGACTGAGGGGGCCTTGGTGGGTCGCGTGAACAAAAAAGGGCCCCAAATATAAGAAAAATGACGAAAATGGCCATCTTCTGGGGGTGACAAACTTTTTTGAAGAAAAATCCCCGGGAAGGGTTGAGGGAACGTCCAAGATATACCCAGGATCCCAGAAAGCGAAAGCGGTGACAAACACATTCAAGAAATTAATAACGGAGCAACATAATGTCGCTTGAGCCAGAAAAAAATATTCCACCTTTATGACGAACAGTGTATATACCATTTACAACTCTGTCATAAAGATCGTCTAAACCAAAATCACCACCAGTTCAACTCTTAGGCTAATCATCTCAGATAGTAGACCTATTAATCCATTAATCTAAATCCAACTTTCTAAAATGATTACAACTATCTCATACTGCAGTCGTTGAAGTTGGGAGGGCTGAAGTGGCCTCTGCCCGGATAAAGAAAAGGGGCCCCCAATTTTTTTTTTTTATTATTTTTTTTATTTATTTTTTTTTTTTTTTATTGGGGATATAGAGGCGTTGATTGAACTTTTTTTTTTTCCCTTCTTCTTCTTTCTTTCTTTTTCCAAGTTGACCTCCAGACGGTTGAACTTCAAAAACATGTACGGTTTGTCTCATGCAGTAATCATGACCATAGTTAAACAATTAGGAGTCCATTCGTCTTCTACATGTTCTAGGAGAAAATTGAAGTCGCGAATGAAATTATAGTTATTTTTAGTTGTGGAAAATAGTTAAAAATAAGAATGAGTTTGCACCAAAGAATATTTAAAAACCTAAGCGTCCACTTCGCACATTGGTCTCCCAAATTATTTTTGAAAAATCTGCCCCCCCCCCCCCAGGGAAAAAAAAAACCTATGCGGACCGTACGGGTGGTTTTTTATATACAGTCTGTGTCAAATAAAATGGTACAGTTGGAAAACATTTTTTTATAGTGTGAAGGTTAATATCAACGTGGTATTGTTTATTATTGTCATAAAGCAGGAATATCACTCTTTCTTCTGCAATTTTTTTCATCACATTTGGTGCAGTATTTTTTTAGATATGACTAATTTTCTACAATCAAGGAAAATCCATTTTTCGCGCGCCGCCCCATGCCTTTGTGTACGATTTCGCATAATGACCGTGAATTCAGCGCTCCAGAACAATAGAAGTGCGTAATTTCGATTTGTTCCTCGTCGCACAAAACTTAGCATAACTTTTGTTTTACAAAAGCAAATTATACAGGACAAAGCGCATCAGCAAGAAAAATCTTTTGGCTTTAATTTGGTACCACAAACACACATTATATGAAAAGATTTCATACCTAAATGATTTTTTCCCCGACTGTACCATTTTTTTTTACACAGACTGTATATAATTTATATATATCATATAGTTTCACGTATTGGCATGTGAATCAAACAAAAAACAAAATGTAGTAATGCATTTTCGCCAATTTTTATTAGATTTGTCTCAAATTTTCGACGGTATTGCCTCCGTCTAGCTTCCTGAGGAGAGATCGGGGATCCTCACAATAGTGATATTATTTTGGTACTGAATGTGCCTGCAAAACTTACCCATTTTCTCTTTTTTTAAGTAATAGTTCAAACGGGTTTTTACAAAAGTGCCAACACATATAATTCAGATTACAGAGTTCAATTTCGGCGAAAGAGTGCACTCAATAGAACCAAATTTCATTTTTTAATTTCAAATTCTACACTCTGCAATTTGAGTTACCTCATAAAAATGCAACGTATAACATTGGACTTTATGTCAATAAAAAACAAAGCATTACCCCCAAATTTCTCTTTTGTATCCGCAACAAGACATGCAGGACAATCAGTGGCGTATCGGGGGGGGGGGGGGGGCAAGTGCCCCTAGGGGCACTTAAAGGGCGCAAAATATGAAAAGGAATAAAAGGAAGGGGAAATTAAGTGAAGGGGATGCTTACCTAAACTTGAAAAGTGGGAATGGCAAGTGACAAGTAATGATGATACCAATAACATTATAGGTTTTGGTATTTATCATTACTTGTCACTCGTTTTCTGCAATTTATGCAAATTAGCCCTTTTGCCCAAAACAAAATCTACTGAATACCTTACACACAAATCACTCCATTTTTTTTTTTTGCACAGATGTTCTCCAAACATTTGTCTGGGGAATGTATGGATTTGAATTTCGAAAAAATTCTTATTTTTTTTAATGATTTTTTTTCTTTTGTATTTTATTGTTTTTTAGCTAATTATATATTCATGACATTATTACCACAAAACTAAAACTTAATTTAAAATTCTAATTCATGCATTCCCCAGAGACATATTTCACCAATAAGTGTGCAAAGTGTAAAGAGTAACAGACAATCGATTCTTGAGATGTTGTGTTTTGCAAAAAAAGGGCTAATTTACATAAGTTATGCTAATTAGGCATTTTGGTGATTTTTCTTGTCGTCCATAGGATTCCTTGATATATAACCTCTGTACTAATACATGGTTTTGGTAGGTTATTTATTTTCATTTCTTCAGAAATGAGCTAAATAGAAGTGTAACAATTTGCCTATAACCCCCCCCCCCCAATAGGCTGATATAGATAATTGAAAATAAATGAATAATATAAATTATATAAATTAAAAATAAAAAAGTTTGGCAAGAATCCAGATCACTTCATATACAGTCCAATATGACACATGTGAGAATTATATTGTCTATCAGAATTAATAAATGGTAAAAGGACAGTACTAAAGTTCTGCCCATTCCAGAAAACGTTTTTTTTTTTTTTTTTTTTTTTTTTTTTTCTTTTCTTTTTCTTTTGAAAAAAGTTTTAACTCTGTCAAACTTTACTGTTATTCATGAACTAACTTGAAATAAGGATGGACTTTTCCATAATATATAACCAATAACAGAAAAGGGGTGGTATGAAAAAAAAGGTAAACATCAATTAGCACCCTGCGTCTAATAGCTTTGACCAGTGAAAATCACCAGTACATCTGAAGGCCTTGACAATGGAATACATGTATTTGAAGTCAGTTAAACTGGTGGAAATCACATATTTCATGTTCACTAGAGATAAACAATGGCCTATTCAATTTCAATTAATGTCACTTCAATGTGTTTCAATCAAATATACCTACTTATAGAGTTTGTGGACTTTGTAGTAATCAAAAAACCCCAATGAAATGCAATATAAAAATATGGTGTGGCGTATGGGACATGTCCCGTACGACACATTGCCATTTATTGAAAAAAGAAGGGCGGATTTTATATCCTAATAGGATCAATTGATTACCCATGGGTCAAAGATAGAAACTGAAATAGCAAGATTGCAACATCAAAATCAAAAGTGTGGTCAAAACTTTTGCATTTCCATGTGTCGTACGGGACATTGCCAAAAACAGGTTCGGAATAATCATTACTCACCCCCATTAAGCATCATAAAAATGTTTTAAAAATTATTTGGAGCCATCCATGATACATTAATCCACTGACTTGTACTACTTTTTAATATACTTGGGCTCTTTCTATAGTGGATTGAAGAAGTTTTTGTTTTCGACCTGTTAATCAGTAATATTTATGAAAATCGAAAATTCCACTGTTTTCCCCCCCAAAAAATCCATTTCTGACTACACTGTGGAAAAAAAAATTGTAATTTCCATGAAGTTTAGGTATCAGAGTAAAAAATTACACTACTTATGATTAGTTGAAAGAATATTTTAATATTGGCATTTTTTCAAGTTCTATAGTGTGGAATCGCCCATATACGTTTCCGACGCATATGGAAAACAATGTTTACAGGCCCGTCCACGACTGTGGATTATTACGCTATAAAGGCCTACTGAACACACAATCAACAATTGAAATTTTCCGTCTTGATATATCGGGGGAGGGCATCTCGGCAAAATTTGTAACCCCGAATATAATCAGGTTTTCCCATAGAGGTGGATATGGCTTTTCCTCACAAATGCCTGAGACCAAAAAGGGGGCGTGGCACATTAGATACTCGGACTCACATATTACAGTCTGAAAGTAACCCAAGGGCTTCGGATATTCCTGGCTCCGTTCTAAAGAAAATGATGAAAATGTGAAAATGTCACTAGAATTATACATGTTAGCCCTCTTTTTCCTCTATGGTAGAAGATAACAAAATGTATGAATAAAACGAGTTGTGAAAACTTTTTTGATATTGTTTCTTAAATACTTGCACCGTGGCTGGTTATCATCTATAATTTTGTACTGTTTACAGTACGATAATAATGCACTCCCTATTTTCTGTACGTAAATTATGTTGACGTCGCGTACGCCAAATCGATCTTCTTGGACAGGAATTTTGAGCTGATGTTCACGGATCTACATGCAGATTTCCATAATCCAGTGATTTGGGAAGGTTACAGAAATTATCGGATATGCCTGAAGTGAAAGAATCTCCAAAAGGTGGTGCCAGAGGAGGTAAGAATACGTTTTTCATCGCATTTTAGTGAGGTCGGTAGTGGTAATGATATGCAGAGAAAACGCCTAGCGAGTGACGCCGCGCCGCTAGTGCTAGTGCACAGGCACAGGCTGTACACTGTACTGAGGCAGCGTAAATTACATGTCACACGGGCTAGCCTGTGCCTGTGGCTGTGGCGCGGCCGCCGCCGATGGCCGATCGTGGTCATGAGTGAGAGCTGAGCTGAGCTGAGCTGAGCTGAGCTGCCGATAAAATTAGTAAATGACGGCAGATTGTCTACCTAATTGTAAACATAGAATATGCTCATTTGCTCGACATTTAACCTGGAATGAGTTTGTGGTGAATGAATATGATGTTGTTGCCATGTTGGTTATCGTTGATAAGCATAAATTAAATTGATGAGCATCTCCAAATTTCAGATGAGACTGACCCGTGCCGAGTTCGAACTTGGAGATTGCATGCATGTTGTTGATGTATTTTGGTTTTATATGGCAATTATGTCTATGACCTTGACTCGTTCAGCTGGTAGAAAGAATGAATAAGGTCAATCCGTACTATCAATCAAAGTGTTTGCTAATTTTTAATTGAAAGTTTTTGTTTTTCATAGATGGAATCTTTTAATTTATTCTTTATTCCTTCAACTAAATCCTTCCTTATCTTTGATGGGCCATTTAAAATTGATGTCCAAGATGAATTAAGATTAGGGCTAGGGTTAGGATGCAGGCTAGGACGGATAGAAAAGTTTTGAAAATTCCTGTTTAAAATATCAAATCAAAGATTTCAATAGACATATTGACATAGATTATAGCCTGGATCTACATGTAGCACACACACTGGGTTTGGCCTCTTAAAACTTTACATCAGGATACATTGCCCTTTGAATATCTCAACCAAACTTCAGCAAGCAATTTGAGTGTCCAAAATGTATCCCTCCATCTTTTAAGCATTTTGTTTGTTTTTTTGTTGTTGTTGTTTTTTAAAAATAAATTTTACACCATCACTGAAATTAAGATGATGTGAATTGACACTTTTTTGAGGCATATTCTTGTTAAATAAACAAACAGGTATATTTAAAAGTCATAATGTACATGGTGTATTGTCATAACTGTGAGCGGATTAAACCTACATTGTACAGTACATGTAGGCAAGTTTATGTTGTATTTTTATCACTGTACTTTTTAAAAAATACATGTATTTGCAAGTCTTTTTAGTTTCTTTTAATCTTGCCTTATGCTCCTCTGACTTTCAAAATTTTATAGTACTGATTGCTCCAAGTTTATTTCAAAAAATAAAATTAAAAAAATCAACTTGAATATTCATTGCTTGGAGGTTGTCATTGGGGTTTTACTATCTGTATGTCCTTCTCTTTATTACAGATGTACTTTGGAAATAAGAAAAGATTCCTTGGAAAACAGGATTTAGAAATGCATTGTATCTTGAGGATTGATCACTTTAAAAAAAAAAAAAAAAAAAAAAGGCCTATTAATTTCTTTTTATGCAAGGGAGAACGTCTGCAAATCTTTTTTCCCCATTGCCCTGATGTTGAATTTGACAAGGTCGTCTCGAGTGCAGAATGTTACAACTAAAGAAGAGAGTCATAAAACACTGTAACTTTTAAATAAACCAGTGCATAATGGATACATGTATTGTCACTAGCTCATTGTTGTCTTAATACATTGCACTGTATCTACTTTTTACTCATACTAGTTGCCAATAGGCTTAGTACGGTTAACATTCCACTGTTTGTGTGAATTCTACATTACTGTAAGCCTGTCAGGTCACTTCTTTTGTTGAGAAAAAAACAGCTTTCATACCCAATACAATGCAACCTACTATTATCCTTGGCTTCAGTACAATCCAAGCTGGCCAGTGTATACATGTAATAGAGCAGATTGATGGCCCAGGTACCCAAAGATCTATTAGTCCTTCAAAATTGTTTAGAAATTTGAAACCAATGTTCGCAGTACAGTGTGAGGTTGGACGTATGGGAAAATGTCTAACTTATTAAGAGTAGATCTATTAAGGGGCAAGTCCAAGCTATTTTGCACTAGTAACGCGTGAGACATCACAAGTATATTTAGCCCTATATCTTGTATTTAGTAATCAAAGCTCATTTCTGGTGTAGTTTCTGGTAGATAGTAGGTATCTTCATACAAAACAACAAAAATAATCAGAATTACTCGTTACGTAATTAATTTATGCTAATTAATTCGCCAGTAACGCGTGGGACCACAAAAATCATATTTTTTTCTTGTTTTACTTTGTTTCTGAAATATTGTGAAAATACTTGTCACCCTGGAAAATCATTGCACACAACCTGTTATACATGTATTACTGAAGATTAATCAAAAGTTTCATAAACATTCATCCATTAGTTTTTTCTCAAGGTCAATTTTAAAAATATAGGTATAGTAACGCGTGGGACAAGTAACGCGTGGGACACTTTTGTCAATATGCATAATATACTGTAAATGACACTTTTACTTGAGAAAAAGTTGAGTTTGGTATTTATTTAAGCAAATAAGACAGATGCAGAATGTTTGAATTCATTTCCTGGATGAAATGTTTTATTTATCACTAAAAATCAATTAATTAATTAATTATTATATAAAATGTACTTTAAGATATAATCTTTATGAAGATTATGAAAATCGTCTGATGAAAATGGTTGAAAGTAGGCTCTTTAGATTACATTTATTGGTATCAGGACAACAACCCCTGGACAATTAACCCCAGGACAACTACCCCCAGAAATAGGGTGTTGGTTAGGTGTATGGTTATGGGGTATTTTTTTTTTTTGGGGGGGGGAGGGGGTAGTTGTCTCAGGGAAATTGTCTAGGGGTAGTTGTTCTAGAACCATAGATTACATGTAGGCCTATAGTAACAATGCCCATCATAATCAATGCAAAGTCATTGTTACTATGAAAGTCAATTGGGTATCCTACCTGTGCATATATCATAGTCACATGATAATGTTAGAATTTCAAACGAAAACCTTGAATTTGGACAATAAATACTGAGTAACTGTATGTTTACACACATCAAATATACTTATATTCATTCTGTTTTGTGACTACATGACAAAAAAAAAAGAAGGGATATGTATAGGCCTAGTACCTTGTGAACAAAACTTGGTAAAAAACAGAAAGATATATTATGTATGTGATCGGTAGAACAATATAAAATGAAACTTAAACTCATGTGTAGCACATTGTCTCTGAATGACAAACTTTGAAAATGAATGAACAATAGAAGTTATATATTAAACTCAAATGTATAACGCTTCAGTCTAAAACTAAATACTATTTCATTAGAGACTATATAATAGGCTACCTGTACATAGCATGCAACATTAACGTATGCCTTTAATGCAACCAGTGACAAAAAGTTGCTTGTGAGATCTTACATGTAAATTACCCTTTTAAAAACATTTTATTTTCTTCATTGCTATGAAGGAAATTATATTGTGCAGCCTTCTATACCAAGAAAAACATTATTGTTTGATAGATATGAGGAATTAAAAAAAAAAAAAAAAAAAAAACTTTTTTGTGCACATTTTTCATCACATGCGAAAATCCCGAATTGAGCATTGTTTTTCTTTGGGGAGAATATTTTTTCATTAATTTTAGTATAATTAAAGGTCTAAGTGATGGCAATTGTTTGCACTGATCATGTTAAGTGATTTTCAATGTTCAAACAGGTTATAGGGAATTTCCATTTCCATTTGGCAAAACTTAATGTACTTCCATACGTTTTACACACATTGTCCCACGCGTTACTGAAATGTCCCACGCGTTACCAAATCTAATTAAAGATTGTGTTAATTAGATGAATCAGACTAAACTTTTTTCTTCTCATTATGAAGAAGCCTATTGTAAATTTGGTCTTTTGAAAGTTTCATGAAAATTCAATAATTATTTTTTCTGCAAATGAGAAATAATGACCTATAAAAGTAACGCGTGGGACATGCCTATTTTGTACCATCCCTCATTTGCATATTTAATTAGTTGAGATACTGGAAATCATAGTCATGATAACTTGTCGTTCAGACTTTAGGGTCCCACTAATATTGGGATAGCAATGTGTAAAACTTTAAAGATATCTTTTATAAAAGCCAAAAATTTAATGTCCCACGCGTTACTCAAAATTTTAATTTATGCAAATGTATTCATTTATTATTGGTCATTCATGAGCATTTTTTTTTTTCTCGTTATAAAATTCATGTACTTTAACATCTTGGCTTTCATATGACACCAAGTTTGTCTTTTTTTAACCATTTTGAAATTTCACTCATGAGTGATCAAATAGCTTGGACTTGCCCTAAGAGTAATTTCTAAAATGACTATTTTTCTAAACGTTTTTCTAAATGATAAGGTTTTCTTCCTCAAATTGGTACCACCGTTGTTCTTTTCTGAACTTACATTCATCCTTCTGACATACTCAGTTATCATGTTTTTATTGCTTTACATGCAGGCTTACAATGTACTTCAACTTTATCCACTTTTTGAATTTAAAACAGGGGTCCTCTGCGCACAAATTGGTGACATGACATTTGCTCCTGCGACAATTTCTCCGGGCTTTATTTCGTCTAAGATGT
>CALNVZ010003429.1:31326059-31354838 GCA_940671915.1 Paracentrotus lividus
ATTTAAAACAGGGGTCCTCTGCGCACAAATTGGTGACATGACATTTGCTCCTGCGACAATTTCTCCGGGCTTTATTTCGTCTAAGATGTAGGGTTAGTGTTAGGGCTGTAATAGGATTTTATACTTGTACATGTAGGTTTAGGGTTAGGTTTAGTGTTGTGTCTCTAAAGTTGGTCATTTGATTAATATACCGCATTTACATTGTGACTCGGCTCTCTTGTCGGATCCTCAGAAAGGGTTCGACACTGCAAAGAGTGAGCCTGTGATCGTGTTTATAATACACAACAAAAAAGGCGAGTTCAACACGGCTCCCAGATCATGACCGGAAGTAAAGGGACGTCATTAATGTGTGTTGTGATGTATAGCCAAATTCCAAATCTGACTCATCGGCTTCGACACAGCTTTCTGTTTACACACATACACGTAAAAATTGCAGTGTCGAACCTGCCTCCCTGATCGAAATCTACGATTTTGGCGGAGCAAAAAAGGCATGTCGAACCCGGGTCGCGGATCACACTGATCCCGTTGACATGGCATAAAATAGTCGGCAGCGCAATTGTCATGGAATCCATAAATCATGCAGTATGATCCAGTCCCCATCAGAAAAAAGTAAGGTACATTGTTGAGCCTTGGCTTTAACACCTTAATATTAATACATTTAATACCTACATGTACATGTAGGCAATACCTTTAATCCCAAATCCTACGCTTAAAATGCACTTGAGATACTGCATGCAAAATGGCAGGATATTTTATTTCACTCTTGAGTATTTCCGTCACCATTGCATACCATACATTCCCCTTGAGCTTGACCTTAGGTCAAATGTTGACCCCAAGGAGATGACCTCTCACACTTCATTTGGTCTTTAGGATTGTATTTCTCTCCCTCTAAACAGAGGGGAATATCGGGCAACTCTATGCCATGCTTACAAGGTGTTAGGTGTTACAGATCTTCACCCTAAAGGAGATTAAAGTGGCTTACTTGTAGGCCTACATTACATTTACATTCATTACATGTCCATGTATGTGACTGGTAGAAGGGTGTAACATTTCATCGTGCAACTGGTAGAAGGGCCATGTAACACAAAAACTTATATGGCCTTGACACCTACATGTACACAACAATTTCATTTTGGTGCTGGACATTATATTATAGTATAGTCCACACAGTATGTATCTTTTATATTATAAAATGGATGAGGTACAGTTTAATCCCACAAAACAAGATTTGTGAACTTGTTCTTGTTGAGTAAACCACTTCTCGCCTAGTAACTTTCATGTTTACAGGGTATTTGCAAGCACATTCCAGAGGTAATTTATGTTGATACTTTTATGTTTTTGTAACAGCTGTTCTTGTAGATCATGTAGAGTTGTAGGTTTTCTTTTTCTTTTCAAAACTGTAGGCCTTGCACTTGTGATTTTTTTTTTTCAACTGAGTTTGGTTTAATTTTCCCCCCATATGCTAGTAGGAATCTAGCTACCTTGAACCGCCGAGACCTTCATGTTACAACTGTGTCAGTCTAGATTGCTTGATAAAGCCACAAATTTCCAGACATTTGTCAAGTCTGTCGCTAATTGTCATGATCCAGCAATGTACTGTCTGTTTTGCAGCCAACATTTTTTGTTTCTTTTTTCATAGCTAACCTCAACATTTCACATTTTTTTGAGATCCAAGCTTTTATCACCCTACAGTGTAGCAAGTAAACACATTAAAAGTTGCAAGGTCTTCTTCTTTTAAAGTCAAAATAAATTGTTCAGTCATTTTGTGCAGGCCTAAATCCATAAACATTTTATATTTTTCACTGGCTCTTTTGGCATGGCTCTGGGGTTTACATTTTGGAGACAAATGAATACCAGGCTGTACCCGGTGTAGTCAAAATATTTAACAGTCAAATTTCCCCTCAGCCCTCAACTTAGACTAGATAGTCTTGTAGAGTGCACACATTGTACCTACAAACATGTAATGTATTGCCCTAGCAGGTGGCAGCTAGGTGCGATAATTTGATGACGGAAACAATCAATTTCAATTTTATGGGGTTGTCGGGTAGAAAATGGAAATCTGAAAGTTCAGGGAACTGTAGTACTAAAATTTGAGAGCCGTTTTCCCCCAACGGACAACATACTAACATAGGATGTCTCATATTTGCTTTTACTGCCCTATTGAAAGTTTATACAGTTTCCTATTCACTCCTTAAATTTGGTTTCTATTGAGGGTATGACCTACATGTAGTCTCTATCAGCTAAATTGCAGTTTGTTTTGTTTTGTGTTTTTTTTTAACAAAGAAGATCAGATCATTTTAAGTCTAGCATGTCTAGCACACCTCCATCAAGATTTATGTTGTGTTGTGTTGGGTTGTTTTACGATCAGGGTACACCTTCGAAAAATGGCCTTTTGTGCACCATAAAAAGATATTTAGGTACTGTAATCTCAAATCTACATGCCAAGCTATTGGGCACTATTAGAGCAACCTACATACTATGTACAAGAGAAAAATAAATTATTGAAACACATTTACTTCTAAAAATTGACCATATCTGGCATTTTAGGGCAAAATTAATGTCTCATTTCATTTTTTCTAATTTTGTGCCTGCACATCTTTGTTATTAGCATTAGCAATCATTAGGCTTGTTTTTCCAATTGAAATTGATAACTGAATTGCGATTGTTTAAAAACTAAAAGCCCCAGTTCTAACTGTTAATTTGATTTTTTGTTTAACCAAAAATGGGGTGCCAATTCTGTCAAAAAATGTCCTCTCCGAATTCAGTGTTTTAACGCATGGTTTATAGACATCACTTGATGAACAATGGTTTTGTCTACATGTATAAAGAATATCTTGCCCCACGATCCATTTGTAATAACATGACTTTTAAGTGTAATTCCCCCCCCCCCCTCAGAAATAGTCCTGCGCAGTCATTTTGTGCTCTTTATGATAGAGCTCAAGTACATTTTATATGTTTTTAGACAAATGCCAGAAGGTTGGTGATAAATCATCTTGGCAATGATGGTCCCATTTGTTTATAGAATTCAGGGGGGCATTTCATCAAAGGACTTGTCGGACATTTTATCTGACAAACTGTTATAAGCTACTGAAATGCTTGCATCTGATTGGCTGAGAGCAAATTTGTCGGATAAAATGTCTGACAAGTCCTTTGATGAAATGCCCCCCTGATCATGTACTGGCTCTCAATTTGATTTACGAGAAAAATAAGGCTTTAATATTGAAAGTTGTGCATGTAGCAGAAGGAAGATATTAATTTGAATGTTTCCATTTTCACCACCTACATGTAACACCCCTGAAATGGGTTCTGTACTCACAATTGGCCGTACAACAAGTATTTTTCGATTGAATATGGCTATGTTCAATGTACATGTACATGTAGCCAATTCAATTTCAAATTTGAATTTTGCATAATTATCTCCTCTACAAAAGTGAATGTATACTGTTCAAAGATGCAAGCATTGAACTCAAAATACAAACATATACTGTAGGCTTCGTTAGACCCAAAATTTGTCTGTGATCTTTCAATATTTTTTATGTGCAGTATATTTACATTTGTATATATGTACATTGTAGTTCTTGTAATTCATTGAAGATTGTTCATTGACCAGAAGCAATCATTTATTTCTTGTCCCTGCATTGTCATTTACACGTAGATTCTGCATTTTGTAAACTTGCGTAGTAAGTTCAACTAGCATTTGCACATTACATCACAGGCCTCATCCAAATAACCTCTTTTCTCAAATCGGCCATGTTTAGTTGATGCAAATAGATGTTATTCTGCACTCGGAGGCAAATCAAATATGACGGACAGTAAGATTGGCTTGAGGCTGTATGTCATTGGCATCCATTTGCGAGCGTTTCTCTCAGCAGTGGTGTTAGATCTGTCAGGCCGGTGAGCGTTAAACTAGATTTTAAAGGCACACACACACAATGTACTGTATGTACTCAAAATTGGAGAAGCATTGTTTTACTGATCAATTGATGCACTGTAGTTCTGTACAATTGTGACCTTGCTCAAAATCAGAATTTATTTATTTTTTTTTTTTTTAAACAATGTACCAGTGTCATTGGCATCCATTTGCGAGTGTTTCTCTCAGCAGTGGTGTTAGATCTGTCAGGCCGGTGAACTTTAAACTACATTTAAAGGCACACTCGTACAATGTACAGTACATGATGTACTCAAAATTGGAGAAGCAGCTTGAATTGCTGATCATTGCACTGGACATGTAGTGATTTGGTAGCTAAAACCTGAATTTGAAATAGGTTTTTGCACACATGTACAAACCAGGGCTCTGTACATGTAGGCCTAAATGTTTGTGTTTTTTTAAACTCAAGATTTCAAGCTTTCCAATGAAGTATTGAAAATGCACACTGGAAAAAAGCTGAAATTTGTGTGGATGGCCATGAAAAAAAGAGAGACAAGTTAAAACAGAAAGCAAACAAATATTTTATTTTTCAAAAGATAAGGGATAATACATGTAGTTCTGCATTGTAGTACCTGTACATGAAGCAGTTACAGGTAAAATATTTAGGCTGAACATATGTGTGTAGTCCCATACATGCTTTTTTGTGTGCAGTGCATGTTACTTTTAGCAGAACGGATTAATCTCTTTTTATATCATTCTGTTGTTTCCAAAACCTCACAGCACACAACAATTCTTTGATGAATTTGTTATCAACTTTTCCCAATCACTTTGAGACTACAATATCTCATGACCACAATTTCATTTGAAAATTGTGTTTCCAGATCTATCTCAATATGATTTAGGTCCCTTTAAAGCCATGAAGCAGGGAATGAACGCAGTGTACATACCTGTGTGTGCAGAACTAATCAAATTAAGACACACAGAGATGCATAGCAGGGTTTATCAGTGTTGACTGGCTGTCGTACATGTAGAGTATGGTATGCATGGAATCAGTAGTATGCACATCGTCCTATCATGTATCTAACTAACGTTCCGATACAGCCGTTTTTAAATGGGTGCATGTGCACACTTAAATATGGATGCCGATGGGGGATAATGCTTTGGTCGTGTTAATCCTTTCTTGACAGTTTTAATGGCTTATTCAATCAGTTTTTCTCCTTAAAAATTGGCAGCACTTGTAGTTTTGGAGCTGTGAACAAAAAGTGATCAGTCTAAAATTTATGGAGACCTTAAAATACATAATGTACATGTATACACTGTACATGTACATGACATATGATTGCAAATTTGTTTAAAGGGAAAAAACATCGGGCCAGTATTTATTACCGGGGTATACAGAATGAAAAAATACAGACTTAAATGGTTGTTTAGCTTTTTTTCTTGATATTTCCCGGGGGAAGGGGCTGTGGATGATGCCCCTGCTTGATAGGCCTAGGTCCTTGGCTGTCACTGCATGCATGTATATGTACCACTACTACCGTAGACAATTTGTCAGAAGCTTTCAATTATTTACATAAACATGGACAGGACGTCATTCAGTTCTTTCATATCTACATCTGATTTATCTCTCATCAAAGCTAATCAAAGTTTAAATAATTAAACCAATTTTGCTATGGAATGTTCTCATTCCTATTTGTTAGATACAAGAAATAGTTGGAATCGTGTTGTTTTTGTTATCAATGGGTACCTGATTCACATTCTTGCTCCAGTTAAAATTGTTTGTTTTTTGGTTTTAAAAAAAAGAAAGAAAAGAAAATGAGATGTGTACACTATTATTATCAACATATGTCAGTGTACAAGTAGTTTTATGTGCACACACACATACATGTATCCAGTTTACACTTTTCCGAAAATTTGTCCTCCTGTGTAATAAAAAGCACACTGGATAATAGTACTTGAATAATTTACCCATCCCTATGCACATTATGCATTCATCAAACTTTAACAGACAATTTTCTTTTTACTTTCAACAATTTTCCCCTGCATTATGCATTTGTTAGCACCTAATGGCCAAGTCACTCTAGTACACCGACACCAAACCAACCACTAGCTTACCATTCGTGGTAATGTAATATTTTGGTGTCGGTTCGGGGTTTTTCTCACTGGTGTGACTTGCCTATAACAATGCATTGATGAATGAGCCAGTCATGCAGACAGGTTATGCATAAATCATAGTTTGATTAGGTGTGTAGTCCCAGGTGTGTGATATGGTGAAGTGTTGGCATTCAGTTTATGTGTAATAGTCCCAGATGTGTGCTCTTGTGTGAGCATGGAGATGAGATAACCTATAAACTTCAGGAGCTTGTTTTATGAGGAAGGACAAATTATGCATTACATCAACTCTTAAAGAATATTTGTGTAGCAACCATTCACCATGCCTTTTTTAAAGCCTCTAATTTTTTTTGACATGTATAATATTTCCAGAAATGAAACAATTGTAAGTGTGCAGGTAACAACATTTGCCACTCTCAACTCTGGTGAGGTATACCTTGCACGCATTATATTATATTTTGCATTGAATTGAAATGGAATTGGGTGATCATTGAAATAACAAAAACATGCAAATCGATGGCCAATAGTCCTTCTATTTGTTTTTACTAATAATGGATACAAGTATTTTAACAAATAAAACATTCAAAAATTGAACATAGCAATACATTTATGTCACAACAGTAAACACAGTACATGTATATATGACAATTACATGATATCTTTAAGGCAATTACATGTCAGACTGTCAAACTAATACCTAATGGGGTCAAAGCCAAAAATAAGGGGCCGCGACGGGACGAAATTTGATAGAGTTTTATGCCCACAAAAAGAAAAATTGATATTTTATCT
Organism: Paracentrotus lividus; assembly: GCA_940671915.1. Lineage (NCBI taxonomy): Eukaryota > Metazoa > Echinodermata > Echinoidea > Camarodonta > Echinidae > Paracentrotus > Paracentrotus lividus. The sequence continues at coordinate 31,332,829 of CALNVZ010003429.1, forward strand.
GCCATTTACCCTCACTAATATGTCGAGCTTACTTGAAAGTATCAATGTGTAAAAAAAATAAATTTGAAATACGTTTCGTTTTCACGGCAACATCGAATTATAGTTGCGCGACGGGACGGAATGAAAATGTCACTAGTTTTTTAAAAGAAGATTCAAACAAGAATTCTATCAAAGTTAATAAGCAAGGCTGACCATGTCAGGTGGTGTCTATTTGTTACTGTCCCATAGATCAATAGTAAAAAAAGAGCTAGCAATTAAATCTAATAGATAAAGATTTATAGGTGATTTCCTAAAGGCATGTCGATTTTCAAATCACCTGTGACCATAGCGATAAAACTAATGATCCAAATTAAGTATAGGTGGTATCATTGAAAAGGGAATTAAATGTTCTATCTGAAAAAGTTGTTATTTTAAATTTAGCGGCATTGTAACGTGTCATGACCTTTTGACCTTTATTTTGACCTTAGATTTGACCTTGTGTATCCTGCGACCTTGTGCCAATATTTTGAAATTTGAATTCCATGATACTATTTTACATAATAATAACAATTTGGATGTATACATTCATTATTTGTTTATTTTCTAGCCCACTTAAATTTGACATAAATGCAAAAAATTCTATTACAGTCCCATACATAACTATCTGTGTTGTGTCAATGTAGAGACCTGAAAGCGCGACGGGACGGAAAATGTTGAAACGTCATATTTTTGTTATGAGTGGAGTATCATTTCATTTAGTGGCGAGGATGTAGAGCCCCACTAATAAATTGATACATTCTAGAACATGGGTGACCCATCTTGTGTTCTTCATAGAAAAAAAATAACAATTACGTGTCAAAGTACAAAAAACCTGAAAAAACCCAATTTTTTGCCCTAAAAATGTGAATTTTGACCCTTAATACAAAATAATTTTGAATTTTTTTTTCAGGAATGAAATGCTCCTAGAAAGGGTATTCCATAATAAAACTTGATATTGCCCTAACTTTTCAGGTTTTAATGTAAAGAAATTAAATGTTCATTTTCCGTCCCGTCGTGCAGAGAGGGCGCTATTTTCACATTCAAAGGCATTTCCCAAGAAAGTCGGCAGTCTTTTATATTGGACATTTACATAAATTTCCGAAATCTATGGAATCTCAGCTTTCATATGAAATATAATACTAGATAGAACTGCCAGTTTGAAAATTTGACCAAAGTGAACACTATTATTGGCTTTGACCCAATGATGGCCGTCATGCTAATTTTAAAAGCCTGTGTAATGGAGGACCAGGATTATAAAATATGGCAGACATTTGTCATTTTTGTACTGAGCATTATGGATATTAACCCTTAAAGTCCCAGACCGGACCGAGAAATGAAAACCAAAATTTCATATAAAACGAAAGCTAATATTTCTTCCTAATACAACAATTCCCAATTTAAGCATTTTTATCTTCCATTTAGAAAGTATTTCATTAAAAAGGTGATCGAACCTCAACCAGGCCATCCCTCCCAAGTACACGTAAAAGTACCCCTATTATATAATGCGGCTGATGACGTCAAAGAAGTTTAAGGGAATGCTGCTGCCAGGCATGATAGGGTTTCGGCTTTAGAAAACACGTTTGTATTGCTATGTCAGAACAATAGGCCCCATGTGTGCTAGAATTCTATTGTTCTGACATAGCAATACAAACGTGTTTTCTAAAGGCGAAACCCAATCATGCCTGGCAGTAGCATTCCCTTAAACTTCTTTGACGTCATCAGCTGCATTATATAATAGGGGTACTTTTACGAGTACTTGGGAGGGATGGCCTGGTTGAGGTTCGATCATCTTTTTATGAATACTGTTATGAAAATTTAATTTATTTTGGGGGTATATATGTTATACGCCTACTTAGCTTTCAGTCGATGTAAGGTTGTATTTACTCCGTCAACGGTCTTTAAAATAGTACTGTATAAGCCAATATTTTCGCGATTTTAGACTAGTTGTGGAAATTCGCGAGAGCAAAATTTCGCGATTTTTGGAGGTGACTTCATTACTATAAATAGCCTTGTACTGAAGTGGAAATTTTCGCGAGAGCCGACTCGTGAAATTCGCGAAAATAAAGTCACCGCGAAAATAACCACTTATACAGTAATTGATAATAATCTATTGAACAATGTCAGCTCTACATTGTACAATGTACCTCATACAATATGTAAACAATGACTTTCTAATGCACACATTTTTAATATTTCTCTTATATATTGTACACACAGGGTGTTATTGATCCATGGCATTGGGAAGCCGTAAAATCAATAAACATGCAACAACATAACACTCACAAACTAGTATCGCAATGCATACAATATGTACATGAGTCATCTTTTATCTGAACCCATATTGCATGCATTGTACAAATAATAATAATAATGATCAAATTTATATACATGTAGCGCTATACACAAAAGCTTCAAAGCGCTATTTATATATATGTACAAATGTACATGTACATTACATAAAACATTTAAACACAAAGTTATTACCTAACCTAAACTACTGTATTTTGAATGAACAGATATACATGTACATTGTATGTCTTGAGTCTTTTCTTTAAGGGGAATCCAACCAAAGGAGAGAATCAACCTTACAGGAAAGAGGAAAATGAGAGGAGCAACCTAAAAAAAGTTTCATCAAAATCGGTTATAAAATATGAGAGTTATGGAAGTTTGAAAAATCTAGTTGTTCCTTCTATGGGGATCCTCAAATTGGCATCATCGGCTTCAAAATGGCCGAGCTTATGGACAACTCTCCATTCGTTTTGTACACAAATTTTCAGAATTTCCCCATTTTCTTTCGAAATATGTCTTCTTTACTTCTGAGCTCAAAATATTTCATGGGAAAATATATTTCACACAACATACATGTATGTTGAGCTCAGAAGGAGGTAAGATATATTTCGAAAGAAAATGGGGAAAATCTTAAAATTTGTGTACAAAACGAATGGAGAGTTGTCCATAAGATCGGCCATTTTGAAGCCGATGATGCCAATTTGAGGATCCCCATAGAAGGAACAACTACATGTGTAGACTTTTCAAACTTCCATAACTTTCTTATTTTATAACCATTTTTGATGAAACTTTTTTTAGATTGCTCCTCTCATTTTCCTCTTTCTTGTTTGGTTGATTCTCTCCTTGGGTTGGATTCCCCTTTAAATGTTTATGTGGTAGGTGAGTCCTGAATATGAGTAGGAAGTGAATCCCATGTAGAAGCCAAGGGGTGCACAAACTAAAAAAGCCTGGTTGCCTTAAAGGTTGTGGGTGAGAAGACCAAATACTGGTTAAAGATTATCATGACCTGTGGTAATCATCAACATTCAATTTGAACAAATTCCAACAAAATTATCCCCGAATTATCATATAAAAATGCTATTTAGATCTAATGTATCAGAACTTAACACTTCTATAAGTGTTGAAAATGTGGGGAGAAAACTATGATTCGTTTTTTAATAGAACATCTGAAAATTATGTTAAGTATTCTCATGCAAACCTATTAGACCTCAGTACCACTACCCACTTCATGTATTTTGTAGTAAATTTTTTTTTTTAAGGCAAAGACTTCATTTAGGTTCATAACCCTGTCTATCGTAAGCTAACGTCTTATCCAATAATTATCATTATGAAACTGAGCGTACAGGTCTACATGTATGTTCTCAAACGGCCCAAGTAGTTTCCCCCTTACTAATTTTAATATGAAAATCCCTGTTTATGTCATGAATACTGCAATAAGGCTGATGCATGTATCGGAAAGCAGTTTGTGTATACACCGGGCAATTCCTACACTTTCCTAATTGAAAGGATGATTAATGGATGGAGGGGGGGGGGGGGCAGAATTAATAAACATTGCCTATCATAAACACACAGCCATACTGCGTAAAAGCTGTTCACAGAATTGTTCCAGATTGTGTCCATGGTGCTCCAACGACGTGAAATGACATTTTTTTTTTTTATTGAGTCAGAAAAGTTGAAGTCAATGTCAGTAATTAATTAAAGGCAGAAGGATCTTTACTGTGCTATCTGTGTTAGATGTGAACAGACATTTTACATGTACACGTAGGTTACATGGGGCTACATGTGAACAGACCTACATAGATATATGAGTGGTTTGGATTAGGTAATAATTTGATGTCGTTGGATGTGAAAGGTCCCATTCGTGTGGATTAGTTGCTGGTGTCCTCCATTGCTTGATGTTAAAGGTCCCTCACTGGATGTGAAAAGTGCTTTTGTTTTGGATTAGTTCATAATTTGATTGCTGGGTGTGAAAGGTCCCACTGGTGTGGGTTAATGTGATGTCGTATCTGACTGGATGTGAAGAGTCCCATTGGTGTGGATTAGTAGATACTGTGGGGCCATCTTTTGCTGGATGTGAAAGGTCTTATTGGTGTGGATTAGTTGATAATGTGATGAAAGTCTGGTTGTATTAGCACCGAGGGGATTCTATCATAGAATTGGGAGCATTGATGATGCTCTGTTCACTGACCCAGATGGGCTTCAAGATGCCTTTGATGTCCTCCTATTGCTGCATGTGAAAGTTGCCATTGGCTGTGGATTAGTTAATCCTCTCTTAAGCGCTGGATGTGAAAGGCCCCATTGGTGTGGATTAGTTGATAATGTGATGACAGGGTGTATTAGCACCTGCCTCTAGGGGCTTCAATGATAGGATTGGGGAGCTTTGATGATGCTCTGTTCACTGACCCAGATGAGCTTCAAGATGCCTCCTCGTTGCTCATTGAGTGTTTGTCTCAAATTTTGGGGCACATGAATTTTTCTTCTCAACCCCGTGAAGTGTTTGCTTCCTTCGTGTACGTGCATGTCTAAAATGGTGATTTGTTTCTTTTGTTTTATTTTATTTTATTTTTGTTTTTGTTTTTGTTTGTTATTTTTTGGTTTTTATTGTTTTTGTTTGTTTGTTTGTTTGTGTTTTTTTTTTGGGGGGGGGTTAATAATGGAAAATCGGCTTCTCAGTGTTGGATAAACGCTTACCCTACAGTCCTGTCGTTAATAATTCACGTTGTTTATCACTAATAGAATATGTACCAGTGCATGTAGGCTATTTACATACATTTGTGTACAATTTTTAGGTATTTTGAGAAATCTCGAGAAAAGATTGCTCTTGTAATTTAATCATCTTTTTCTGTAAGTTTCTTCATGTACATATTATATTATACAGGGGTTCCTTGCTTAATTTTGTAATTTGTGAATCCTGAGTTATACAGTTCAGGGACCTACATGTATGTGTTCTGATCCCCTAGTGCTAGTGTTTAGCCCTCTTTCACCCTCTCAAAAGTTCATGTACTACAATGTAGGCATATTTAGCGGGTACATTGTCCTACATGTGAGCATGAGTGACTTCAATTCGGGACCTAAATTTGCCATCTCTTTCATTGCCCTCTTCTGATTATCCTCCCTGATATAATTTCCGCCATCTCCCTGGATAATAAAATGTCAGGTGAACTGCGGTTGATGCTTCATAAGGTCACCATAGCGATCACCATCTCTGTCCCCCGCGACGTTTTAACCCTTACTGTGCCGGATGGTGCCGTGGATGTGATACATGTATGTCCATAGACTTTAGACACAATCCCATGGGACAATATTTTGTTTGGCATTCAGAAGGTTTATGGTGGTGGTAAAAGGGGGACACTACTCTGTCCCCAGCGACGGTTTAACCCTACAATGCTGGTGTTGCCATAGTGTCAGTAGACTTTACACACAATCCCATAGGACACCATTTTGTTTGGCATTCAAAGGGTTTCCGAAAGTGGAGGATGAAAGGGAGTGAGAGAGGTACAGGCCTACATGTATGTGATCATAAGGAGGAGAGGGATGAGAGAGTTCGAGAAAGGATGTTGGGGGGGGGGGGGGGGGATCCACCAAGCATCTCAATTCATTTTTAATACAAGGAGATTACATTGTAGTGCTTCTTTAATAATGTATCCAGTCGCTAGCGTTTCACATTCAACATTCATTTGTAAACACAACTTGGGTTTAGAGTAAAAATTTCACAAGAAGTGAATCTGTACATTAAACCATGGATCATTATCTTTATGTGGATAACTCCCAGCGGGTGTTTTGCCAAGTCTTTTGTAAAGTTACAAATGACTGGAACATATTCTTGGATGCTAATTACATACTCAATCATTTACATACATGTAGCATACAAACAAGTGAGCAGCTTGGGGAAAGTAATTCCTAGAATATGCCAGAAGCAAGCTGTAGGAATAATTGCACATGTGCTGAGCAGAATCTTGAGTAATTTCTCTGACAATTACAAAGTAAAACACTAAAAAAATATCACAATGCCATTCTGAAGTTGACTCAAACGGTGTACAAATGATACATATTGATCAATGTTTTCCTTGTTGTAGGCGTACAGTACATACATGTACATGTAAATGTGTACGTAACAGTATCCGTTTGGACCCTACCCATCCCTAATCTTTATTGACCTGTATGCACTGTGGCAGACCTTCAAGTTTTCTCTCTGTAAATTTATAACATTTGGTGAGATTTGTCAGCTTGATTTGTGTTGAAAGTACATGTATGTCATACAAACATTGTCTGCTATTCTTAGATTTGCACAAGAGTGTGAAGTGATGCATTAGTCTTTATTTACACAGTACCAAGGATTGTGAAAATGAAATTTAAGAAAAGTAGGCTGTTTAGATTTCTCCAGAATTTCTTTACAATGTTTTGTTTGATATTTTCTTTTTCAGAGCTAGAATTCGCAGGGTTGTTCCACTTATGAAATTGGTTGAAATTTCAAGGATTATCCCAGGAAAAAGAATCTCCATGATATACATTGTAGATAACAGTGAAATATTAAAGGTGTTTTTCTATACATACATACATGTACATGTACATTCACATACAGTTTACATGTGTATTATTATAGGACTTCTACAACTGTACATAAAGAGTTACAATATAGGGGTACAAAATGTAGTTTTCTGGCAGGGGGGGGGGGGGGGGGGGGGGCCTTTAAAAGCATTTGCATTAAAGTATACAATGTAGCACTTGCTGTTCTTCGATCTTTCTTTGAAGGACCTGTTTTCTTTGATCGGTCATGATGTGAACCTAGAGTATTTGCTAGTTTACGCTTGGCAAATGGGGAATCAATATTTGAGCAATGCTAGACAGCTGTGGTAGGTAAACAATGTTCTGCTTTGCTACATTCAGACTGTTCTAAGCTATTCTACTTCTTTCTCTTTCCTGCTCATTTCAGTACTATTCTTGCTTTTATTTACTTTAAAAAAAAAATCAATACACTGCATTTCATTAATCCACGGTGAAACAAAATGGCCCGAATTCACAAACGTGGTTTAGTTAGTCCATGGTCTAAATCAATTGTTTAAACCACGGATTTAGACCATGGTCTAAATTTTGGTATTCACAAACCACCTGATTTAGACCATGGACTATAAACTAAACCACGTTTGTGAATTCAGGCCAATAAATCTAGGTTTAACAAAAAGGCATACTGTGAAGACAACTTTTCTAAAGTTAAAACACAGACTGTTCAAATGAAATTTGCAATTTTATACTCTTCTACAATAATCTTTCAAAATAATGTTTCAATAAGACTTTCTATAATAATTGTCGAATTAAGTTTCTGTATGTGTGTCAAGAGATTTTCAGAATACATTTTCCAACATGGAGTTCATTACTGCATCACATCTTGTTATTTCTGTGTTCAGGAATAATTTGACTTGTTTTCAATTTATAAATTCTTAATAACATAAAAAAGTGTTGGATTGTCATTTTTTCCCTACAAAATAAAACATACATGTACTTGTTCATACTTCAAATGTGCAAAATTATTATAATTTTTTTTTTTTTTTTTTTTGTATTTTAGTTATAAATTAACAAAAGTTTTAAATGTTTTTATTTACACTTTGCAAATACATGTAAATGAATTCTGAAATAAAATAGGATTCCTGATACGCAAACTACAAGCCAACCATAAAGCTAAATTTGGCAAAATAAGATTTGAAAGAAGGCCCTTATGCAATGTACATGTAAATGAAAAAGTAATGTTCACAGAATGTCAGACCGACAACAATGTTAATGGCAAATAATTAAGCAAAATTTGGCAAAATATGATGAAAGATGCCCATAATAAATAATAAAAACTAAATGTCCACAGAATGGCAGACTGAGAACAATTTTAATGACAAATACATGTTCAAAACCAACGTCACTCAGGAATGAAGAATAAAAATGCAAATTGATCTGGATAGAGAACAGGAAATTGATTGAGAAATTAAATTAGATTGCATTATATCTGCTTGCTCATTATTGTGTAGAGTTTATTGTTCCATCAAGCATGAAGGTCAAAGTAGAGTAGGCCATTACAATTGTACATTTTCCTGTTCTTCTTTATGACCTGTACATCTATTGGATCATATCGGAGATTTCCTGCAGAAAGGCCGTATGTGTCTTCAAAATGCAATTCAGAGAAAGGTCTTTCACAGATTTTTCAGTCCGATTTCAACACTTTTGAGATGTAAAGAATCCTGTGTTGCTAATCATCCTGTGAAGCAGGAACTCTGGAAGCCATATCCATCTGTTCAATTTGATTATACATGTAGTAAGAGTGATTTTTGTATTGATGGCCTTTCTCCAGGAACGTGAAATGCGAATACATTAACAGTCTTTCTGCACCAATATTCAGGTGCACTTTAAATCCATAAATCTTCATTGTTTTTCTTTCCTCTTTTTTAATATACAAAAAAAAATATATAAAGTAAAAAATATAAAGGAAGGAGATGCCCTTTTAAGTACACAAGTCCTAACAGAGATTTCAAAAATTAGAACATCACTATACTATTGCATACAATCAATGATGTAATTGTAAAACATAATTAGACATATAAAAAAAAAGGAACTCGTTCACATGCAGATACAAATTTAATACATAATTTATTATTCTTTGATGTAAACAAAAACCCAAATTTAATATTTAAAAAAACAATGATAAATATGATAAACCTTTCCATATCAATTAGCTGTTACACCCTTCTGACTCTCATCGTGGATGCAGAGTCAAGTAGATTGAACATTTAATGCATCCAGGATGCCATGGCAACCATTTATTATTATTTGAATAGGTTCTGTCTGTCTGTCTGGCTTGAACTCTAATTGGTTGGATAATTTTGTATAGCTTCTATTAAGGATGTGTAGGAAAAAATTATTCAAGCAATTTTGAAGTCAGAGAGAGAGAGAGAGAAAGTGAAGACAGATATGAGAGCAAATCATTTACATTAAGATGACAAAAGTATATTTTAGAGAAAGAGAGAGAGAGAGAGAGAGAGAGAGAGAGTAGAGAAGGGGGGGGGGGGATAGAAAAGGTAGGAACGTAGAGGGAAATTATTGAGAGGAAAAATGAGATGCGCATATTGTAGATTTCAAGCAAATGAGGTTTTAGGAAAAAAGAGACCTACATGTACATGTTCATGTATGGGTGAGAGATGTGGAAATACATAGGGCCTATACATTTTGAGAGTAACAGGGAGACACAGAAGGTGAGAGAGAGTTGCAATATTTTTACACTGCCATGGACATAGCACATGCAATACATGAATGAGAGAGAGGGAGAGAGATGGTACCTGTACCTACATGTTTGAGATACCAAGTGTAAGTGGTTATTTTCGCGAATTTTGCGATTCCATCTTGGCAAAAAATTTCCACTTCATCATATTAAAGGCTATTTATATAGTAATGAAAACATCACAAAAATCGTGAAATTATCCACTCGCGAATTTCTCTAACTAGTCCAAAATCATGAAAATATTGGCTAGTAGGCCTGTATATTGGGGCATACCAAAATTGTACGTGTACGTGGGAGCTGTTTACACTGTGCAGAGACTGAGCACATTTTAACGAGGTAGTGAAAGACGAATGACACACTTAGTGAAGTGTGTTAGGACAATCATCATTTGTCTGCTGTCTAATTTGATTGCTTTCAAATCAGGTTGACCCTGTAGCCTGGCAGTCCAAATACATCTAGTCTGAGACCTGCAAACATTTCAATAGGTACACACTCTGTACACTCTGTATTAGTCAAGAATATATTCAAGCACTAAAAAGATATGTAATGGTTTACAGAAATGTATGCCATGTTTTACATATTAAAGCCTAGTTGTAGTACTGTATTGAAAAGGGTTAGAATATACAAGCTAAGAACAGATTCCAGACAGGATAGTTTTAAATCCAAACAACAATAAATGTATCTTTATTCTAAGACTCTTGAATCAAAACCATAGCTGCCGCTAGCTTTTCCCAAAGTCACTTCCTTCTCTACACAGTCTGTTCTCCTAATCACAAGGTAACCCGATCACTCGAGTGCTAACAATTATGTGTGCACGTATTTGATATCTAATCCCTTGCAGTATGTACAGTCATGTATAATGTGAATCTTTTTAATAAACAATTTAAAGGGATATCACCTTGGAAGGATACATGTACATGTAGTCACTAGGAAATAGTACATCATTTGTAATAGAAAAAGTTCAATATCTACACACATGGATCTAGAAGTTGTTTTTACATAAAATTGCATTATCAATAACAACAACAACAACAACAAAAAGAAAAGGAGAAGATCAAATGCTGTACATACACGTACCGGCCAATTTTACATCATGTAGTGTTCACCAATAATGATATGACCATCACACAGCTCCCTGGGGTCAAATTCATCAAATCATTATGTATGCGGACTTGAAGGGGTAATAAAATATGGTCATCAATTTGCTTGTCGATTGATTACTAGGCTGGACAGTGTAGGGCAAGCTGGACACTGTTCAATACTGGCAAGTGTGTCAGAAACATAAAGCCTATTGGCTTCGACAACATACATTCTAGATGACAAGGATTTAAAATAAATTCTGAAGGATTGTAGATAGGGACCAATCAATGTTTGGATTTCAATTTAAATCCATTAAGATTTGAATTTTATTCTTTTATTTAATTCGTTCAGATTTAAATCTAAATCCATACATTGATTGGTCTCTGTCTACATGTACAGTTCTTCAGGATTTATTTCAGATCCTTGTAATTTGTTTGGTAAAATAAAAGGAAGAGGTTTCATTTTGAAGTACGCATGTGATTGCCCTTCTGGCAAACAATTATTAAAGGGCAAAATTGAATGTAGGAAAGAGAGAGATAGAAAGAGAGAGAGAGGGAAACAAAAAAAAGAACGTAGAGGAAAGAAAAAAATATATGGAAAAAGAAAAGAGGGATAGCGTTGAAGAGAAGAGATGAGTATGATGTAAGAATATAAGGTCATACATGTACATTGAATCTCCTCTCACGTCCCTGATTGAATGGATGGATATAAGGAGAGACAGAAAAGAGAACAGAGGGGACCATGGAGAGAGAGAGAGAGAGAGAGAGCGATTGATAGAAGAACTCTAGGGAGAAAGAGGTTGTGATGGAGAGAAGAGAGGAGTTGGGAACATATCAGGACAATTACCGTGAGGACAACTATCCCTAGAAACAGGTTACGGTAATTTTGTAGGTGTAGAGTTAAAGGGTACATTTTTGGCAACCGATAATTGTCCAGCAGGTAGTTGTCCTAGAACCAATGGGAAACTTACTTCATACAATATAGACATCCATAGGAGAGACTTTTTTAAGAGGTAGAAATGGAAAAGAGAAAGTGGAGATGGAGAGAGTGATAGAGAGAAGAGAAACAGAGAGCACAAGTGAAGACCACAGTGTAATATTCGGTGCTAGCTAATCAACATACATGTACATGGCTCAATCCATCATAGCTGACACGGTCTTGTGTCAATTGTGTTGGCATTTTGTAAACAACACAGCTTATGAGCAATATTTGGTGATGCCTATACATGTAGAGCAGTAAATTGGGTGCACGCTGTATTCTCTGCATATCAAAGTACTTTTAAACTACATTGTACAGTTGCGTTACAAATATGCATGCAATGTTTTGACTTTAATTCTAGCTTATAACTTTGATCTCACTATAGAGTAATACATTTTACGAGCCTCTAAAGGAGAGTGTTGATATTTTATGTGATGATGATTCTGATAATGATGTAATCTTGAAAGGGGAAAATCACCCCATGTGTATACTACATGTATGGGTTCAGTGCCTGCTGTTAATACTAAAATTAAAGTAGCGTAGGGTCTACATTTGTATATGAATACTGTTTATAGTTTTATGATATAATGATGAATTTCTCAATCTTGTTTATAAGGGTGTGAGTGGATAAGTGGCTTTAATTTTATGTTTGACATTGATCTTTTGGATTACTATCTGTGCAGCCCTATGAATTATGGTGGATATATATCCATAATGTGTATCATAAAGTGATGTGATGATGATGATTATGATGATGATTTTTTTTGGACATGTGTACATTCTGTTTGTACTTGTAAAATCAAAGTAGCATACAATGTACATGTAGGATCTCTATGAATGAAGGCATTTAAAAATGTATTGATTATTTCTCTATCTTGTTATTTTTGTGTTCAGGCATGAGTGGCTCAATGGATGGGAGCTTAGATGATGGATTATCACAGAAGAGTGGAGGAGGAGATAGGAGGCAGCTCATAGCTGAAATGAGTAAGTTTTTAAACCAGTTTGTGCTTCATTAGTCAGAATGCAGACTATATATAATCAATATTTAATGTTATGTCAGGCATGGCCAGGAATATGAATTCCTTATTAGTCCCAAAGAAATCAATTATAAATTAACCCTTGGTCAATTCCGATTTCATCACAATTAAAAGATCTTTCTGTTATTGGAATGGAAAGTAACAAGTTACTCAGGGAGTCATATAAAAAACATTTCCCATTCCTTTCTCGAAAATGAGTGAAATCTTGCAAACCATCAAATTAGAAAACAAATAAACAGTCAAAATAGATTCATGTACATTTTGTAGGTCCAATTGTACACAGGTTTGGATTCTGCTTTAATTAATTACTGAGACTGTTTTCAATTGGCTATACTAGATCTTGTGAAGATGTGAACCTACCAATAAAAACCCATCTTCCAAGTCTTGTGCGCATTTATGTGTAAAGTGATGTGCTTTCATTCAGAATGTTGTCAAATGGAAGTTCAAGCACTATTTGAATGCTCTCAATGTGATCAGCAAGCCAGCTCACAACTCAAATAGTCTTTCGCTAAAACTCAACATAAAATTCCACATGGATCATGACTAGCTGTATAATTCCATTTCTATACATGTACAAGATGTACATGTATAAAGTCTTGCAATTATCAGTGGTACAATTTCTTGCCCAAATTTGTTACAAAATACAAGCCCAACTTTAAAAGAAGATAGATGTGTCTAAATTTTGGTTTGTCTAATTTTGTTCTTTACTTTTATAGTTCAAGTACATAAAGGCCTTGTATCATATCATTGTTGTTAAAGCTCTCGAACATCAGTTCCTTTTAATAATCCGATGGTGTTATTTTGACCTGGTATAATGTCCTAAGATGTTGTTCTGAAGACGAATGTGGCCGGCCGGTCGGTCGCCTGGCCATGCTTCGATGATGAAAATATCCTCTAACCCGCAGGATATGTGGAAATCCCACGTTGTAGTCGCATTACACAAATTGCTTCGGCGGCGTTGGCAGTGTGGACTGGGAAGACGGGATAGTAGATGGAGAGGGAAAAAAATGGAAAGTTGAGAAGGGAGGAAAAGAACGAGAGATGAATTTTGATGCATGTAATGTATGCATGGATGGGAGATGAACACCCTGTGTATTATGCCTGTAGTGCTATGGAGAGAAAATATGTTTTGCTAAAATGTAGATACACATACATTTGTACACTCTATATAAAACTTCTGTGCAATTACAGAAACAATAAAGGAGACCATGTACGTAGATTTACACGTTGTACTTCAAATGAAGAATTCAAATCATAACAGTTTGTTTGATTTACTGATAATATAGAACAGTGGCAATGGCAAATATACACTGTACATTTTGCAAGCCTGGAAAAGACTTGTAAAATGTACATTTATTTTGCAAATACATAATGTACATAATCATAATGTACATTTACAGAATATTAAACATCATTATAATATGAAGGAGAATTTTATGCAAAACCCTGGTATATAATGTAGATTTTCATATAATTTATTGTGTACATGTACATGTAGATGATATAGTATGGAGGAGGCCTGTTACAAAATAATTGTATTGTAAGAAACAAAGTTAAATCTAATTTACAATGTGCATGTATTAACTTTCCTTTAAAAGTATGTAGGCTAACCCCCTGTGTTATTAAGTTAACAGTTCAGTATCAGATAATTGGTTTTATTTAGGGCAAGGATTTAAAAAAAGGATGTGGATATAAAGAAATTAACGCAAGGAGATTTGTAAAAGACTATTAGAAGTGCAGATAAGCAGAGTTTTAGGTAGCTAGAAATGTAATGAGCATGTGGGTGGCATTGTATGCTGTACATGATTGAGTAGCAAATCAAGCACATTTTGAAAGATTATCTGTGATAATTGGTCTGAGACTGAAAATCTTTCCATCTCATTAAACTCCTGTTTATATGATGATGAAGCATGAAGCAAACTAAACCCTGGTCTTAAAGAAAATCCAGTGTACTTTGGGAAAAAAGGAAAAAAAGATATTGTGAGTTTTCCTATTATTTTCCTACTAAAAGGAAAAAGGTAAGCTATAAAGGATTGCTCCTCAATTTGCCATATTATCTTTATAATATGACCCAAAAGATTTGAAATGTTTGTGCCAAATTTGTATTTTGTATATATATGTAACATGCATTTTTATGTCTAGTGCATGTGATTCTATAATTAAGCGAAGTTTGGTTGATTTGTTTGGTGATTCCAAAAAGCACACAAAAAATATTGCTTAGGTGAATTGCTATCAACCTTTCCAATTGAAAGCACTTTGTGAAAGCGTTTTCCACATTTCAATCCCATATTAACCAAAACAATAATTTCATGTTAACTTGATTCTTGTTTTTATACAGTAGTCTACTTGTTCACATACAGTGTGCATGAACCACTTGTGTGTACATGTACATGTATGCGTACATGTACCATGCCCTGTAACATAAAGACTTACGATGGAAAAAAAAGTTACGATCGATTTCATTGATTTTCATCTGGTAGCCTCATCATGGATGGGGTGCCCGAAAGTTGATGATCTTAATCCCGACCATATCTTAATCATATCCTAATCCTAATTTCCATGACTGTACAGGCAATCCAAATGAGGCTACCGAGATAAAATCAATCATGACTTTTTATCGATCATAAGTCTTTACATGACAGGGCAATGGTGTCTTTAAATTTCGCTCTATTTTTGTCTTTTCTGCAGGGAGCCAGAACTTTGATGTGATTCGCTTTGCCACCTACCGATGCAGCTGTAAGCTGCGCTTCGTCCAGAAAAGATGCAGTCGTAAGTAAACAAAGTATTTCTATCTCTCGTTTGCTTTATTATTATTGCATGTTTATTATTGCATGTTATATTATTTCACTGGTACATGTACTTACATTAGAAATATTTGAACTGGTGAATTGTTCCACTTTTGTGGAGATTTCATTCTTACTTTTAATATTCACTGTCTTTTTAATAGAAAGCACAATGTCCAAGAGTTTACAGGAACATTTTACATTTTTGTAGGTTCTTCATGTACATCTTTGTGTTGATGTTGTATTTTTTCCCCATCTCTCTTCTTATGTATACATGTATATAAGTGGTGTATCCACAGTATTCCAGTGACCCCCTCTCGAACAAGCAAAAACAATTTTTTTTTTTCTACAATAACATGAGACCCTTTCATTTGGTATTCTCCCCGCCATTTTTTGTGTGCCCCTCAACAACTTTTAAACAAATTGAAATTTTGAGAAAAAATATTTCGCCCCAGAGTATTTGCCTGCCTGTCACAAATTCATTTAGCTCTGTAGCATTCAAGATTGATTCTTGGTTCTACATGTAAGTAATTACCTGCACCTTACAATGTACATGTACATTCCTTGGGAGCGGTTCAATAGTTTGAAAGGCGATAGTTAGCTGGTTGTGAGTTTGTTTACATCCATGGCTAGTGTTCAATACATGTTCTCATCACAAAGCAACATGTGTTGTTTACATGCTCCTTATAGCATTGTACCATCCAGGATCGATGCTGCGTTTGTAATTAACACCAGTCCTCGCAGCATGGCCTGGTCGCCGTTGAATAGTTCGATTCTGTATGCGATAGATAGGATGCCGTTTCACGAGGGTCATCGATTGGTACAGCTGTAATATGAAGGATCGTAAGCCATGGATCCATACGATCTCGAGGCTGTTATTAGTAGTCGGTGTTCCCCTTGGGCCTACATTTAGGTAGGGTTTGCTGACACATACATGTAGGTGAGGCAGAGGGTACATGCACATTGTCCTTCTACATTATAGTAACGGGCCATGCGCGTATCAGGACAACTACCCCCTTGACAATTAATCCCTTGACAGTTTACCTCCCAGGGCAACTCCCCCCCGCCCCCCCCCCGAAAATTCGAGGGCAAGTTTTTTCATGCCACCTTTCGACAATGGTTAGACGCCCCTGAAACCACCCTCCCTAACTGCAGAGAGATGCCGAATTCTTTACTAACAGAAAAGAAGGAAGAAAATCAGGGTCAGGTATAGAGTTAAGGGGTAGATTTTTGAGCCAGTGGGGATGGTAGTTGTCCGGGGGGGGGGGGGGGTAATTGCCCAGGGGAGTTAAGTCGCTAGATGCGATTTGAGGTGGGGTCCATATCTGATACAGCACAGAGTTTGCAGGAATTGCACCATTTAAAATTAAGAAAAAGTTTGGGGGGGGGGGGGGGGTGGGAGGGATTGTAACAAAGAAGCTTTCCAACAAGAAATTGTTAGGGCGTAGTTTTGTATGAAATTGCCAATTCAAGGTATTTCCATAAGTCCTTTTAGCAACCTACTTTTAACAAGTTCAAAACAATTGCCCAAATTTTGTGGTTTCACTCAATAAGTTAAATGGTTTAGAACAATAAATACCAGCCACAATAAAGTCAGAACACAAAGTAGAAATTTCTGCCCACAATGCATCAGTTTTTTTTTTGCATTCTGACTATACATGTACATGTACATGTACAAGTTTATGTACAATGTCCTTGGAATTGAATCAAATACAAGAAGATAATGTCTTTATAATAAACCGGCAACATTCAGTCAAGTTTCAAATCAATATTTTTACACATGTACATAAAATTGGCAATAATAATTGTAGTTGAAATTGTAGTTGAAAGAAAAACACCAGCATTGCCAATTTGACATTTGCACTTGACAAATTCTTGATTATGAAATGGATGACAGATCAGAATGAATAGAAAATGAATACTACGGCGACCCAGTTTTGTTTGCTGAATTCATTACCCAATAATGAGAAATTGACGGAATGGAAATTAAAGTGACTCTGATTATTAGGCTATTGTTTGTATAATTCTCTCAAGCATTCATGCAAACAATAGATGAATGAGTTGAATAAACAGTTTCATTGGAGCAAGATATTCCACATTTGTCTTTTAATAAAATAGTGCAACTGGAAATAACTTTCAAAAGGTGTCTTCATTGCATTTTCAGAAGAGCAAGAAATGCATTTTGGGGTTTTGATCTAATATTGACAGGATATACTTGGACTGTTTTATTCTGAAGTAGAAAAGCTAGTATTTATAATGCAATTTTGAGTGATGGTTTGGACGCAAATGGCTTACTATGAAATGGGTTTTAAGCAAATTGTTCAGAAATTAGGAATATTTGGAAGTATGTTTATCACAAGTCGATATTAAAGAAAAATACAAGAAATTATCCCTCAGGGCTAGTAATCTTTTAATGGTCATCCCACACACCATCATTCAAGACAAATATCAACTACATTTAGAAACGAAAAACAACAAATAAGTACATTTAATCTTTATACTGAATGTAACGAGCCCCCTGAGAAATATTACGCTCATAAATAGTATAAATTTTTCAAATCAACAAACACCCACCACATGGAAACACAGTTTTTGTCATCTACATTGTACATGAATATACCGGTATAGAAGAATTCATGATTGGCCTGATGTCATTAGCATTCTTGTTGTATTTTACGGATCTTAAAAAAAAAAAAAAAAAAACCACCGTAATTTTCAGAGAATTCATAATATGTCTTGATCTGATGTCATTAACATTAGTGTTCTTGTTATATTCCAAGGAGAAGAAAAAAAACACTGCAATTTTCATAGAATTCATAATGCTTCTTTATAATCTGACGTCATTAACACAAGCGTTCTTGTTATATTTCAAGGAGACTTAAGAAAAAAAAACACTGCAATTTATAATAAAGGAGTTTTCAGATGGATGGTGCAAAGAAATGATGAGAAAAGCAGGATCTTTAAAAAAAAATCTGTAATTTTCATAGAATCTATATAATAAAAGCCGAAGCCGAAGGACAATAAAATGGAGAGCTGCCACTGCCCGAAAATGGGTAGTACCGTTCTCACGTGTTTTGCGGGTTATGCGCAGCGAGACCCTACACAGTTCCATTGTATCTCTGTACTGCATGAACGCGCGAAGCCTTACTCTTTCCCCCTCTATATTCTTTGGGTATCGAGTATTGAAACGAATGTTTGTCGCCATCGTTGCTTTTTCAGTTTTACCACTCTGCTCAACAAATCACTTAGAACTCAAAGCAGTCATAAGATAGGACCGTTTGGATGCAATCTCGCCATTTTCGATGAAATAGGACAGACGAAAATGTGCCGAAGCCGAAGGAAAACAAAACGGAGAACGGCCACTGCCCGAAAATGTGTATGTACCGTGGTCTCACGTGTGTTGTGTGCCGGGGTAGTAAACCAAGCAAGACCCTATCACATTTCGATTTATTGTTTACGTGCAGATTGCATGAACGCGTCAATCTTACTCTTTCTTCTCTATCATTCTTGGGTATCGAGCATCTGGAACGAACATGTTTTCGCCATCGTTGCTTTTTCAGTTTTACCACTTTGCTCAACAAATCACTAGGACTCAAAGCAGTGCATCGTGACATTCAGAAGTCATGAAATAGGACTGTTTTGGGTGTATCTTGCCATTTTCGATGAGAATAGGATAGACAGAATTTATTCTGCTGATCGATCGCTATAATCTATGGTGTCTTTTCAAAGTGAAAAAAAAAAAAAAAACAAACGAGAGAGACAAAGAGAGAGAGACAGACAGAAAGGGGCATCATAAAAAAAAGAAGGAAAAAAGAAAAAAGAAGCAATGAAATACAGCATGTTTATAGAAATGTGAGAGAGATACTTTTTTTTTTTTTTTTTTACTATATTAAAGTAAAAAAGTAAGGGAGAGATGCAGCGGGAATTGATAGAGAAACCAAACACTAAAATTTTGAATTTTTTTTTTTTTTTTTTTTTTTTTTTTTTTTTTTTAATGTTTATAGCTACAAATGTATATTACCTAACCGGCTTTGGTAGTATCATAAAACTAATTATTCAAATCACCTCTCAGTCTAACTTATTTTGGGTTTTTTTTTTTTTTTCCTTCTTTTTTTAAAAACTATTTTCTTGGTTTTGTTTATATTTCCGTTCAGGAAGGGCTGCGCGCTTCAAGAATAATGTTTTTGATTAAAATATTTTATACCTGAGATGATACATCCTGAAAAGGAATGTCTTCAATTAAACCATATAAGGTGAGTAAAAAAAAAATCCGGAGAGGAAAAGGAAAAGGAAAGTAAAACTATGAGTAGAAAGAGGATGGAACGAGAAAAGGATAAAAGTAAGTGGTGACTATATTTGAATAATTCGTTGATTAGCAGAGCCTGAAATGTGTGTTTTTGGGGGTTTTTTTTTGTTGTTGTTGTTGTTGTTGTTGTTTTTTTTTTTTTGTTGTGATGATTGATATGATATTAATTCCGAATGCAAAGTTAGCAAAATCTAGAAGGAAAGAAGTCTAATCGTATATATAAAATATGTATAAGAAAGAAACTTGCCTCGGAGGGGAAAGATAGAGAGAGAGAAAAGAAAGAGAGAGAGAGAGAGAGATGGGGAAAAGGAATAAACAATCTATGGCGGACGGTTGTCAAGGTATCGAAACATTTTTTACATGTAATATAACAACACAATATTCCTCTTTTATTAATATATTTTAAACAACAACAGTAAAAAAAAATTATAAAAAAATAAAAAAAAAAGAAAATGGGTCGGCTGAAATTGTCTTTCGTTTGTTTGTTTGTTTGTTTGTTTTTATTTTTTTAATGAAATTTTAAAAAGGGCGTCATAAAAAATATACACCCCGAAGAGAGAGAGTGAAGGAAAAAGGTGCGTCAATATAAAATAATAATTTAAAAATCCATGTTTAATATGGAGGAGGTGGTGAGGATGCTCAAAGAGATATATAAACTAAGACAGTATAGGTAGCCAGAAAATTAAAAGAGAAACCAAATTATCAAAATTAAGATATTTCAAAATAGACATAATTTTCATAATGATCGAAAATCAAATAATATTTCAAAATGAATATACTATTTGTTATTATGAAGAAAAATCAAATAATAAATGGGAAATTGTTCGACCAATGGCCCCAAAAGAACATAAGCCTCTCAGATTTGTTTACCAGCTAACAGTTCAGTTTAATAGGGCTCCAAGTAGTCCATCGACCCATTCAGATGTCATGAAATAATATAGTCATGACAATTGTATTAAAATGACAAGATATATGTTATAGAGGAGGTGGAGAGGAGGGACGGAGAGAGAGAGAGAGAGAGAAATAAAGTAAAATAGTAAGGGAGTATAGGACAGCCGGGAAATAGAAAGACTAAATTGAATATAATATTACGTTATACGGGAAAAGCAAATAAACTAATGCTGCAGTCACACAGACACTTACATATACAGTGCGTCCCAAAAAGAACTATACACTTTTTAGATAGCTACCAAATAGAAAAATATATGATTCTTGGGGGAAAGATTTATATGTATATAAGGCTCATATCCTCAACTATCACTATGACACAAAAAATTCTGAAAATAACCCATGCTTCAGTGAGTAATGCCCACTTTTGTAAAGGACATAAAAATTTGCCTGCGCAGGAAATCAATATTCATTTTGCACCTGGTTATGGAACGCCATGAAGGAGTCAAAATTAATGATGGAATCGATCGGCCAACAAAGACAAAAATAAATTGAAGTCAAAGCAAAAAATCAATGATATGAAAACAAATGGTGAAACATAACATTTTTGCATAATATTAATAGTTTTTTCTGACTTTTGGTTTATCTTCGACTCTGTTGGCTGATTTATTCCGTCATTAATTTTGACTCATTCATGGCGTTCCATAACCAGGTGCAAAATGAATAGTTAATTCCTGCGCAGGCTAATTTTTGTGTCCTTTACAAAAGTGGGCATTACTCACTGAAGCATGCGTTATTTTCAGAATTTTTTGTGTCATAATAATAGTTGAGGATATGAGTCTTATATACTTACAAACCTTTCATCCAAGAATCTTATATTTTTTATTTGGTAGCCATTTCAAAAGTGTATAGTTCTTTTTGGGACGCACTGTAGATACGTTTGTGTTGTTTTAATCTTATTTCTTCTTCTTTTCTATCACTTCTTATGTAGTTCTTTGTTTTACTGGATGAACGAAATTATCAATATTTCCACTGCTGACTATGACGGGTAGGTGGGGATCGGCAGAAAATAATTTTTGGACGCAACCAGACGTAACTCAACGAAAGTGTCTGTGTGACTGTAGCATAAGGGGAAAATTGTTCTTCCAATGGACCAGAACAAGCGAGCAAAAATGTAATTTGAAGCAATTAAATAGCTCACATGTCACTTACACATTTTAATTCATGCAGATATCATGCACATTGTAAAATATACATGTACCTCACCTCTCAGTTTAACTGGATTTTTGTCCCCGCCGAACGAGTTCGAGCAGGGGACTATGAAACGGGCTCCGTACGTATGTGTGTGTGTGTGTGTCCGTCCGTCCGTCCGT